>JZKD02S0723177.1:813865-829501 GCA_000966675.3 Picea glauca
CTACTTCCACCTGCCATACGTCCCATACTACATACCCATTACCCAATCAAATCACTCCTCGTGATCATTAAACACCGCCCCGCACCATACCGAACACCTCTAGCACACTTTAAAACCCCATTTCATCACCCTGTAGCGCCATTTGTTTATGCAGACACTGTGGACACCATGCCAAAACAGGTTGTCAAGCCAACTGTCGCAACCTCCACCCTCAATAGGCACATTTTTCCCAAGTAATCACAGTTCCACCATTACTCTACCTTAAAGCTCTGTAAACCATGCCCCCCAAGGCCAAATATGTCGATATGTTCGAGAACCTGATCCTTCCCCCTCCTGTCGACCTAGATCACATCCCCCTGGCAGATAAGGACTATAAAATCATTAAGCCGAGGTGCGAATTCGATTTCTTTGAATTGGACTCTTGGCTAAACGACATATTTCTGGATCATAGCAATGAAATTATACTTGGGGAGTCCAATTTACCTCTGTATATGTTCCCTCAGACCCACCATTTCCCTGAATTCACCCTCAAATGCCAAGATCATTATTCGCTCGGACAAAGGGCCATTGTTTCCTCCTCTGGTGAAACCCTGTTCACAATTACCTCTGAATCCATTGACCACATGCTGCAAATCCCAAGAAGTGACTCTTCGATCCCATTTTCCATTGAATCCCTAAACGACATGTTCCAGAAGCTCAACTTTCCTCAAAGAGCCCATATTTTCGAGGTTTTTTTGCCAGAAGACACCCAATTGCCCAAGAAAAATATCCCTTATTCATCCTCCATCTTCACTGTCAAGGCCAACTAGATCATTTCCATTCTTTTTTACCTGTTAGGTTATTTCTCAGATGAATGAGTAGATGAGCCTATCCTAGGTTTTTTATCCATTTTTTCCATAGAAGAAAGAGCCACAATTAAATGTAATTTCAGTCAATTCTTGGATGATGACATTCATGATCAACTTTTTAGGTTTCCAATAGACGGAATGTTCAAATATTCCTCATTCCTGGTCTATATGTTCTTGTTTTTTTAGTCAAACATGTTTCCATGTGCATTTCATAAATTAAACCAAGAAGGAAACCCATAGTTAGTGACCTCATGGGCCTCATTGGTGAGGAACAATTCAACAGAATACAACTTCAAGGACTTCATAGACTAGTTCGATCACCCTGTGGTTTGCATGCTAAACAACAACACAGATCCAAGGATCAATGAAGAAATTCAGAGAATCCGTCACCTTTATGATTTAGCCAAGATAGGGGATTGGTATTTATACCAGAACCACATAGAGATAAAAGTGTATGGGTGTGAGATGCCACCTTATAGATTGCCAAAATACCTCCCTGTGAGGATTTTTTCACTAGAATACATAAGGCATATGGTGAACTCATATGACATCCACTTCATTGCAGCAAAGAAGAAACAACAACTCAGAATCAAGACCCAGATTGGCCCTTTCATCTACAACAATAGATCATCAGGAGAAGAAGTATATAACCTATTGAAACATATGAAGTTTACTCAGAGTTCCACTTGGTCTTATGACCCATTTGGCGTTATCTCAAAGCTCAGAGTCAAACAAAGGATCACTCGTTATTCTCACACACAGAAACCAGAAGTGGAGAAGTATATGAATAATACAGAATGACAGAAAAACATATTGCTAGAAACATAAGAACAACCTGCCCCTGTCACTGCTTCACATACCAACACACCTCAAAAGAAAACAGAGAAGAGAGCAAGAAATTAGGTTTCTCCTTCAGTCACAGAGGTATCAGCTGAGGACTTCCAAGTTTATAGAAAGAGGGTCAAGACCAGTCATACACCAGACTTGATCAAGGAAGGAGAAATGCAGTCCACCATAGTCATGGAGGGAC
Source organism: Picea glauca (assembly GCA_000966675.3). NCBI lineage: Eukaryota > Viridiplantae > Streptophyta > Pinopsida > Pinales > Pinaceae > Picea > Picea glauca. Next base: position 815,744 of record JZKD02S0723177.1, read on the forward strand.
CACACTCTTCATCCTATTCAGAAATTCAGTTCATAGTGTCTACATAATCACCAACATCTCAAAGACAAACATACACTACTCTTACAACCGAATCATCTCATGAGCAAATAGAGTTAAATATTTTTGACAAGTACAAGCAGATCAAGCAAAGAAAAGATCTCCTCAAAAATAACACCTATGTTCAGTTCTGGAAGTAGACTTCCACTGCTCAACACAGGTTGCTGTCATATTTTGACACAGAGAGAGGAAGAATGAAAATAGCAGTCTTGCAAGCACAAGTTCCTCATCCTAAAATAATTGCAGACTACAAGAAGATTGCCTTTGAGTTTGATGTAAAGGATGTCCATCCAGTGGACCATATGGATATGCATAGGTAGATAGGAGAGATCATATTCTCTACCTTGACCAACACCTCAATGACTGGTTCAAAGTCTCAGGTATCCCTAAACAACATTCAGTCCCAATTGAAGCTAGAGAAAATATCTTCTTTGGCCAAGGACAACAAAATCAAATCATTACAAGAATTGGTGTTGAAGATTGGATATGACCCAACAAATGTCAAGGAAGTAGATGAATTAATAAAAAATAAGATTGATGATATTGCATCTCTGAGAAAGCAGCTGAAGCTTCCAGCTACAGAAGATTCACAAGCCAAATAAGTGGCTAAGACTGAAATCCACAAAGAAGAAATGATGAATCTTATCATAGAACATAATGCACGGATAAGAGAAATGGAAGCAAAAATGGATAAATTGATAAAGGAAAAGGAACAAAATGTGTAGATGGCCATGATCCCACTGGAGGCAGTACCTCTGATAGGAATTAGAACAATAGAAGCATCTACATTAGCAGAAATTCCATCAGCAATCCCAGTACAAGTTTCATATGCATGTGAAAAACTTGTAAAATCCATGGAAGACATGTCCATCCAAGGGGAAGAGATCAAGAAACTATAGGAAGAGGTAAAGAACCTGCAAGAGATGAATTCAATGTTCCAATCCAGTCACCAGGAAGAGGTGCATAAGTCTCAAAGGCTTAGTCAACGACTACAACAACTACAGAAAGAGTTTGTCATGGAAAAAACCTTAGCCCAAGCAAAGGAAGATATTTGGGTAGATATCGACAAGTCAATGGCAGAAATATGGCCATCCATACAGATTATCGTTGAACATCATGAGTTAGTACAGAAGGCTAGAGGATAAATTGAGATCATCAAGGAAGAGTTAGGAGAAAGACCCACAGAGGCCAGTGAACTTATCATATTTCTGAACTCCAAAAATAAGCAGGAATTAGAAAAATTAGAAATTGAAGACATAACAGATACCATCCTTGAGATCAAGAAGGTCCTGACCAAAAAAGGATTGATGTTGCAGCTAGAAGAGAAGGCTCAAGTGATGGACATAGGTTTGAAAATATTTTTCAGTAAGTTTGAAGTACTACATAAGAAAGGTCTCCTTGGATTATTAGTACTTAATGACAAATTGATCACTCTGTCTGATTACAAACAGAAGATGAGTGCAGTGAAAAAGGACAATTCAAAGTTTGCAGGGATACATGGAAGCATTACTGGTAAAGCTTTCCTGGAAACACTAGAGTTGGACATGAGTATTCAACATGAGATTAAGCATATCTTCATCACTAAGTCTACTTTTGCCAAGTATATTGAAATGGATGAGATATATAGGAAGTTACTCAAGATTTCCATCCCAGGAAAAAGGAGATGGGAAGATCTATGTGCCTTACTTGAGTAAAGATAGTTTTGAGGTTCTAGTCAGCATGGAGCAACCAACCAAAGTCAAAGAGATGAGTCACCAACCACTTCCACCAAATCAACACAAAGGATCCAAGCAAATCAACAAATCTCTATATTTTGTATTTTAGAGATCTAGCTAGTTAGATATTCCTCCATAATATCCTAGTCATTTATGACAGGATCTGATGTAAATAGTTTTGTAAATACTTCTCTCTTCAAAATATTGAGGGTTGATTTTTGCACCCAGGAGCTCTTGTGTAATATTTTCAAAGGATCTACCAGTAATAAAAGAGGCTTATTCACAGGATTCTTGTGTCATATTGTTGGCGATATCTTTCTCTCTTTGTTAAATTTTTTCTCATTCTCTGTAATCATTTCATGTATGTCAAATTCTAATCATTAAAAGAAAGCCAAAAGAACAAAATTTATTTCATATACGTTGTCTCTAGTTTTCTAATGATTTATATGTTTTCATCTGAAATTGAGTGAAGGAATTATTAGCTACTCCTCTGCTTAGTGGACTTTCCCCTCTTGTTCTCTCTTATTCATTCCATAAAATATCAATAGATCCAACAACTTTACTACCCTACCCTATGAAGAAAACCTTATAAAAATCTGAATCTGATCCTCATCTTTAAGTATAGACCCCATAGCCCAATGGAAAATTAAGCATTCTTTCAGCCAATTATTTCAACATAACAAAAAAAATCAAACTGTCATAACTAGAATTACGTTTAAAACTCAAACAAATCTAAATCTGATCGAGAGATCCCTCTCTGAAGCTGGCAGGGCTAGATCCCAGCTTCCAAATTGGTTTGGTAGTTACCTCTATCAATTTATTCTACAACCTATGGAAATTATGGATTGATAACATGGTTGATCAACGTTGTGGAATACATTATCCAGATCAGTCTCAAGTTCAATGTCTTCACTTTCAATTTCAGGCTCTTCCGCTTGCCCTACAACATTTTTTCTCTTCTTCCTCACGGGAAGCTTGTGAGAACTATCAATTTTATCGCGAGGAGGGTTCTTATCTCCTCCTTCATTTGAAGAATTATGGGTTGATTTCTTACTAGGGTGGGCCATTGGAGTGATGCTCCGGGATGTTGTGCTCTTGGGAGTGGTATCAGGGCATTGAAAACTCTTCTCACCGGGGCCTTTTCCCTTTTGTTTGTACAATTCAATAGTGCTTTGTAATGTCTCCAGGTCGCCAACATCAGGAGAAGGAGTGTTGTCGTCATTGTCTCTGTCTTCGTTCAAGCGTGTCTGGATAAAAGAATTGTTGAAGCCAACTGCTAGTAAATGTTCTAAAAAAATCCCATTACGGTTGAACCCTCTTAGCCTTTCAACATATCTTAGGTTCAAGTTGTTGAAATGGCCTATGAATTCATCAATCTTGTTGACATTATTGAACACGAAGTCCTTGAATTTCCAAGGCAGAGGAATGAACTGCTTTTTTCCCTTCTCATGGAAAAAATGCAACCAGTAGTTGTATTGCCTTGCTATTTCTGTAACAAACATTATGTTCATAATATGACATGGAAGGAAAGAATGATTTTCCTTAGAGCCAAAAATCATTATCACACTTTAATTCTCCATTTGTTCAAGTGTCCCCTTCTTGTCCAAAAACTTGGTTCCCAGGTAAGACATGCGGGGAGCATACTTTCCTAACAATAAATGTTTGAAAACTGAGACAAAGTCATTAAAAACCTCATAAAAAAAATGGGAGGCCTTGTGCCTCCACAGGGCCTAGTACCAAAAGGTTACTGGGTCGAATTCATAGTTTACCTTCTTGGACATAGACAATTTTGGAAACAAGTAGTAATGCGCTATCGCAAAAACCAAGTAGGATGACATATAAAATGTCTTCTCCTCTTTGAATCGTGACAATTGGGAATAGATTTCAATGGAAATTAGCTTCCCCCAATAAAAAGTGGAATTTCCCTTGATTGTGAAATACAAAATATAAAAAATCAAATGGGAAATACTTGTTGTGGATTCATGTCCTGTTATTCTTGTAAACAACCAGACAATTTTCCAGAATGGATTTCTAAATGAACTAACCTACAACCTTGTGATATCTTCAGGAACTATCGTCGGGTCTTCCAAGAACTCGGGAAAGAGGTCCAACCTATTATCATGCTTTTTTAGGAACTGCTTGTAGTCTACTCCTTTGAAGGTCAATGTTGGTTTCGACAATATTAACATATTGTGGAAGACCTGAGGTGACAAAGAAATAAGAGAGTGGTCCTGCAGTGGAATAATTATTTGGCCTGAAATATATATCTCGGCGCACCAAGAGACCACCTCCTTACAGTCAAAAAATTCATGGATATAGCCTGCACAAGTAATTCCAGAGGCACAAATTACTTTGTTCTGGGCGAAATGGGATGAGTAGTAAGAGTATGCCCTGGACCACTAGAAGTTGTGGTCCTCACGCCCAAAGATGTTCGCTATATCTCCACATAACTGTTGTTGAGATGCTTCCATAAGTTTACGAGAACGTTCGTTTTCTCCAAACGATGTTTGAAATGAACAGTTGGAGGGGATAATATAACCCTTTTCATATCTTGGTCCAATGTGTGTGAATGGGAGATATCCTCGAGCCTTTCGCTCATTAATGACAATATCTATGGTTGTTGCATGATGAGTTGTTAGCATTAAAGCTTAGTAATTGCATACTTAGAAGTGCGAAGGTGACGGGTACGATGAAGAGAAATTAAGGATTGGCGATTTCGTGAACCCGCCAACCCGACGACCCGCAAAAGACATTCCATGATGTTTGAAATGTACACTTGGAAGGGATAATATAACCATCCTCAAATATTGGTTTAATGTGTATTAATGGGATATCTCCTTGATCCTTTCGCTCATTAATGACAATATTTATGGTTCTGCATGATGAGTTGTTATCATTAAAGCTTACTAATTTCATATTTAGAAACAAGTGCGAAGGTGGCGGGGACGAGGAAGAGCAATTAAGGAATGGCTAAGTATGGAAAGCGGTCGACTAGGCTTCAAAATAGGGTTACAAGGGATACTCAGGAGAGGTGAGGGCCCGATGGTCAAATTGTATGTCTCGGATGTTTTGAGTGCAAAATGCATAAAATGGAAGAGGGCATGATGGGGCAGTCCAACGGTTAGTTCGTATATCACGAAACTCGAGGTGTTGTTTATAGATCATGGAACAATGGAAGCACAATCTTGAACCCTCCTGTACGAGAACCCGTAATCGAAAAAGTGGCTAAGTATGGAATAGGGTAGCGGTTGGTCGGACTCATTTTCGCTAATATATTGAAATTTGTAATAGATATCCCATTACCTGGAAAGATCTATTCTGCATGTTTATGGACAAGTTGTGTAGGGATAGTCAGTGTGAATGTGTCCTCAATCTTTTTTCTCATTAATGAAAATATTTGCGGTTGTTGCATGATGAGTTGTTAGCATTAAACCTCAGTTATTACATACTTGGAAAGAAGTGTGAAGGTGGCAAGCACAAGAAATAATGATTAGGAATTGGAGATTTTGTGAACCTGCCAACTCGACGATCCGTGAAAGAGATTCCAAGAAATGGCCAAGTATGGAAAGCGGTCCGACGATTTTCAAAATAGGGTGACAAGGGTTCCCTAGGAGACGTGAGGCCCCGACGGTCAAATTGTATGTCTCGAATTTTTTTAGTGAAAAATGTGTAACACAGAAGAGGGGATGATGTAGGAGCCTGGTAGTCACTTTGTATATCGTGGAAGTCCAAGTGTTGTTTGTAGGTCACGGAACAATGGAAGTGCAATCTAGATCCTGCCTTCCCAAGAATCCGTGATCAGAGAAGTGGCTAGGTATGGAATGGGGAAGCAGTCAGTCAGAGTCATGATATAAAAGCATGAGTGCAAATGTGAACCCATGAATCCAACAACCTGCACAGTTAGACATTTTTGGGCCAGAAAGAGAAAGTAGAGGGGAAAAAGAAAGGGGAATTTGGTTAAGTATAGAAGAGGGAAAATAAGGGGATAAAAGAGAGTGGGAAAATAAAAAAGCGGAGGGAAGCTTTTGTAAGAGGGAATTGGTCTCAAACAAGCCCCATTATTGCAAAATCATCATTTTTTAGTCCAATATTTTATCCACTTACTCGTTTTCTATTGTGCTTGTATCATTAAAAAGGGTGTGAGAAAATGTTTTGTTGAAGATTTGTTTTTATTGCAACTTGTGGGAGTAATTGCATTCTTGATACATTGTTTAATGCCTTGAAATATTATTTTAAGTATTAAACTTCCTACATGATGAGTTGTTAGCATTAAAGATTAATAATTGAATATCTAGAAATAAATTTATTGTACTGTCAACTTGACCATAAGTATAACAACGACGAATTTGAATTTTAATATTGTGGCTGATTTCATAGCCCCATTTGACTTCAACTAGAATATATCATTTTTTTTTTCAAAATATTTGCGAAGAAGAAATTTGGTAATTTCATTAATAAAGTAAAAGTTCTCAAATAGAGGCCAGGGGATGGACAACCAATAAAATGTTTCCTTTTGGAGTAAAGGAATCAAGGAAGTGAGAGGGAAATAAGAGATCATTTGCTCAACAAGGTTGAGATGAGAATGAAACTTCTTGGGTGGGGCCCATACTCCCACATTGTGAATTAGTGTTGCTATGTTCTATCTGCATTACGAATGGAATTGAATGTTGGTTTCAAACCGTGTGAAATTCATTTATGTTTCCATAGAAGCCTTATGTGATCGACACAATGCATTTTTATATAATTGTTAAATTCTCCATATTTGATCAAATTACTTGATTCAATATAATATTTAAGAATTATGAGACTATCGAACCATGCAAATGAGAAGAGATGTTAAATGCAACAAAGAAGCACCAACCAATATTCCAAGGAAATTTTTTAATAGAAAATCTATAAAAAAAATAGTGGGTAATATATATTTATCCATAGACATTGGACTGATTTCTTTGCACCCAAGCATTGAACACATTTGTGAATATAAAAAAAAAAACATGCATACAATTCTGTGTTTTTCATCTAGTGCGACAACATGCAAGAGCCAATGACAATATCTTGAACATGCATACATAACTGATTATCATGCTTTTTTAGGAACTCCTTGCATTCTTCTCCTCTAAAGGTCAATGTTGGTTGCAGCAATCTCAACATCTTGTAGAAGACCCGAGGTGACAAAGAAACAAGAGAGTGGTTCCGCAGTGGAATAATTCCTTTGCTTGAAATAGGTCAACAACACTCCTTCTCCTGACGTTGGCGACCTAGATACATTGCAAAGCACCACCGAATTGTACAAATAACAGGGAAAAGGCCCTGGTGAGAAGAGTATCCAATCCCCGACCACCACTACCAAGAGTATGACATCCCGTAGCATTGTTCCAACGCCCACCCCACTAAGAAAGAAACCCGAAATTATTCAAACGCAGGAGGAGATAAGAACCATCCTCGTGGTAAAATTGATAGTTCTCACAAGCTTCCCATGAGGAAGAAGAGAAAAAACATTGTAGGGCAAGCGGAAGAGCCCAAAAATGAAAGTGAGGAAACACCAAGAGACCACCTCCTTACAGTCAAAGACTTCAGGAACACAGCCTGCATGAGAAATACCATAGGTCCAAATTACTTCGTTCTGGGTAGAAGGGGACCAAGAGACCCCCTCCTTACAGAAAAAGACTTCAAGGACACATGTTGCACGAGAAATTCTAGAGGTCCAAATTACTTCATTCTAGGTTGAAGGGGATGAATAGTAGGAATATCCCTTGCACCACTGGGAGTTATGGTCCTCACCCGCTAAGATGTTAATTGTATATCCAGAGAACATGAGAGTGGTACCACAATTGAATAATTCTTTGGTTTGAAATATATCTCTCGTCACACCAAGAGACCACTTCCTTACAATCAAAGACTTCAGGGACACAACCTGCACCAAGGACAAATCTAAACCCAATCCAAAACCCTAAAAATGAAAGGAAATGATACATCTCTAAGGGAGAGGACGCTATCCAAGTCGAGAGACTCAAACTCTTGAGTTGAAAAGAGACTACTGCGTTCAGTATCAGTTTCTTTTTTGAAACCCTTTCCTTTGGTCTTGTTAGGGCGACCATCGCTGAGCTGGGAAGTGCCCCCTATTATGGTGGATTTCAATTTGGGCGCAGGAGTGGGAAAATCGTTTGCATTTCCATAGTCCATCATCGTATCATTGTCCATCATATCACCTTCTTCCAACTTGAAATTGACCGCATCAACCTCTGCATCGACCATCAACGTTGGGGGGGTTGTCTGAGCAGGGGGGGTTGACTTGGAATTATTTGGCTTTAAATATATCTCTCAACGCACCAAGGGACCATCTCCTTGTTTGCTTCTGGGCGGAAGTATATGAGTAGTAAGAATATGCCTTGGACCACTGGAAGTTCTGGTCATCATGCCCGAAGGTGTTTACTATATCTGGACAAAACTGTTGTCGAATTGCTTCCATAAGTTACCGAGAACATTTGTTTTCTCCAGATGATGTTTTAAATGAACATTCAGGATGGATAATATAACCCTCCACAAATCTTTGTAAAATGCATATCAATGGGATATCTCCTCGAGCCTTTCACTGATTAACGACAATTTCCATGGTTCCTGCATAATGAGATGTTACCATTAAATCTTACTAATTGCATACTTATAAAAAAGTGCAAAGGTGGTGGTGACGAAGAAGAGAGATTAAGGATTGGAGATTGCATGAAGCCGCCAACTGGACGACGCGCGAAAGATATTCCATGATGCTTGAAATGAACACTCGGAAGGGATAATACAACCCTTTGCAACTCTTGGTTTAATTCGTATTAATGACAGATCTCCTCTAGCCTTTCAGACATTAATGACAATCTTAATGGTTCCTGCATGATGAGCTATTAATATTAAATCTTAATAATTTCATATCTAGAACGAAGTGTTAACGGGGTGGGGATGGCGAAGAGTGATTAAGCATTGGACATTTCTTGAACTCGCCAACCCGCAAAAGAGATTCCAAGAAATGGCCAAGTATGGAAAGCGATCGATCGGGCTTCAAAACAGAGTCACAAGTTATACTCAGGAGACGTGAGGGCCCGATGTTCAAATTTTATGTCTCCAAAATTTTGAATGCAAAATGTGTAACAAGAAATAGGGCATGATGATGAACTTCAATGGTCAATTTGTATACTGTGGAACTCTGGGTGTTGTTTGTAGGTCACGGAACAATGGAAGCATAATGTTGAGCAAGCCTACCTGGGAACCGACGATGGAAATCATGGCCAAGTATGGAATGGGGAAGTGGTCAATCAGACTCGTGATATAAAAGCATGAGACATATTTGGAAAAACAACTAAGTAAACAGAAAGGGAATGTAAAGGAGAAAAGTAAAGGGGAATTTGGTTGTCAATTTGTATATTGGGGAAGTCCGGGTTTTGTTTGCAGGGGGCAGAACAATGGAAACACAATGTTGAGCCCGACTAGCCGAGAACCCGTGATTGAAAAAGTTGTTGAGTATGGAATGATGAAGCGGTCGGTCGGACTCGTGATATAAAATCATCAGTGGAAACCTGAACACGTGAATCTTCCAACCCGCGCACTTAGACATTTTCCAAAAAATGAATAAGTAACTAGAAAGGGAAAGTAGAGGGAAAAAAGAAAGGGGAGGGACATTTTCGAAAGAATGAATTGGTATTAACAAAGCTCTATTGATGGTCTTAACATTAACTATGAAGTGCATTAGACAGGTGAGCAGGATTTTCAATCAAGGAATAGAGAAAGTGATTCATGGTTATACTTTCCAGGATGTGTTTGCATAAGAGAAGCATAAAAAATCTACAGAAAAAACAATTTTGGGATGTTCAAGTAAAATTATTGTACTATCAACTTCACCGTAAGTATAACAATGAAAAATTTTAATTTTAATTTTTTGTGGTTGATATCATAGTTCCATTGGACTTCACATAGCATATCTCATTTTATTTCAAAATATTTCTAAAGATGAATTTTGGTAATTTCATTAATCAAGTAAAAGTGCTAAAATGAACTACATATTACATTTGTTTCACAGAGGTTACATTAAAAGGAAAATAAGGTTTTGTATATTATTTAATAGAATAGAAAAACCACTAATATCTTGAATGTATCATCCAACCATAATTCAAAATCTAGCCCCATGAGAACCTTGAACTACAACATGAAAGCACATGAACAAAATTCTGCCAAACACAAGACAAGACAAAATCAACAAAGATTTGGCATTGTATGCCATCTATAACCAAATCCCCAAATGGGGACCAAGAAATATTTCGATTACTATATTAGCATGAACCAATATCACTATGAACATTTTTTTCTGATAGTACTATGAACCAAGATCACGTTGACCTGACAATGTTCTAACATCACTAGTTCTGGAAAAGAGTGTCAACATTTAACTTAATGGAGTTTGAACAATACCAAATTTGCAATATTATTGAAGATGCATGATGGTTCCATTCATAGGAGAAAGCCATTTTGACGTCTCAAAGGATGGACCTGATTTATTCACAGTTGGATACTTTGTATGAGGTTTGTCCTCATGCTTCTCATTCCTAGACTCAACAATCTTATACGCTTCCAGTTCAATTTGCCATGGCACTGCAAAACTCTATTCATATCCTCATTGGGTAGCATGGATAGATACAAATGATATTGTTTTGTTTCCTGTCAATGCTTGATATGATTTTTTTTTTGGTTCAACCGATATGTAGTATGACATTGTCCTCATTTAATGTAAATTTGCTATGGACGTGAAAGTCGTGTAACATGTAGACATTGTTTGCATTTTTCTGTAGGTGTACTTCATATGGAAATTATGCTAAATCAGGAAGCACATATTGTAACAAAGGTTGTCTAATTGTACAATGTACAATTGTGTTGCTGAGGGTTCGTATGGTAGAGTTGAGGAAATGTCTATATATGTAAGGGAATTTTTTACTGCATCGTAGGCAATCAATTGTGCCATCATTTATGAAAGCATAGGTAGAAGCAGGAGAGTTTCATTTGGCACATACAGGCTCAAAGGGGGTCAAGTGCGCATTCGTTGCAACCAAAATACCCTCAACCTGTGCACATGAGCATAGTAGTTAATATATTGAACAATATAATATACAACTGTACAACAAAAAAACTGCAGAAAATTGTTCAAGGCAATTTTTATGAGCAAAGTATGGATGGAATTGTAGATTTATATGTAGAACAATTGTCGAGCTGATTAGTTTCTTGAGATCCTATACTATGTATGTTCACAATTCTATTACAAATGTTGCTTGGATTGTGCGAAATATCATTTCTTTAACATCTATTTTCTTTGTTATGTTTTTGAAGAGAATAAGTGGAAATTTTTCTTTATGCAATTGTTGTTCCATTGAAGAAAACAAATTCGAATAGGTGTCGAACAATTGTAGCTGCAACATGGAACAATGTAATAGTTGTATAACATAACTGAGATATATGAACATGTGAAAGTAAAGGACAAAACTGGATATGGAGAACGGTACCATTTCCTTGTCATTGTCTGACACTCCATCTTTTATATGGAGAATGTGTTTCGAGCCAACTTTTCTCGCGAGTGTGACAACTCCACCAATGGTTCCGATTGGTTAAATGTCATTGCTCTATGCAAGTTGGTTGATTGTTGTGTTTGTTACAAAACAATATTATGAACAAATCGTGGGAATTTTTTCACAATAATAGTTTCGTTGAATGATATAATCTGATCACAATCACCACGATCATATATTGTATTCGACAATATATTAAAATTTGTAATGGATATCCCATTACCTGGAAAGATCTTTTCTGCATGTTTTTGGACAAGTTGTGTAGGGATAGTCAGTGTGACTGTCATCGTGGTTTCATTGTCTGTCATGTCAACATGCACAATGCATATGGTTTTGTTTTCCTTGTCTAAGTAGGTGTTATACATGACCATTATGTCTCCGACGAACACTTGTCCAGTTCGGCAACTGTTCAAGCCTTCTATCAATAGTATATTGGATGTTATAAGTTTAGACCTGGTGACATTTTTTGAATAGACAAAGTAATGTGAATAGCAGTCTGAATTATTTTTTTGTTTTCTTTTTTTTTGGCATAAATGTACAAGTAGATGCAAAACTTGGATGAAGTATGCAGGTTAGAGTTTTGTAACCATACCTCTTACTCTGTGGAGCTTGCACTAGGTTGGGTGTTTCACTTGTGCTCGTCGATACTTCTTGTGAACTGCAAAACATGTGTTGCAGATGACATCAAAATATTTATCATGGCATAGATGAATAAATAGGTCAGGATATTTGTTTGGTAAACATAGAAAGAGCACAATGTATGAATCTTTATCTTTGGCCTTGTTGTTCTGTTGATGTTTGCAATGATTGACTAATCATGCCCATGTCACTCATCCAACTTTTTCTGATGCAAGCATGTGTACATGAACATCAGAACGACTAAATAAGCATATGCATTGTATATTGTTCATAATTGTTCTAGATGTCACATACAGGCTCGAAGGAGATGGAATATGAAATAGGGTGTCAAGGGATACTCAAGAAACATGAGAACCCGATGGTCAAATTGTATGCCTCAGAAATTTTGAGTGGAAAAATGTGTAACACGGAACATGGCATGATGGGGGAGTTCGGCGGCCAATTTGTGTATCGCGGAACCTTAGAAGCTATTTGCAGGTCACAAAAGAATAAAAGCGCAATCTTGATCCCGCCAACCTGGGAGTCCACCTGTCAATTTGTATATCGCGAAACTCCGGGTGTTGTTTGGAGGACATGGAACAATAGAAGCATAATTTTGAGCCTGCCAGCCCGAGAACCCGTGATCGAAAAAGTGGCTGAATATGGAATGAGGAATTCGTTGACCAGACTCGTGATATAGAAGCATGAATATAAATGTGAACCTGTGAGTCTGCCAACCCACACACCTAGACATTTTTGGGAAAATGACTAAGTAAAGAAACCAGAAAGGGAAAGTGGAGGAGAAAAAGAAAGGGGAATTCGGTTAAGTATAGAAGATGGAAAAAAAGAGGATAATAGAAAGTGAGAAAATAGAAAAAGGGAGGGCAATTTTCAGAAGTGGGAAGTCTCAAAGGCCCATTGTTTCCAAATCATCGTTTTGTAGTCCAATATTTTATCCACCTACTTGTTTTGTGTGTTTGATTTACTATCACAATTGGTATACCTTTTTCAAGATTGTCCTTCAGCTTCCTCTGTTGTGGCATATAAGATTCCATCCTCTTGTCCAACTAATCTGTTTCTTTCAATGTAGTATTGGTTGTGGAGCTTGATTATCTTCCTGATTTAGAGGTCTTTTACTTTCAGCTGTGTTTATACCCCATGAAGTATTTACACCCCAAAAGTATGTACACTCTTCCACGCGGGGGAGTGCAAAGGGGGGGTAGCCCCTCTGCGGGGTCCGGGGGAACTATCCCCTTGGCTGGGGGGTATGGTTGCAAGCGGGCCCCCCAAAAAAAAAATTCCTTGTAAAAGTATATTGTAATTTCATTGTAAATCTGAACCGTTCATTATAAGGTCGCAGATCTAACGATAGAGATTATGTTAGGGTTTTTTCCCTAGAAGGCAACCCTCTTTTATGAGGGAAATGTATTACGGCTATGCATGTTGGCGAGTATTGTATTCTAAGAGAGGAGACTGTGAGAGAAAGAAGAGGAAGTTACAGTGGGTTTTGCTGTAGGTTGTATCCATTCATTTTGTTGGATAATAATAAAGAAAGGACCTGGCAGTTTCTCTGGTGGACGTAGCCCACACTGGGTGAACCACGTAAATCTGTGTCTCTCTTGTATTGTGTATCTTCTGTGTTTTGTTTCCACATTTTTTTTATTTTATTTCTCTGTGGTCCTGTTTTTCTAACAACTGGTATCAGAGCGTAAGGTAACTTGCAGGAAAAGAGGGTTCCTGGTTCGAGTGGGAGCAATGTCAGAAGATGGAAA
>JZKD02S0723177.1:836373-846992 GCA_000966675.3 Picea glauca
CGGAGGAATTCTCAGGTCAAGGTTAAGGTGCTCGGAGGGAGGCTTCGGCCTGTGGTTGGGAGACGAGGGTATCGTCGTGGTAAAACGAGCACACAATCTTTTATATTCTAACAACAACAAGAAACAACAACCAACGAACCAGTGAACAATCAACAACTAGTGAACCAATAAAGAATATATGTATCTTCAATGATGACTAAATTACATTCCAAGCATAGAAGAAATATGAAACATATGATGAGCATACGAGTGGAAATACTTACACATTCTTACTTGCAAACTGTAAACAGTAAACAACAAAAAACGAATACGAATGAAACTATGGTATCGAAACTTACTCGTTAATGATGAACGATAGAATTGCAGGTCCAATTGTGGGTGCAAGATTTGAACCCTGCAAAGTGAAAAAACAACTCCAATTGCAGGTGCATGACTCCAACCTTGCAAAGTTGAAGAAAACAAAAGTAGGTAGCAAGCACCAACAGGTCCAACTGTAGGTGTAGAACCTCAACCTTGCAAAGTTGAACCAAACAACAACAAGCAACAACCGATGAACCAACGAAGAAGCAACAACCAGTGAACTAGTAAACAGTATATGTATCTTCAATGATGACTAAATTGCATTCCAAGCATAAAAGAAATATGAAACATATGATGGCTATGGGAGTGGTGGCGGACAACAATATTGTCCAAATTCACTGCAACATTGTATGGAAAAATTCAAGGAAAAATGTACTGTGATAGGCCTATTTAAGTAAACATTTAAGGCTGTCAAGCCTGTTTAAGGGCCTCGCGCTATGTAAACATTTAAGCTGTCAAACCTGTTTAAGGGCCTTGTGCTATGTAAACATTTAAGTTGTCAAGCCTATTTAAGGGCCTCACGTTATGTAAACTTTTAAGCTGTCACGCCTATTCAAGTACCTCAAAAAGAGTGTCAATGCTCAAAACTTTTAATATGTAAACATTTCAATAAAAATAGAAATAATAAAAATATTAAAAAAGAGCGTCCATGCTCAAAACTTTCGATATGTAAACATTTTAATACAAATAAAAAAAGAGCTTTGATTCTCAAAACTTTGGATATCTAAACATTTAAAACATTGAGAATAGTGAAGCTGACAATAAGACTTTGAATCTATTCTCCAATGAAATAATGACATATAAGGTTTTTTTTATTATATAAAAAATAAAATGTTTAGTTCTCTAGTTCGAACAATAGAAATGATGCCAAAATTTATATTTAAAAAACATATTAATATAAAGTCAACTAATTATTGATCACTATAGTCCCTCTCGGGGGAGATAGCTCCCTTTTATATTAAAACAATTACTACATTTAAATTTAAATCAAAAGTGCTTAAAAATAAAAAAATAAAAATTAAACAGTAATCAATTCTCGATGTAAGGTGGATTTGAATATGAAATTCTATACCTATTGCCAACAGCTGTGACCCAGGTACAAAAGTTCCAGTTAATGTAAAGGCAGAATGTGCGTTCACCTGTAAGCCGTTACCCCACACAGAGTATGTGTTGAAACATGACACGAGGGGCCCGGGAGAACAGGGTTCATGGTCGGTCTCTGCGCGCCAACGGAAAAAATGTGTTCAGACGTGACATAGCGGGGTCAGCGAACATTTTACTTTGTCGGCCGGTGTATCAGCGCGCATGAACGAGGGGTGAAGGGTTGAATGGAATATATTTCTGCCCTCCGCGGACATTTTTCATTACCATATTCAGACCAGTTTTTCCGGGCATCTCAATCTCGCAGAAATCATCTCCTCTCTCTCGCAATTCGCACATCGACCGTCCAGAGCATCCCATCACACCTGTTTCTATTTTTATTTGTATACTCCAAATCCAAATCGCAATGGCAAGTCCATCACCTGCATCCTCGTTTACCCAAAACCATCCTGAAATTGAAATTGAAGCTGAAAGCCAACCTCCTACTTGTTATCATGATGCTGCGTCCTCATTTGCTAATTATGATTCCTTCTTTGCGCCATCCACCTCCACTGCTGCTGATACCAATGAGAACAGCAGCAAAAATTACGGGCACGATGTGTTTATAAACCATCGCGGCCCCGATGTCAAGAAGACCTTTGCGAGCCATCTTTACCGCCGCCTTCTGGTACATGGTGTGCGATCCTTTCTAGACTACCAAGAAATGCAAGAGGGACAAAACATAACTGCTCAGATAAAAGAAGCTATTGCAACCGCCCGTGTTCATGTAGCTCTTTTCTCTGCGGGCTATGCGGATTCTAGCTGGTGTCTGGATGAGCTTATCGACATGTTAGAATCGAAGGCTCCCATCATTCCAGTCTTCTATAAGGTCAAACCTGCTGATCTTCGGTGGACGGAGGGCAGAGATGGAGTGTACGCTCACGCCTTACGAAAACTCCAAAATAAGACGATGCGTGACCCTGAAACTCACGAAGAGAAGCCACGACACAATTCTAACACCATCGAAAACTGGAGAAAGGCTCTTGCTCGTGTTTCAGAAATAAGTGGTTTTGAGCTCGACGCTTGTAATGGGTGAGAACTCAACACTCCCGGTATTGTATTACTTTATGTTGGATATTTATTTTTGTTTCTCACTAGTTGTATTTATTTATATGTGAATAACCAGTGACGAGGGAGAGCTGCTAGATAAGGTCGTTTCATGTTTGTTGAAAAAGGTAAAAAGGATAGGTTTGAATGTCGCCAAGTATCCTACTGGTTTGGACGATAAGGTGAAAGATTTCGAAAATGCGGTCTTATTGCAGCAGCCGAGTGGGAAACCAAAGGTCGTGGGGATCGTCGGGTTAGGTGGAATAGGCAAAACAACGCTGGCAAAAGAAATCTTCAATCAGAAGAGTTCATATTACCCTAAATCCTGTTTTTTAACGGACGTTAGAGAAAATGCAGCTAAAGGGTGTTTAAATGTCTTGCAGAGCAAAATTTTAGATGAACGAATAGACAGTACTGATAAAGGTATAGAGATGCTAAGAGAGCGTTTATCATCATTTTCTCATGGCTTACTAGTTCTTGATGATGTAGATAATGTAGATCAGCTGGATGCACTTTTGCCTGTTAAATTGAAAGAAGTCCTTCCCTCCAATTGGTTAATTTTGATTACAGCCCGTGACAAGGATATCCTTGTAAGGTCAGGAGTACAAGAGTCTTCGATTTATAAGTTAACTGGACTCGATACACAACAATCCAGGGAGCTTTTCTGTTCCCATGCTTTCTGTCATCCCATTCCACCAGAAGGATTTGAAAATATCGTAGATAAATTTGTGGAGGTTTGCGATGGGTTGCCTTTATCATTAAAAGTGATTGGGACGCTTCTTTCGGGAAACAACATGAAGTCTTACTGGGAAGACCAATTAAATAATATTCAGCATGTACTTCCCACTGAGATACAACAGAAACTTAAAATCAGTTATGATTCACTGAGTAGTGAGGACCAACAGATATTCCTAGATATCGCCTGTTTTTTCATAGGGGAAAAGAGGGATACAGCCATAAGATCATTGGACCAACAAGGATGTAAAAGCTCTTTGAGCTTTCAAAATCTACAGAATAAGTTCCTTGTGGAACTGGATAGTGAAAATTGTATACAGATGCATGATCACTTCAGAAAATTGGGAAGAAAGATTGCTAATGAATCAGGTTCGTTCAAGCCACGTCTTTGGAGTCTGGCACGGAATATGAACATTGATGAAGAATATGTAAGTCAGTCATTCAAGCCTTTTAAAGATTTTTTCAATATTAATTAATCAATAGAAATCTGTGTACGATGTTTTAATTCTATACTGTTTTCAAAGAATCAACAGATAAATACACAAGTGCGCGGAATTAGGGTGGTTCCTAGTACTTATAAAGGAGATGACAATTTCAAAAGGAGGATTCACGACCTGTTCTGGTACATCAAGAATCAATGGATTATACATTGCGATATTAGTATGTACCACGTGCAATTCCTTATTACTGAAGATGATATTTTGGACCGCATTTTGAGGAGGGCGCGTTTACCCAATCTTAGATTGCTTCGCTGGTATAATTATGCCCACTCTTCGCTGCCTTCCTGGATTCCGGAGGATTTAAGGGTTTTACACGTAGTCGGAAGCTCATTGAAAACATTGTGGCAGTCCAAATCGGTAAACAGAAATTTGCTATAGTTAAATTTTGTGTGTTTATTCACTATTAATATATCGCACTACAGATTTTGAATGATTTCCAAGGGTTTTGAAAAATCCGTATCTTCTTCATAGTTGAAATTTTGAATCATCCGTAACTTCATTATAGTTGGCACATTTGCAGGCACCTTTGAAATTGCGGGAATTAGAGATTTTGGCTCCTCTTTCAAAGTTTCCTAAGTCCATAGGGGCGCTGAAGCACCTGGAACAGATTTTCGTCAGTTTAGGAGAGAGGAATAGTGTCAAGACGCTGCCGGACGAATTTTGTCATCTGCTGTCGTTGAAACGTTTGGAGTTAATAAACGCTTGGAAAATGGAATTACTGCCAAATTCCTTCGGTAATTTAACAAATCTGGAACACATCAATCTGTCTTTCTCTTACAATTTGAAGAAGCTTCCGGATTCCTTCCGGAATTTAACTCGGCTTAAATATCTTGATTTGAGGGACACTTATTATTTACCAACCATCACAGAAACACTACTTCAAAATAACCCACTCCAATTTCTGAACCTTGCATGCTCTCCTAGTCCACCCAACTGGGAGTCTAACACTCGTGTATTTCTGCCATCTTGGGTTTCTTCGATTGATGCGGAAGAATTAGATGTGGATGTTCCTACTCTTACTGGGCGGGCGGAGATGGGGCGGACGTCATCTTCGGCGGAGAAAGAGCATGTGATGGTGATGGTGCTGCAGTCCGCGGATGGATGTTTTGCAATGGACGAGGCGGTGTCGTCGTCGTCTTCCTCGCAGGAGATGGAAGTCATTTCCCAATCCCTGCTCCCGCCTCTCAGACATTCACTGTTACTGGAAGAATTGCATATAACAGAATTGCCTAGTCGTATTGAAAGCCTGGTCAATTTGGAAGTTCTTGAATTAAGAACCTCTTTGTTGGAAACGCTGCCACCTTCGCTCATGGGATTAAGGAATTTGAAGGAATTGAGACTAGTGGATTGCATGGAATTGAAATGTTTACCAGATTCCGTGGGACTGTTGTCTGAGTTGGTAGTCCATGGGTGTCATGGTCTGTTGGAGGTTGAAACATTGCCAAGTACACTTATGCAACTGGAACTGATTTACTGTGATGGTTTGAAGAAAATAAAAGGGCTTTATGGTCTGGAAAAACTTTTAAAGCTTAACATTTCGGGGTGCCCAGAAGTACAGGAGCTGCCAGGTATTGAAACATTGGTGGCTTTAGAGGAACTGAGGTTAAGAGATATGAATCTCAAGAGAATACGGGGGTTGGCTCACCTGACAAATCTTAGACTGCTAGATGTTAGTGGATGCCGTATGATGGAAGAGCTGGAAGGTGTTGAACATTTGAGGTCGTTGGAGAAGCTTGACGCTTCTCGATGTCCCAGACTGCAGTGGAATCGGGGGGTACTTGAACACCTGTCCCAAGGATTGAAGGGAGGCATGCTCTTCTTCTCAAGAAAATAAAGCTGGAGAGCACAGTTTCTACAAGTATATAAGTTAATCATAAAAGTCCTGGTTTCACTCTGCACTTACAGTTGTTAGCAGGAGGGCTTTCTCTCGATGTTCCATGCACCAGTGTGAAGAGATGAACTAGTCCATTTTCAAAAGGCTAAATGCTGGATATAAAATTTCATGAAACAAGTAAATCTTCGTCTCTCTGATATTTATCCTCCTTTTAAATATTTCCAATGAATCTCTAATTAACGGAATCTGCAACTAAAAATGTTTTAATAGTCGTATTAAGTTTTTGTGATTTCATCCGTTTGAACAAATAATTAGAAAATAATCATGTTTCGCAGGAATATGAGGTGGTTTCCGTGAACAACATTTGCTGGCATCCATGACCAAGCTATAGTTTCCAGGCTCCCGACAATATCGCAGCGGGACAGGATTATTTCCTATGGGTTTTCACAGTGGTATTGGAATTTAGGATTATAGATTACTTTCTTTGAATCTTTTCATTTGTAACATTCAATTGGCAATACTCTGTTTCAGAGTATATTTGTTTAGTCAAATTGGATCGCAGTCATTTTTGGTTTGTAATCACATTGTAGAGGGCTCTCTAAATTGGATAGCAGTCATTTCTTTTTTGTAATTGCTCTGTAGGAGGCTCGCTGAATTTGTGTAGGATTTTTAAACTTAACTGGATGGACAGCCCATTTCTAAATTTCTGCCAAATTGAGATAAATTTTGTTGCCTTTATTTATAAAAAATTAGTGTATGCCACACTTCTTCCTGTTTGAGCAGTATGGCTGTAATACTAATGTAGGCCCCCCAGTCTCTTGAAGATTGCTTGATTGAATGAACGATATATATCTCTAGCATAACATATTGATAGATACGAGTATGCGTTGCAAGAACTTCAGCCAATAGAACGAGTATGCGTTGCAACGTGATTTGAAGTAACCATGTTGCACAGGAATTTGGGGTGGTTTTCACAAAATTTGCAGCTACTCATGACCAAGCTATCGTTTTCAGGTTTCTAAGCATATATCAGTGAAACGGGAGTATGTCTTTGGGCTTCACAGTGTTATTGGTATTTTATTTTTCCACATGTTATATGATCCAATCGCAATCTCTAAACAATACTCAGTTTCATAGGATTTATACACATTTCTAGTTCTCAGCAAGACTCAGTTTTACAATCTAATTTTTAAAGCATCTCTCAGCTATATTAATAGTATATAAAACAAAGCTGCCAACGAGGTTAGAAAGCAAATTGTGGAAAATGGGGTCGAACTGTAAATGAAAGGAAGTGTTTGGTGCAAAATGTATATGACAGAAATGTTGTGTGCAACATGTATATCACATAGACTGGTGAAAGATAAGAGCTTATGAAAACATAAATTTAAAAGGAGATAAGAAAACATCTTTATTTGAAATATGTCAAAAAATAAAAGTTTGTTACATACTACTGGAAATTTTGAAATATACAAAAATATTAAAGTCTGTTACATGGAATTTCAATGTGTTTGTCATGTAGACTGGGATTGGGGCTCCCGTGGAACATTAGAGAAATATGTACAAGAAACAGGATTGTGGAAAGAAGATAGAGTGCCATACCTACAAAAAAAAAAAATGGAAATGTATAAGTGTTTGCCTGTACATCTCTATTTAAGTAACTGGAATAACTGAGTTGATAAACAAAGCAGGATGCGATCAATATTTTTACAGTGAGGGTATATATGAGCCCTTTGGCTATTTGCTTGCGGCTGCCATTTTATTGATGTCGTCGATGACTTCGGTTTCAAGGATGTCCTCGAGGGCTGTTGGAATGCTGACAACTGCTTGTTGTCTTTCGTCGGCGGCCTGTTTCAATTGCCTTTCGAGCCATTCTTCAATGTAGCTTCTCATTGGGGTGACGTTGATCTCATTCTGGATTTTTATGTTGAAAAAATCGCTTTCTAATTCCCAAAAGTCGATAGAAAGATTAAAGAGAGCCTGATGAATTTCCTTGTTCTCTACTGCATATTTGACTAGCCAGTTGTCGACATGAGCTTGATCAAATTGAAGGATGCTGTAAAAATTTTCCAGAGACAAGGCCTTAAACATAGAAACCTATTTATCGAACTCTTGCTTGGTTAAGGGCAAGGAGTTTGCGATTAAGTCGCGGTCTTGGAAGTCGTTGTTTTTTCCGGCTAAATCTATATTTGACAGCCTTGTGAATAATTTATCATTTTTCGATATGGATTGTTCACATGATTGAATAATGAGATGCAGATTCTCCACTTTTTCTTTCCAACATGCATTCAATTGATCGATCTGGATGGAAGATCTTCTTCTCTTCTTTTTGTTTCTGTCATATTGTTGACAATCTTGCCAAAATGAATGACCATTTTTAAAAATAAATTTTCTTCATCTTTTAACTCAGCCTACAAATGCTCGAGCAAACTATGTGCCTTGTTTCCAAGGGAAGTGATGGTTTGTGATCTTTTCCACGCCTCGATAACCAATTCCATTCTTTTTTTGATATTATTTTGCACATATCCTTTGCATGATGTGAGCAGGGTGGATGATGCTTTTATGTTGGTTGTAGGGGCGCTAGGCATGGCTATTGCCAAAGGATTGACAAGAAATGGCATAGGGATGAAAGAATCTTCCAATTCCTTGACTCGGTCCTTTAGTCCGGTATTCTCAATCTCGATTCCTCCAATGGAATCATGAAGTACTTCTCCGCTCGTGGTGTGAAGTTGACAGATTTGGGACGACCGCATGTTGGCAAGGTCAACCTCTGAACGAGATTTGACTTTCTTAGTTTTAACATTTTTTTTCTCAATTATCAATTTTTTGGACTGACTATCAAAAACAACGCTTTGGAACACGAAGGATTCATCTTTGTCAAAATTTTCGGTAACCGATATGTCCATTGGATGGCTATGGTTGATGGCATCTCTGGGTTGATCAATGAAGCACATCATGCTATCCAGATCAGTGTCAAGTTCCATGTTTTCACTCTGAATTTTCGACTCTTCCGTCTGCCCCGCATTTTTTTTTCTCTTTTTCTCTACTGGAAGCTTGTGAGAATTATCAATTTTAGAGTTAGGAGGGTCGTTATCTCCTCCTCCATTTGAATAAATCTGAGATTATTTTTTGCTGTGGTGGGCCATTGGAGTGATGTTCCAGGATGTTGTACTTTTTGGAGTGGTATTTGCAGATTGAACACTCTTGTCACCGGGGCCTTTCCCCTGTTGCATGTACAATTTAGTGCAGCTTTGCAATGTGTCTACATCACCGACATCAGAGGTAGGACTGTTGTCGGCACTGTCTCTGTTTTTGGACAGGTGTCTTTTTAAAAAAGAATTGCCGAGGTCAAGTGTTTGTAAATGTTGTCGAAAAATATTATAGGGGTCAAACCCTCTTATGATTTCATCATATCTCAGGTTGGAGATGGTAGAATGTGCTGTGAAATCATCAATTTTGTTGACATTTTTCAACACAAACTCCCTTACTTTCCAAGGTAGATGAATGAACTATTTTTTTTTCTTCCTTTGGAACAAATGGAACCAGTAGTTGTATTGACGTGCTACTTCTGCAATAAACATTTTGTCCATAATGTGACATGGAAGGAGAGCAGGCTATTCCGTGGAGCCAAAAATTCTTATGACAGTGTAATTATCCAAATGTTCGAGTGTCCCCTTCTTGTCCAAAAAACTAGTTGCCTGTTCAGATATGCGGGGAGCATCTTCTTCTAACAACAAAACTTTGAAAAAAGACACAAAGCCATTAAAAACCTCATAAAAACAATGGGAAGCCTTGTGCTTCCACAAGTCCTTGTACCATAATGTTACTAGGTGGAATTCGCAGTTGAAATTCTTGGACAGAGACAATTGTGGAAACTGACAAGAATGCGCTATTGCAAAAACTAAATAGGACGACATATAAAATTTTGTTTCCCTTTTATAGCTTGACAATTGGGAAGAGATTTCATGGGAAATTAACCTACCCCAATAAAAAATGTCTTGTTCGTTGACTGTGAAATACAAAACATAAAGAGCCATCTAGGAAATAGTTGTTGTGGACTCCTGTCCCGTTATTCTTGTAAACAGCCAGGCAATTTCACGGAATGGATTTCTAAATGAACTAACTTGCATAATTGTAATATCTTCAGGAACTAAATGCGGGTTTTCCAAAAAATGGGGCAAGAGGTCCAACCCATTATTATGTTGTGCTAGGAACTATTTGCAATCTTCCCCTCTGAACATCAATGTTGCCTTTGACAATTTTAGCATCTGGCGGAAGACGTGAGGTGACAAAGAAACAGAAGAGTGGTCCCGCAGTGGAATAATTCTTTTCTCGGAAATAAATTTATCGGCGCACCAAGAGACTAGGTCCTTACAGTCAAAAACCTCAAGGACACAACCTGCATGAGCAATCCTAGAGGTCCAAATTACTTGGTTCTCTGCGACAGAGCTTGAGTAATAAGAATATGCCCTGGACCACTAGAAGTTCTAGTCCTCGCACCCGAAGATGTTGACTGTATGTCCACAGAAGTGTTGTCGAGCTGATGCCATAGGTTTATGAGAACATTGGTTTGCTACAGATGATGGTTTAAATGAACAGTTAGAGTTGATAATGTAACTCTCCACTAAATCTTGGTTAAATGCTTATGAATGGGAAATCTCCTTGAGCCTTTTGTTGGTTGACAATCTATATGGGTGGTGTATGATGATTTGTTAGCTGTAAAGATTATTTATTGCATATTTAGAAATGCGAAGGTGGAAGGTACAGTGAAGAGCAATTAAGGATTGGAGGTTTCCTGAACGTGCGAAGGCCATGACATGCAAACGACAGTTCATGCTTTTGAAATCAACACTCGGAAGGGATAATATAATTCTCTCACAAATTTTGGTTTAATGCACATCAATATAAGATCTCCTCGAGCCTTTCACCTATCAATGAAAATTTATATGGTTCCTACATGATGACCTGTCAGAATTAATTGCTAGTAATTCTGTATTTAGAAACAA
>JZKD02S0723177.1:847042-865328 GCA_000966675.3 Picea glauca
GGTACAGTGAAGAGCAATTAAGGATTGGAGGTTTCCTGAACGTGCGAAGGCCATGACATGCAAACGACAGTTCATGCTTTTGAAATCAACACTCGGAAGGGATAATATAATTCTCCCACAAATTTTGGTTTAATGCACATCAATATAAGTTTTCCTCGAGCCTTTCACTTATCTATTACAATTTATATGGTTCCTACATGATGACCTGTCAGAATTAATTGCTTGTAATTCTGTATTGTGTAACAAGATATATATATATATATATATATATATATATATAAATTTTTTTTTCTTTTATTAAAAACAAGTGCGAAGGTGTCGGAGACAAAGAAGAGCAAGAAAATAATGGAAAAATTTGAAAAGCGG
Organism: Picea glauca; assembly: GCA_000966675.3. Taxonomy (NCBI): domain Eukaryota; kingdom Viridiplantae; phylum Streptophyta; class Pinopsida; order Pinales; family Pinaceae; genus Picea; species Picea glauca. Next base: position 847,409 of record JZKD02S0723177.1, read on the forward strand.
TCGGATGAGATTCAAAAAAGGGTTATGGAGATACTTAGGACAACCGAGTGTTGCACGGTCAAATTTCATGTATCGGAAATTTTGAGTGCAAAATGTGTAAAACAGAAGAGATCATGATGGGGCAGTTCAATGGATGGTTTGTATATTTGTGGAATTCCAACAAAGTGGCTAACTATGGAATAGGGAAATTTCTAATTGCATGCCTAGAAATAATATCTTATATATAATTGGAAACTGCTAATTGCAAAGGGGCACAGGCACAGGAAATAACGACTATGAACTGAATATTTCTTCAACCTGCCAAACCGACGATTCGCCAAAGAAATTTGAAGAAATGGCGAAGTATGAAAAGTGGATAGACGAGATTCAAAAGGGGGTGACAATAGTTCCACAAAATATGCGAAGACGCGACAGTTAAATTTTATTTCTTGGAATTTTTTAGTGCAAAATGTATACCACAGAAGAGGGCATGATAGGTGGACCGTAATACAGAAGAGGGAATGATCTAAGGCTGGTTGCAAATATGCATATCGCGGAAGTGAGGGTACCGTTAATAGGCCATAGAATAACAAAAGTCCAATCTAGAGCCTGCCTACCAAGAATTCACGGTCAGAGAAGTTTCTGGGTATGGAATGGGGAAGCGTTCGGTCGGTGTCGCGATAAAAGAGCATGAGTGTAAGTGTGAACCAGGAATATGATCCGCGAGTTTACTTGGTTATTTCTTGTATGCTTCGTCTGTCAATTTGTATATCGCGGAACTCCGGGGAATTCTATTAGCGAGCGAGTCGGCAAGTCCGACTGTCAATTTGTATAGTGCGGAGCTGTAGGTGTTGTTTGCAGGACACCGAACTATAGAGGAAATGCTTTTGCCTTTAATATAGCTTATGTGCCACAAATGTGGTAGGGTCAATTTAAAGAAAGGGGAAGTGGTCATTGGAAATGCATGAATCCGGTAAGCCGTGCAACAAGGCATTTTCGAGAAAAAAACGATTAAGTAACTAGGAAGAGAAACTACAGGGAATAAAATAGTGGAAAAATAGAAAGGCGGAAAGAAGTTTTCGTAAGCACGAATTGGTTTCAAAGAAGCCCCATTGTGGCAAAAACATCATTTTCTACTAATCACCAGCAAATGCATTGTTGAAGATTAAATTTTATTGCAATTATACCAAGATTTATAGTAATTTATAAAATATTAAGTGCATTGTAGTTCTTGATACATTCTTCCATGATTGTAACATATTAACTTAACTACTAAACTTCATTTTCTACTAGTTTCCAACAAATGCTTTGTTGAAGATTATATTTTATTGGAACGTGTGGGTGTAACTTTGTTCTTGATACATTGTTCCATGACTGCAACATATTAAATCGAGTATTAAACTTCTTGCATTATGGGTTGTTAGCATTAAAACTTAATAACGATTTTGTTGCAACATTGTACTCTGGTATTGTTATGTTCTATCTGCATTACGAATAGAATTGAACGTTGGTTTGAAACTGTGTAATCCATTTTTGTTTGCATAAAACACTGGTGGATTGACACAATACATTGTCATATAATTGTTAGATGTTCCATATTAGAAAAAATAACCTAAGTAAACACAATATCGAAGAAGTACGAGAGCAATGAACCATGTCAATGAGAACATGCGTTAAATCCAGAAAAGAAGCAGTAAGGAAGAGTCGAAAGCAATTTCTTTAATAGAAAATCCATGTAAAAAAATAAGAAAAACACCCAGTATTGTACATGTATCCTTAGAAATTGGACCCAGTTTGCTGGGCCAAAACATTGAACGTATCTGCGACAAACAAAGGCATGAGATTCACAATATGAAAGATCCTCATAGTTTTCTCCTTGATGAATCATCCTGTGCTGAAATTGATAGTTTTCAGAAGCTTCCCATGAGGAAGAAGAGGAAAAATGATGCAGGAGCATCTCCCACATCAAGTGAGCCAGCGCGGAAGACAATGGACAACTGGACAAGCACCAACACAAATTTTGAAAATCCCTTGGATTGATGCGCCATCTTAAATGAAGTCATTTAAGAAGAGACACACTTGTGTAATGTAATCGGATCTTGAGCTATATGCTCTCATCCTTAGTAGGTAGGAGGCATTTAAGATAGTTAATGCAGGTAGATAGAATTTAATTCTAGATTAGACTGTTTGAGAGCGCAAGAGGGAAACGGGATATAGACACCCTCATTGTGCATTGTAACATAATTCGGAAGAAGGAAGAGCAAGAGCATGCAGAGAACTGTGTAAGAACACCCATGTACAGACATTTGGATCAATATAAAGCTTTGATTCAAATTCATGGTTTGTGTTGTTCTCTGTGTATTGATGTTATGCTCATGAATGTTTTCTTCTTGATATACATTTGCTTTGATATGCTGTGTATATGATTTCATGTTATAAGTTGAAGTCTGAAGGGAAGAGGGGATGAGTTTCAATTTTTTCTCTATCTGAGCAAGAATTCTTGCAAGGAGTGCAGTCGAAGTGTCCGCAAGGAGTGCATTGACAGAGGGTTCAGATAGGTATCATTTGTTCTCATTTTCTGCAGAAGTGCAGTTGGGCACAGGAGCCGTGCAAGGAGTGCGCAGGTAAAGTAAAGTCTCAGGGTTGCGAACCTGAGTAAGGCGTGAGAGACTGCTGCTGCAGGAGTGCGCAGAGTCGAAGGTATTCAACACTTGGAAGTGTCTGAGAGTTGCTGCAAGGAGTGCATGCAAGAGTCTTCTCTAAGACTCAGAGTCATGAGAAAGCTCAGGAGGGATAAAGCCTTTGAAGTTATTGAAGGTAGCATAAGGAGTTGGTGTGTATCGAGTGACTCAAGGCGTCGAAGTTTTGTGTCACAGGTAATTAAGTCCGAGAAGGAGTCCTTGGTTCACTTCATGAAAGTATCAAGGAGGGAAAAGACAGACGGTCAGGATCTTGTGGAGAGGATTTGCGAAATCCCGCCAACCATCTGATCTGGTAAAGAAGTGGGGAGGTTACGACTGTGTTCAGAGTTCAAGTTCTAGGGTTCGTGAGCTATTGGATCATCACCCAGTTACCCGTCAACCGTCCGATTTGAAAGGAGTTGCACAAGACTCAAATCCTCATGAGCAGAGGGAAAACCCTGAGAAGGCATCGAGATATTGAGGCATCGGGGTTCTGAAAATCAAAAATCCCGTGGACCAGAGATCGAGCAAATCCATCGTGAAAATCCCGACAAGTTCAAAGCCGTCCATCTGTTGGGACATGTGGCAGAAATCAAGAGTCGTCGATATATTGGGGATTTGGTCATCGGGGCTCATAGAAGTGAGTGGTTTGACTTTGCGTTTTGCAAAGTCCGAGGTTCGATTTGAACCGTCCATGGTTTGGGATGCGTGTCGAAAGATCTAACGAAGTCGGGTTTCAGTGTATCGAAGGTCCTGAGGACAGGATACTCTTGCAATTTGGAATCACGAAGTTCGAAATCCTGATGAGGAGGTAAGTTACGTATGGGGCCCAGCTGACATCGTCTCGTCGTAACAGGGGAATCGGGAATTTCCCAGGTGAAGACCCCGAAGCATACGAGATTCGTCCATCTTTGAGGATGCATGGCAATAATCACAACCTTCGGAGAAAGTCCCGAAGGAAAAGGCATATCGGAAAATCGGCATTCGAGAGATCGGGGGAATCGAAGGGCCGAAATATATGCATTAGGATTCACGATCTTGCGAATTTCAAAATGTCAATGGAGTGAAGGGACTGTTGAAAAGTCAACTCACGAGCGCATCAGAGTTTCTGCGTATCGGGACTCTGGAGTCAGAGAACCGAGTTTCTCGACACCGCGAGTGCCAAAATCACGATAAGAGAAGTTCCAACAAGGTAAAGGAAAAGGTCAGCGTTGACTTGAATCGGGATTCGGGGATTCGAGATTCCTACGCTCGACCATTGACCTTGCGAAGTCGTGAAGTCCGATCCCCCGATAAGTAAAGAGAGGGGATTGCGCGAAGAATTCTGTGGGTGCAGACTTCCCGATAGGGAAATAGAAGGACATTAGAGTTCTTCGGGTCGTGGTAAAGGGAGGATTCTGTGAGCGGACATGCTTGCGAGCGCGCTTGCACCAAGTGGTATCAGAGCTGAGAAAATCTTCTTTTCTTTCTGTAGCAGGGAAAAGGAAGATTCACCATGCTGCCAAGGAGAAGAGATAGACAATGACCCGATCTAGAGGACGAAAGGGAGACGACCAGAGGAAGGGGTAGAGAGGTACAAAATACAAAAGTAGAAAGAGATCTGCATAACATACGTGCCAGACTTGCGGACATGGAGATAAGCCAAAGGTGCACAACTGATGTAGGAGATATCAGTGAGTCCAAAAATGAATATGATGTTGGGCATGGAGAAGAAGAAGTCACAACAGAAGATGCAACCAATGAACGCTTACTTAAAGCTATTGCAAGAATGGGTGCAAAGGCGAAGATGGACATTCCAGTTTATGAGAGAAATATGGATGTAGAAGAGATTCTAGAATGGATTAGAGCTATGGACACCTACTTTGACTATGAAGATGTCGAAGAGGACAAGAAGGTCAAGCATGCTATCATGAGATTAAAAGGACATGCATCCTTGTGGTGGGATGAACTACAAGCGGATAGGCGTTGCTAAGGCAAGCAAAAAATTAAGAGCTGGGACAGGATGATTGCAAAGATGAAGGAAAAATTCATTCCCAGGGACTATCAAATTTCTCTATTTAGGAGGATGCAGAACTTGAGACAGAAGAGTTTTACAGGTTGAATATCAGGGCAAGTCATCATGAAAGCAATGACGAGAAAGTAGTCAGGTATATGAATGGCCTAAGATATGAGATTCAGGATGAAATGAGTATGGTGACCATCTGAACGATGGAAGATTCTTATCAGATGGCTTTGAAAGATGAAGAGAAGCTGAGCCAAAAATAGAGTCAGAGGGGCAGAGGCAGAAGTCAGCCTAGAGGCAAATTAGTTGCCCAGGAAAGAACCCAGAAGCCCAGGAACGACTGGAAGAAACCTTAGACATGGACAGAGAGGGGTGGAAGCTTACAATGAGGGCGATATGCTGAACAGAGAGGACAACATACTGAGCAGAGAGGAGATTATGCTGACAACAACACTTTTCCTCGTTTTAGAGGTAGAGGAAGAGGAAGAGGTGGAGTAATAACATGCTTCACATGTGGAAAGAATGGGCACAAGTCTTACGAGTGTCTAGAGAAAAAGAAAGAAATTGGAGAAACTCACATCGCCGAGGCACAAAGGCGAGATGTTGAGGTAGAAGACGCTGAAGGTGGAAGATCGCTAATGATGCAAAAAGTCCTTTTGACACCAGAGAAAGAGGTGGAAAGTTCAGTCCAAAGGACCAGACTTTTCAGGATTGCTTGCAAGACCAAGGATAGGGTATGCAAGGTCATTGTGGACAGTGGTAGCACGGACAATCTCGTTTCAACCGAGATGGTAGAAAAGCTGGAGCTGGAGACGACTGATCATCCAAGTCCATATAAAGTTTCGTGGCTACAGAAAGGACATCAGTTAAATGTCACAAAACAATGTTTAGTTGAATTTAAGATAGGAGGATATAATGATAAGATATTATGTGATGTCATTCCTATGGATGTTTGTCATCTATTGCTGGGTAGACCATGGAAATATAACAAAAATGTGATTCATGATGGGAGAATGAACACATACACCCTAGAGAAGAATGGGAGGACACACATGTTGCTTCCAATAAAAGATAAGGAGGTGAAGCTGGAAGTAAGCAACAGAGTACTTCTCATGAGTGGGAAAGAACTCCTTAATGAAGTTAAGAAGAAGGAGGATCCACAATTTATTGTGGTCGAAAAACCGAGGATTTTTATGACTAGCACAAGAGTGGATGATTTACCAGAAGAAGTTCAGGAATTGCTGGAAGAGTTCATTGACATCATAGTGGATGAACTTCCTCATTCGTTGCCACCAATTAGGAGTGTGAGTCATCACATTGATCTCATACCAGGAGCCAGTTTTCCAAACAAAGTCGCGTACAGATTGACGCTGCAAGAGAATGAAGAAGTTAAGAAGCAAGTACAAGATTTGTTGGACAAAGGTTTGGTCAGAGAAATCTTGAGTCCATGTGTTGTTCCGACAATACTCAGTCCGAAGAAAGATGGAGGCTGGAGGATGTGTACTGAATCGAGGGCGATCAACAAGATAACCATCAGGTACAGATTTCCATTGCCAAGGATGGATGATCTGATGGACTGCTTGAGTGGTGCAAAATACTTTTCAAAGATTGATTTGAAAAGTGGTTATCACCAAATCTACATGAGAGAAGGTGATGAATGGAAAACAACATTCAAAACAAATGAGGGGTTGTATGAATGGCTTGTTATGCCGTTTGGCTTAACAAATGCACCAAGTACCTTTATGAGGTTGATGAATGAAGTCCTGAAGGAGTTCATCGGGAAATTTGTCATTGTGTATTTGGATGGCATACTGGTTTTCAATAAAACAACAATGGAGCATCTGAAGCATTTGGCTACAGTGATGTAGAAATTGCAGCAGGAGAAGCTATTGATAAACATGAAGAAGTCCTCATTCATGAAGACAAAGCTCATTTATTTGGGATTTTTTATTTCAGCAAATGAGTTGAGGATGGATCCAGATAAGGTGGAAGTGATCAAGAATTGGCCATCATCGAAAAATATTTTTGAGGTGAGAAGTTTTCATGGATTGGCTAGTTTCTACCGAAAATTCATTAGGAATTTCAGTGGAATTAGCACAGCAATGATGGATACTGTGAAGAAAAGACACAAATCTTTTCACTAGACAAAAGAGGCTGAGAAGAGTTTTAATCTTTTGAAGATGAAGATCACGGAACAACCAGTTTTGGTGTTGCCAGATTTCCAAAAGACATTTCAGGTGAAATGCGATGCAAGCGGATTTGCAATCAGAGTAGTTTTGAGTCAGGAAGACATGCCGATAGCGTATTTCAGCGAGAAGCTGAATGAAGCAAACTTGAAATATTCCACTTATGATAAGGAAATTTACGCTATCATACAGGCACTGAAGAAATGGAGGCATTACTTGATACCCAAAGAATTTGTCTTGTACAGTGACAATCATGCACTGCAGTTTGTGACTCAATAGGAAAAGTTGAATCAGAAACATGTCAAATGGGTTGAATATATGCAAAATTTCACTTTTGTGATAAAACATATTTCTGGTACTGCTAACAAAGTTGCTAATGCTTTGAGCAGGAAGTGTTTGTTGTTGCAGGAATTCAGAGTCAAAACATTGGGTTTTGATGATCTCAGAGACATGTACATAGATGATCCAGATTTTTAGGAGGCATATGAAGCACCTGAGAATCCAGTTATCAGAGACAGAAGCCCATCGATAGAATACATAATCTAGGAAGGATTGTTGATCAACGAAAATCAAATTTGTATTCCAAAATGCTCCATGAGGGAGAATCTGCTGAAGGAGAAACACAGTGGAGGACTGGCCGGACATTTCGGTCATGACAAAACATTCGCGAAATTGAATGAGCCATATTTTTGGCTGGGAATGCGAGAAGATGTCAAAATATTTGTGGACAGGTGTAGAATTTTTCAGCATTCGAAGGGAAAGAGGCAGAATGCAGGGTTTTATCAACCATTGCCCATACCAGAGAGGTCATGGGATGCGATTAGCATGGATTTTGTATTTGGGTTGCCAAGAACACAAAGAGGTTATGATTCAATCTTTGTGGTGGTGGATAGATTTTCTAAGATGGCACACTTCATTCCATGTTAGAAAACCAATGACGCAACTCACATTGCAAACTTGTTTTTCAAAGAGATCATTCGACTTCATGGGTTGACAAGGAGTATTGTTTCGGATCGAGACACAAAGTTCATAGGGCATTTTTGGAGGACCTTATGAAAGAAGCTGGGAACTAACCTGTTGTTTAGTTCGGCTTATCATCCTTAGACAGATGGACAAACAAAAGTGGTAAACAAAAGTTTGGGAGACTTGCTGAGAAGCTTGGTGACAGAACACCACAACCAGTGGGATAGTATATTGCCACAGGCAGAGTTTGCTTATAATGACTCTATTAACAGGAGCACAGGGCAGAGTCCATTTCAAGTTGTCTATGGCATGCATCCGAGAGGAATTTCTGAACTGAGAGAGTTAGAATAGACTACAATTAGGAGTGCTAGTGCAGAAGAATTCATAGAGGAAACGAGGGAACTTCACAGCCAGGTGAAGGAGCGATTGGAGAATTCAAGCCAGGAGTATAAGCGTAGAGCCAATCAACATAGAAGACAACTTCAGTTCGATGTTGGTGATCTGGTTCTGGCACATTTGAGGAAAGAAAGGTTCCCAAGGGGAACATATAATAAGTTGAAGATGAAGAAAATCGGACCATGTAGGGTCTTGAGAAAATTTGGGGCGAATGCTTATGAGATTGAATTACCCGATGGGGTCAGAATTTCTCTGATATTGAATATCTCGGATTTGTACCCATGTGAATCTAACGAGAAAGAGACTGGAGATGAGCAACCAGTCATTTAGTGGACAAAGCAGATTCCAGTTGCAGATAAGCCGCAAATGGAGTGCATACTGGATAAAAGAATTGGTAAGAAGACCAGAAGGAAAAAATATTTTGAATATTTGGTCAAGTGGAAAGGCCATCCAGTTGAAGATGCCAGCTGGGAGACTGAAGAAGAGATACAAAAGCATGGACATACCATGCAGGAGCTCATGGATAGGATCCCATGAAAGTTTTCCAACGAGGGAGTATGATGCAGGAGCATCTCCCACGTCAAGTGAGCCAGCGTGGAAGACAATGGACAACTGGACAAGCGCCATCACAAATTTTGAAAATCCCTTGGATTGATGCGCCATCTTAAATGAAGTCATTTAAGAAGAGACACACTTGTGTAATGTAATTGGATCTTGAGCCATACGCTTTCGTCTTTAGTAGGTAGGAGGCATTTAATATAGTTAATGTAGGTAGATAGAATTTAATTCTAGATTAGACTTTTTGAGAGCGCAAGAGGGAAACGGGATATAGACACCCTCATTGTGCATTGTAACATAATTTGGAAGAAGGAAGAGCAAGAGCATGCAGATAACTATGTAAGAACACCCATGTACAGACATTTGGATTAATAGAAAGCTTTGATTCAAATTCATGGTTTGTGTTGTTCTCTGTGTATTGATGTTATGCTCATGAATGTTTGCTTCCTGATATACATTTTCTTTGATATGATGTGTATATGATTTCATGTTCTAAGTTGAAGTCTGAAGGGAAGAGGGGATGAGTTTCAATTGTTTCTCTATCTGAGCAAGAATTCCTGCAAGGAGTGCAGTCGAAGTGTCTGCAAGGAGTGCATTGATAGAGGGTTCAGATAGGTATCATTTGTTCTCATTTTCCGCAGAAGTGCAGTTGGGCACAGGAGCTGTGCAAGGAGTGCACAGGCAAAGTAAAGTCTCAGGAGTGCGAACCTGAGTAAGGTGTGAGAGACTGCTATTGCAGGAGTGTGCAAAGTCGAAGGTATTCAACAGTTGGAAGTGTCTGAGAGTTGCCGTAAGGAGTGCATGCAAGAGTCTTCTCTAAGACTCAGAGTCATGAGAAAGCTCAGGAGGGATAAAGCCTTTAAAAAAATTGAAGGTAGCATAAGGAGTTGGTGCGTATCGAGTGACTTAAGGTGTTGGAGTTTTGTGTCATAGGTGATTAAGTCCAGGAAGGAGTCCTTGGTTCACTTCATGAAAGTATCAAGGAGGGAAAAGACATACGGTCCGGATCTTGTGGAGAGGATTTGCGAAATCTCACCAACCGTCTGATTTGGTAAAGAAGTGGGGAGGTTATGGATGCGTTCAGAGATCAAGTTCTAGGGATCATGAGCTGTTAGATCATCACCCAGTTACCCGTCAACCGTCCGATTTGACAAGAGTTGCACAGGATTCAAATCCTCGTGAGCAGAGGGAAAACCCCAAGAAGGCATCGGGATATTGAGGCATCGGGGTTCGGAAAATTAGAAATTATGTGGACCAGATATCGGGCAAATCCATCATGAAAATCCCGACAAGTTCAAAGTCGTCCATCTATTGGGACAGGTGGAAGAAATCAAGAGTCGTCTGTATATCAGGGATTTGGTCATTGGGGCTCATAGAAGTGAGTGGTTTGACTTTGCATTTGGTGAAGTCCGAGGTTCGATCTGAACCATCCATCATTTGGGACGTGTGTCAGAAGATTTGACGAAGTTGGGGTTCGGCGTATCGGAGGTCCTGAGGACATGATACTCTTGCAATTTGGAATCGCGAAGTCCAAAATCCCGATGAGGAGGTAAGTTACATATGGGGCCCAACTGACGTCATCTCGTCGTAACAGGGGAATCGGGAATTTCCCAGGTGAATACCCCGAAGCATATGAGAGACGTCCATCTTTGAGGACGCGTGGCAATAATCGCAACCTTCAGAGAAAGTCCCAAAGGAAAAGGCATATCGGAAAATTGACATTCAAGAGATCGGGGGAATTGAAGGGCCAAAACATATGCATTAGGATTCACAATCTTGTGAATTCCGAAATGTCGATGGAGTGAAGGGACCATTGAAAAGTCAACTCGCGAGCGCATCAGAGTTTCTGCGTATCGGGAGTTGGGAGTCGGAGAACCGAGTTGCTCGACACCACGAGTGCCGAAATCATGATAAGAGAAGTTTCGACAGGGTAAAGGAAAAGGTCAGCGTTGACTTGAATTAGGATTCGGGGATTCGAGAGTCCTACACTCGACCACTGACCTCACGAAGTCACGAAGTCTGATCCCCCGATAAGTAAAGAGAGGGGATCGTGTGAAGAATTCTGTGGGTGCAGACTTCCCGATAGGGAAATAGAAGGACACTAGAGTTCTTCGGGCCGTGGTAAAGGGAGGATCTTGTGAGAAAACATGCTTGCAAGCGTGCCTGCACCAAAAAACGTTGCAAGGAAAATGGAATAGCCCTTAGCTAAAACTACCTCTGCATAGTCCAAAAAAATTTAGGAGCACACGTTGCACGTGCAATTCTAGAGGCCCAAATTAGTCCATTCTGGGCGGAAGGAGATGACTAGCATAAAAATGCCTTGCAGCAGTGAGAGTTTTGGACCTGATTCCCGAATATGTTAATCAATAATTTTTTGGCTTGAAATATATCTCTGGGAGAATCAACATATCATTTCTTTATAGTGAAACTCTTTCACCAAGAACCAACTAATTTGAAATTCTGGAATTCCTGCTTTCACGCTGCAAAGTGGCTATTGCGTTTACCGTCGATTTCTTTTCTGAAACTCCTTTTGGTGTTTTCAGGACCACCATCACCGAGCCGGGAAGTTCCGTCCATTATGGTTGATTTCAATTTGGGTGCAGGAGTAGGAAGATTTTGTGCATTTCCATCATCCATTGCCATATCATTGGCCATCAAATCATCTTCTTCCAGCTTAGAATTCATGACATCAACTTGTGCGTCATCCATGAATGCAACTGGGCAGGTTTTCTGAGTAGGAAGGGTTTCCTTGGAATTCTTTGGCTTGAAATATATCTCTCGGTGTACCAAGGGACCATCTTCTTTTTTTCTCCTAGGCGGAGGGAGATGACTAGTAAGAATATGCCCTGGAATAATGGAACCTCTGGACATTATGCCCCAATGTGTTTACTATGGCTAGACCTAACTGCTGCCGCAAGTTATTAAGAATTTCCCTTTGCTCGAGACGATGTTTGAAATGAAAATCAGGGAGGGATAATATAACCCTCCGTAAATTATGGTTTAATGCATATCAATGGAATATCTTCTCGAGCCTTTTGTTGGTCAATGACAATCTCTAGGGTTCGTGCAGAATGAGTTGTCACCATCACAACTCACTAATTGAAGAATTAGAAAAAAGTGTGTAGGTCGTGCTGGCGACGAAGAGAGATTAAGAATTAGAAAAAAGTGTGAAGGTCGTGGTGACGATGGAGAGAGATTAAGAATTAGAAATTTCTTTAAAGCGCCAACCTGCCAATGCAAAAAAAACAGATTGCATCGTGTTTGAAATGAATACTTGGAAAGGATAACATACTTGTGTGCAAATCTCAGTTTAATTTGTAGTAATGAAAAATCTTCCTCGGACTTCCGGACATTAATAACAATATTAACAGTTCCTGCATGATGAACTACTAGCATTAAATTTTAATTATTGCATATCTGGAAACAAGTACGAAGGCCGCAGTGATGGCGAATTTTGGCTAGACACCGGTTAACTCGGGAAACCGATTCCAAGAAATAACTAAGTATGGAAAGCGGTTGAGCGGGTTACAAAAGAAAAATCATAGAAGATATACCCAAGATATGTGAAGGGATGATGGTCATATTGCATCCCAGTGACAGATATCAGCCGCCAATTTTTATGTCATGGAATTTCAGCTTTTGTTTGTGCACAGGCGAACAACGGAAGTGCAATGGCGAGAGGGCGATTTGTATATTGTTGAACCTGGGGTTCTGTATGTAAAAGAATGAGACATTGGGAAAAAGGACCAAGCAAACACAAAGAGAAAGTATACGAGATGAAGGGGGGTTTGTTTGCAAATTTGTAAATCGCGGAAGTTTGGGTGCTAGTTGCAGGTGGCGGAACAATGGAAATGCATTGTTAAATCCACCTATGCAAGAACTTTCTTTTCAAAAACAAATAGCATAGAGAAAAGAAAAACTAGAAAATTTCGGAAAAACAAGTAATACAGACTAAATATGTACTTAGCCACTTTTTGAATCGCAGGTTCTCGGATGGGTGGGCTCTAAATTGGGCATCCATTATTCCCTGGCCTACAAATAGCATTCAGAATTTCATGATATACAAATTGGTCAGCGGACTTGCGGGGTGGCTCATTCAAAATTGCACTCCTTTCATTTCTTTTCATACAAATAGTACTCAGAGTTTCGTGATATACAAATTGATAGATGGACTCCAAGGATAGTGGCCTCGAGCGTGCGATTGTCTATGGATGCTAATCCCTATTAACTATTGGACAATATCTAATGGCATTCTTTTGAATACTAAATTATTAATATTAAATATTGATATTGTATAATTTAATTAGACAAGGAATTCTATACAATATGAAACAGGGAAGCGATTGGTCGGTCGGGCTACTGACATAAAAGTCACTGAAATATGAATACGTGAATCTGACAACTTCCTTACCGAGAAATTTTCCAAAAAGAATGAGCAATACATAAAATATGTTTTTATAAAGTACGAACATGAGATTTTATAGAGCATGTATTGTTCCCACATTCCATACTTAAGCCAATCTTTGGATTGCGGGTACTTGGGTTGGCGGGCTCAAAACTGGGCCTCTATTGTTCTGCTAGCTACAAATAGCACCCAAGAGTTTTGTGATATACAAATTGACAGGTGGTCTTGCGGGTTGGTTCGTTCAACATTGCATTTCTATTGTTCTGTGTCATTCAAACAACACTCAGAGTTCTTCCATATACAAATTCACAGATGGACTCCAGGGCTGGCGGGCCCAACCTTGCGAGTGTTTACGAATGGTGATCCCTATGAACTATGTAACACTACCAATGGCCTCATGGGATGGCAGGCTCAAAATTAGGGCTTTCTTGTTTCATGCCCTGCAAATAGAACCTAGAGTTCCACGATATACAAATTGACAAGCGGATTTGCGGACTATTTCAATTTTAAGGGCCTCATTGATGTAATAACACAATTGGGCTTGGGCCAGTTAACATTCGTTTATTACAATATCAAACGGAGAAGCGGTTGGTCGAGTTGGTGATCTAAAATTAATTGAAACCTCAAGTCGTGAATCCGCCAACTTCGACAGGTAGAAGTTTTCCGAAAAATGACTAACACATACTAAGTATGAACTCTTACAAGGTATGGACATGAGGTTCTTATAGAGTTTGTATGGATCCTGCATTTCATACTTGGACACTTTTTCCATTGTGGATTCTTGGTCTGGCAGGCTCAAAGCTGGGACTCTATTGCTATGTATGCTACAAATAGGACCCAGAGTCTCGTGATATACAAATTCACAACCAAAGTTGCGGACTGGGTCACTCAACATTGTAGTGCTATTGTTCCATGTCTTCTAAACAAGATTCAGAGGAAACGAGTAGTACATAGTAAATATGTACTTCTATAAACTATGGACATGAGATTTTATAGAGCATGTACAGATCCCTCATTCCATACTTAACCACTATTTGGATGGTAGCTTCTCAGGCTGTCGGGTTCAAAATTGGCCCTCTATTGTTTTGTGTCCTACAAATAGCACCCACATTTCCGTGATATACAAATTGACAAGCAAACTTGCCAGTTATTTTAATTTTAAGGGCCTCATATTCATTTCATAGCACAATTAGACTTGGGCCAGTTTATATTTGTTTATTACAATATCAAATAGGGAAGCAGTTGGTTGGGCTGGTGATATAAAAGTAAGTGAAATCTGAAGTCGTGAGTCCACCAACTTTCGCACCTACAAGTTTTTCGAAAAACAAGTAATACATACTAAGTATGTATTCTTATAAACTATGGACATGAAATTTTTATAGAGGATGTATGGATACACCATTCCATATTTAGCCACTTTTTTGGAATGGGGGCTCTCGGGCTGACAGACTGAAAATTGGACCTCTATTGTTCTGTGCTCTACAAATAGCACCCACAATTCCATGATATACAAATTCACAAGAAGGCTTGCAGGATGGCTAATTCAACATTGCACTTTCATTGTTCTGTATCCTCCAAATAGCACTCAGAGTTCCGTGATATATAGATTGACAGATGGACTCGAGAGCTGGCGGGTTCAAGTTTTCCATTGATTATGGATGACAATCCCTATCAACTATTTAACATATCTAAAAACATTATTTTCAATACTAAAATTAATATTAAATATTGATATTGCAGAGTTTATCTAGATGAGAAAGTTTGTACAATATGGTTAGGCGAGCGATATAAAATTTTTCCAGCAAATGAGCAATACATAATAAACATGTACTTTTATAAAGTATGGACATGACATTTGATAGAGCATATGCAGATCCTTCATTCCATACTTAGGCACTTTTTGGATGGCGGGTTCTCAGCCTAGCGGGCTGAAAATTGAGCCTCTATTATTCCGTCTCCTACAAATAGCACCCAGACTTCTGCCATATACAAATTGACAGGCGGACTTGCGAGCTGGTTGGCTCAACATTGCACTTTTATTGTCTCATACCAATTCTGTATTAATTCCATATTTAGCCACTTTTTTGGATCGGGTGCTCTCGGGCTGGTGAGATGAAAAATTGGGCCTCTATTGTTATGCGCTCTACAAATAGCATCCACAATTCCATGATATACAAATTGACAATTCCGTGATATAAATATTGATATTGCAGAATTTAATTAGACGAGAAAGTTTGTAGAATTTGGTCGGGCGAGTGATATAAAAGTTTTTTGACAAATGGGCAATACATAGTAAACATGTACTTTTATAAAGTATAATATGTGGATCCCTCATTCCATACTTAGACACTTTTTGGATCGCAGGTTCTCAGCCTGGCCAGCTGAAAATTGAGCCTCTATTGTTCTGTGTCCTACAAATAGCACCCAAACTTCCGCCATATACAAATTGACAGGCGGACTTGTGGACTGCTTGTCTCAACATTGCACTTTTATTGACCGGTGTCCTCCAAACAACATTGTGGACTTGCGGGCTGGCTAGGTCAACATTTCACTTTCATTGTTCCATCTCCTCCAAATAAATTTTGGAGTTTCACGATATACAAATTGACAGATGGACTTGAGGGTTGGTGGGTTCAAGTTTTCCATTGTTTGCAGATGGTAATCACTATCAACTATCTAACATATCTAAAAACATTGTTTTCAATACTAAATTATTAATATTAAATATTGATATTGCAGAATTTAATTAGATGAGAAATTTTGTACAATCTGGTCGGGCGAGTGATATAAAATTTTGTATAGTAAACATGTACTTTTATAAAGTATAATATGTGGATCCCTCATTCCATACTTAGGCACTTTTTGGATCGTGGGTTCTCGGCCTCGTGGGCTAAAAATTGAGCCTCTATTGTTCTGTGTCCTACAAATAGCACCCAGACTTCTGCGATATAGAAATTGATAGGCGGACTTGTGGACTGCTTGGCTCAACATTGCACTTTTATTGTCCGGTGTCCTCCAAACGATACTCGAACTTCCGCGACATACAAATCGACATGACTCCATGACTGGCGGGTTCAAGATTGCAATTGTTTAGGGATGGTCATCTTATCTAACTTTATCTACAAACATTATTTTCAAATACTAAATTATTAATATTAAATATTGATATTGTACAAGTGAATTACATTAAATTCTTAAAGGATGTTAAATCACTTATTTTTTAAAAAAGTGAAGGAAACAAAAGAAATCTTTTTTAAAATTCCATCACCGCAAGCATAACAAGGACTAATTTGAATTTTCCCACATGGGTGTCGACGGATTGGCAAGTGCCATGTAAATGGAAGGAAATTTGTAAAAATGAGGTCTCATGTTCGATTCTCACCCACATTTACTCATGCGCCATTCTTGCGGGTTGGGTGGTTGCACCTGGGGTTATAGTGGTAGCCAATGGGGATCGACCCCGTGTCACCTGAGTATGAGAACCGCCTGTTGACGATTCCCCCAGTACAAAAAAAAAGGACCAATCTGAATTTTAAGGGCCTCTTTTTCATATGATAGCACAATTGCACTCCGCACAATATATATTCATTGATTTCAAATTATTCCAGGACATTAATTTTACCAAGTTCATCGACTAAGCAAAAATGCCAAAACAATGACCAATTTGAATTTTAAGGGCCTCTTGTTCATATGATAGCCCAATTGCACTTCACACACTATATATTCATTGATTTCAAATTATTCCAGGACAATAATTTGACCAAGTTCATCAATCAAGGAAATCTACTAAAACAAACAACATACTATATTTGCGTCACAGTGCCATAGAAATTATCAGGTGGATCTATGGGCCAACTGGCTAAAAAATTCAATTATATTGTTTTGTGTCCTCTAAAGAACAGTTCGAGTTTTGTGGTATACAAATTGACAGACAAAGCACATAACCAATAACCAACCAAACTTCAAACCGACTATAAGAAAGTTCCCATAAGATTCCATAGATCAGAACCCATCGACCTTTGCACCAAACTATTTGATATACAAAGAAAATGCGTCGCCGCATTTTTTTTCTCTTGCATCTGGTATATGTTCCCAGTAGAAAATAACAGGGACATGGGATATATGAGGTTTGTTGCCATTGTAATCTTATGTGCGTGCAATCCCAACTATCCAAGTTTGACGAACATTCATCTGGATATTGAAAAAATATTACAAAGACACATGAGGTATTTTTGTTTCATGCCAAAGTTTGATATATATATATTTTTTTGCCTTCTTCAGCCGATATGAAAAATTGTGTTATCCTCATTTAAGGTGAATTTTCTATGTATCTGAAGCTCCCGCAGCATGTAGACACTTCTTGCATTTTTTTGTAGATATGTTTCATACGACAAATATGCCAACTTAGGAAGCACATTTTGTAACAGAGGCTTCCTAACCGTACAATGCACGGTTGTGTTTCCCATGGTTCAGATAACAACATTGACGCAATTTCCATATATATATGGACATTTTTCACCGCATCACAGAAAATCAATTGTATCATCACTTATCAAAGCGGAGGTAGAAGCAAGGGAGTTGCATTTTGTACATACATGTTCAAAGGGGGTCGAGTACACATTGGTTGCAACTAAAACACCTTCAACCTGGGAAAACGAGCATAGGAGTTAATACATTGAACAATATAATACACAACTACACTTAATACATTGAACAATATAATACACAACTACACTTAATACATTGAACA
>JZKD02S0723177.1:869012-886115 GCA_000966675.3 Picea glauca
CCATGGGTGTTGTATCTACATGTTCATTTTCCTTCATGTCCAAATAACTTCATCAATCTTGTGGTCCAAAACCCATGACTAGGGTTGACATCAATGACAACAACCAATCTTCCAAGAGGCTATTGAACTGGCAGTGGACAAACAAGACTCTGCAAATTCACTGTAACTGTATAGAAACTTTTGACAAAAAATGTACTTCGAGAACCATATTTACATAAACATTTAAGGCTGTCAGGTTGTCTAAGGACCTCACGGTATGCAAACATTTAAGCTGTTAGGGCTCTTGGAGGACGTCGTGTCATCTAAAAATTTAAGCTTTCAGGCCTATTGAGGCATCTTGGAATAAGTGTCAATACATTTCAACAAAAATACATTCGACAAAGACAGTATAAACTTTGGAATTCTCAATCACTATAAATCTTGGATATCAAAACATTTCAATATGCTTAGTACATATTAAAACTTATGGATATATTCAGCTACCAGAAAATGCTAATACAAATATTCGAACTAATGCTAGCATTAATCCACCTTCAAACAATATAGAGGAAAAATATATGATTAAAAAAGGATGTATACAAGAAAATTTTTGGATATGTTGCCATATAAAACATTGGGAATAGTGAATCTAACAATAAGACCTCCAATCTCTTATCCAATCAGATCAATACATATATGGTACTTTTTATTATATAAAAATATATGCTTTTAATTCCATAGCTCCAACAATAGGTATTGTGAAAATATTTTAGGTCAAAGGACAAACTAATATGTATTCAACGAATTATCGATCACTATAGTCCCTCTATGCCTATATCCATCTAGAAGAAAATGCTAATACAAACATTCGAACTAATGCTAGCATTAATCCACCTTCAAACAATATAGAGGAAAAATATATGATTAAAAAAGACTGTATACGAGAAAAAGTTTGGATATGTTGCCATATAAAACATTGGGAATAATGAAGGCAAGAATAAGACCTCCAATATCTTATCCAATCAGATCAGTACATATATGGTACTTTTTATTATACAAAAATATATTCTTTTAATTCCATAGCTCCAACAATAGGTATTGTGCAAATATTTTGGGTCAAAGGACAAACTAATATGTAGTCAATGAATTATCGATCGCTATAGTCCCTCTATGCCTATGACAGAGACTAATAAGTATTTATTATAGATGTAACTTTAGTCGTTCTTATAATATCAACTATGGATATTTTTTTAACATTTTTAAATGTATTTACTATGCATATTTTTTAAACATTTTAAAACATTTATTTGGGTGTGTTTATATTTATAATGTGTATGATGGTCTTCCTAACATATTTTGGGTAACAAATATAGAATATGGACTTGTTGTTGGAAGTCATCATATAGGTTTCTAGTGGTAAATAAATTTTATCACTTGTTCACAATTTTATTAAATTTGAAGAAATTTTTTTTTAAAGACAATTTGAGTGGTATAGAGAACATTTTGTTTTAACCATTTTTTGTGTAAAAAGATAGAAAACATAAATATTTTGGTGGAAGTCTTTTTGGATGTTTACTGGGACATTCTTTGGGTTGTAAATAAATCTTACCTGATCCAAATCGAATCCAACAAAACAATTGGTTGTGGGAACAAACTCTAAGATGATCAACACAAGCAAAATTTAAGGTTATGGACATATAAGGACACCGACTTGTTCATGTGAAGGGCCCCATGCCATCATGATTGATGTCCAATTTTGTATATGTGTATGTAAAGTTGGGCATTATGTTATTGTATAAAATAAATAATGGGATGTTTATAAGACCTTTTCCATGTGGGAGAAAAGACAAACAAACATATAAACAAAAGGAGAAGTGAATTGGAGAGAATTTGAAGTGTTGTGGATGCCTCACCTTCCAACTATCCTCCTAGTCGATTCAACATTCTATATCATGTATCTTCACAATGAGAAAGGTTTTCTTTGGTTGTGAATGATGTAGAGAGGTTGTCCAAATGACACTGAGGAGCATAGAGATGACCTAGAGAGCTTATAACTTGCCCACTACTAAATAATAAAGAGCCTTGTTGAAGCCAAAAGAATGTTGTTTTCCTCGTTTGGGTTTCCAACATAAATTTTGAGTTGTGTGTGTTAGTTGGGTTTAATTTTCGTTGTTTGTGAATGAAATTGTTTTCCTTATAATTTAATGAATGGTTAATGGGGTGTAATGTAATTTAATGGCTACCTACATATAGTCTAGCAAAGAT
Source organism: Picea glauca (assembly GCA_000966675.3). Classification (NCBI taxonomy): domain Eukaryota; kingdom Viridiplantae; phylum Streptophyta; class Pinopsida; order Pinales; family Pinaceae; genus Picea; species Picea glauca. Next base: position 871,257 of record JZKD02S0723177.1, read on the forward strand.
AACTCCATGTTGGTTATGGTTTGAGCATGTCTTATATTAACTTGGTCCCCGTGGGTCAATGAACTAGTCCAAAAACTCGTTACCCATGCCCATACATATGTTTGGTAGAAGAAATCGATAGCTCTCCTATTGTAATCTAGGGGAAAGTAGGGAGTATTACCAATATAACCTTACATAGCCATCATAGAGATACATTCACACACATAGACATATAAAGAGACATACACAAGTAATGAAAGACCAAAGAGGCATCATTTTATTATATGATAGACAATACAACACAATTACATATATTCTCTCCCATGAAGTTATCTGAGACTTCATGTGCTTATCTATTTATACCTCTAACACACAGTTGTAACTACTTAACTTCTTGGGTCGGTTGGTTAACAGAGACTCCAACCGACTTCTACTTATAACTACATCAGTCGAACTACATGTTCTAAGTTGACCATCGAGTCTAGTCTATAGGGTTAACTAGCCCCTACAACATCTCCCCTCACCTCAATTCCTTGCTCGTCTCGAACAAGAGGGGTTCATACAAAATAATTTTTTTCTTCATATTTTGATTACAAAATTACAATATGGAGAAGTATAGATGAAGAAAGAAAGATATGTATGTAATAAGAAGAGACAAGATCTTTAAGAGGTCAACCGATTTAGTGTACTATTTCTGACTGAACTATTATGCCTAGAGTTCTACTACTAGCTGAATTAATTGCGTCTCGTATGTCTGGTGTTCTTGTGTTTTGTTGGTTGGAAGATATCTGTTGGTGTACAAATATATTCAATATATATCTTACACTCATTTAAATGTCAATTTGGGATTCGTAATCAATAGAGTTTATGCACTATATGTGCCAATAACATATAGGTTCCTATGTCTGATGAGTATAGCATAAAGAAGAAACAATCAATACCAATACTCTGTTTTACAGCTTTTTAATCTATCTTCCTTACACAACTTAAAGATCATAAAACAAAACTCAGAAACATAATCCAACATGCATGTGATCTAAAGGTTTTTTCTCAGGTAATGAATCTGTCCATTCATAGGCTCATGAAATAAAAGAGATGGACTTTGAATCTGTCCTCTGTAGCAACTAAACTAATCAACAATTAACACTCTGTTTTAGGATATCCAAATGCTTCATAGAACTTCAAACTTAGCAAAGAAAACTGATAATAAAAATTATCAAACAAAACAATCAATCAAAGGATTCTATCTTAAGGAACAAGTCTATTCATTCCAGGCTCATGAATTAAAGAGATGAATTTGAGAAGCTTGTCTCCTGTAGAAATCAAAATAGTAAATAGCTATCAACTCCAATCACTCTTGAAATCAAAATCAATTCCAGCTTCATGTAATTCAAACAAACCTGTGTAGTACATAAAACAATCAATATGATTGAAAGGCTTCATTATGGAACATGAAGTAAAAACATGAAGTCCTATTATTTCTGTACCCACTAAGAACACTACTGTCTCACACTCAAAATAGCAATATTTGTTTACTAAGCAATCCCACACATCAGATTCTTAAATTTTATCCTACAGGAAAATAAAGGAAACTAACTGCTCACACTAATTCAAAAGAAAGAGATTCTGTGTTTAATATTTAAAATGCATTTAAAAAAAACATTGACAAAATATACATGTTAAATAATCACACAATCAGACAAAGAATATACAGAGAGGTTTACCTTAGTTGGGACGGTGGGCCCTTGTCAAACCAACAAGGTACCTCTAAAACGATAGCAGACTAAAGCGTTCTAATCATACCTAGAAATTGCACAAACATCATCTGCATTCCTTCAATTGATTAGGTGGATCAGAAACTCAACATTTCATTTCCTAGCATAACAATGTATATCATTCTCCAAAAACCAATCTTACATCATAGTAATTCCTCTTCCTTTTCGCTTAGCCATCATTCAATTTATATATTTTTTACATTACAAATTTGGATCTAGAAAATCCAATCCAAATCAAAACAATTTTCCATCAATGGAGGTCGAGTACAACCACTATCTAATCAAGGAAATGTTGTTCCCACAAATCTGAGCATGATCTTAGAATTTCTGGAAAGTTGGCAAAGATTGAGGATGGATCGTTCCCCCTGAGTTGGAGGTCCATAAATGTGATATTTGTGGATTCTGGCTCAATGGTATGAATGAAAATTCTGCTTCGGACAAAACCCATGTCCCCAAATATTTAGATTCATCGTCATATGCCTGTAAATTGAGGATAAAATCCAGTACCGGAATGCTGGTGCCGAAATCCTGTAGGTAACTATTTAGTATCAAAATACACACAGTCACAATCATGAGTGCTCGATTGAATTCTCATGAATCAAACCATTAGGACTATACAAAATAAAACACTTTAATCGAATTAATTTAAGAAAGTTAAACAGACATACTTTAAATCATCAATTACCTCTTGTGAACATGAACAATGCTATTAGGTATGTGTTTTGGGAGGGAGTAGTCCAGTATAGGCTTATAACATAGGCAAAAGGATCATATATAGGGAATTATATATGTCAAAACTGAGACTCAACAATATTCTATGCTTGTGAGTAGGCTTTAATTTTTTTTTGTCTTCCTAAAACACTATTTTGGCGTCACCTTTGGTTTGGTTTCCCAGTCACTTCTTCTCGTGATGGATTGTTTTTTGGAAGGATTTTTCCAGATTTTCTTTGTGCATCCCACACAAGAAACAATGATTGTTGTTACCTTAACTAATGGGTTTAGGAAACCTTAGAGGATCCCTACACACTTTTACATAAAGGGGAAATTCCTCTTCTCACGTTTGGGCCAAGATGGTTGACCTACTTCTGAATTCTGAGAATCTGAACCAGGAGGGTCATATACTGCTAACTTTGTCTAGCTCATGGTTTCTGATCTAGTATTTATCTTTTTACAGAGTGAACTTTATCCTTACTTGGATTTTTTATATAGAGTGTTAGGTTCATGATATTAAATTTAGCTCGAACTGGTAGCAAAATTTCCCCGCACGAGGCTCAGATTCCCTATATTTTCAAACTACAAGAAAATGAGGTAGTTACTGTCAGAAAACATGTTGTTATGAGTGCAACTTCTTTGAGGTACACTAGACGATATGGATTATCATAACTAGATAATTTTTGAATGTGTGTATTGTATTTTTCACGTTTATATCCCTACGGTTGTTGAACAAATACTAGTGCAGATTCCATTGTGCGATAGTGGTTTCTCCATGAATGTTGTGCATGATAAGTTAATCTGTAGATGGTTGAGACATATTTTTTGTTATGACATCAATCATTGTAAATTCTGTTATTGTTATCCATCTTTTTTTTTTATGGGTTGAATGTACTTATTGTGATAACATCAACGTCCTTCGACCCGTTCTTATCCGGGTTTGACCAACTGGATCTAAATTTTTGAAGCATGGTCGATATGTAAGTCGACCAAACAGAGTTCTTGATCCATGTTTATTACTTGAATGCCTTATTCTATGTCGGTGATGGCTTAGTTGTTCGTTCATTTTGTTGATTTTAGCTGAGTCTGAATGATGTCATATTTTGTCATGCCAAGCATGTTCTCTTGATTCATGTTCATATTATCTTTGCTCACCTAATCCATGCTCGCTTGCTTCTAGACTGATCCTTTCCCTTGATTATTTTCTTATGAGTATTTGTCTTAAGTCGGTCGAATATGTAGAACATCGAGAATATATTTTACTACCCTGTCTTGGGTTTGCCTGTAGGCTGTTTTTCTCTCCATTTTACTTTATTGTTGTTTTTCCTTGATTGTTATGGTTACTCTTTAAATACTTTATCTTTTTCAATTTTTTATACTTGAATTTTTCTAACTGCCTTTTTTTTTTTATTAATTTTAAGCAAGGTTTATTTCTTATAATTTTGATTAGTTATTTTAGTCGGTTCCTATTGGAAACTCCCTGGTAAACTTTGCCAACATAGTTATTTTCTTTTTATACTTGATATTTCTTTAAACATGCCCCATTAATTAGCTTCTTAAACAGATTCCCCAATAACATTATGAGTTGGACCACTCCCATCGGTCGACTATCTTCCACCACATAAGGCCCCAACCATGTTGTTTCCAATTTTCTAGGTTTTCCTTTTATACGATTGTTGTACAGTAAGACTAAGTCTCCATATTTTATATCTTTTTTCTTTAAATGTTGGTCATGCCATGCTTTTTGTTGTTTCTTCTGAACCTCTTGGTGATGGATCACAATTAACCTCTCTTCTTCCAGCTTGTTCAATTGGTATAGTCAGTCGTTTAGGATTTTTCTCTTGTCAAATTTTTCTATAGCTACAACTCTGTCAGAATTAGTCCAAAACTGTAGCGGGATTACCGCTTCCTAGCAGTAGACTAGCTTGAATGATGCCCATCTAGTCGATCTTTTGAATGATGATCTATACGCTTAGAGGATTGTGAGAATCTTATCATCCCAATCATCTTTATTTATGCCACAGATATTTGTAAGCCCCTTGTGTAAAGTTTTATTAAACGATTCAAATTCCATGTTTGCTTGTGGGTGATAGGCTGTCATTTTTCTATGGTTGATTAAGAATTTTTCTAGTAGAAATTTAATTGTTTCATTTACGAAGTGGGTTCCTTGGTCATTGATTAGTGTCAGAGGACAACCAAATCTTGTGATGATGTTTTCATAGATAAATTTAGTTGCTACCTCTTTGGTACAAGATTCAACTGGCTCAACTTCTTCCCACTTAGTCACATACTTGATCGTAGTGATTATGTACTTAGCACCAATTCTTCTTGCCCTCTGTGGGAATGGTCTGACGAAGTCAATAGCCTAGATTTATAAAGCTCGATAGGGTTTATCAAACTCAATGGAATTCATATTTCCACAAGGGTCGTCCCAATCTCTGACAACTATGACATTTTTTAACTTGATCTCGATAGTATTTATGTAATGTCGACCACCATAGACATGCTTGTAATATCTTCTTGGTTGTCGTGTCAGCCTGGAAATTTCCTCCAGTTTCTCCTCCATAGGCTTCGTTGATGATATTCTCCCATTCTTGTTCTGGCACACATCTTCTTATCAAATCGTCCATTCCCATTTTGTATAAGTATCCATTACTGATTGTTAATGGTGCAACTTTCATAGCTAGAGTTTTCTTTTTGTTTGTCGAAAGGTCCTTTGGGGCTTTTGATTCTGCTAAGAATTTGGCAATGTCTTCTAAATCCTTAGGTGCAACTTCTACTCTAAATAAGTGTGCCTCTGGGAGGTCATTGTCTATGCTTGTCAGATCTTCTCCTATTTCTAGTTGTGACAAGTGATCAGGTCGAACGTTCTTTTTTTTTGGTTGAATGATTACATCAAATTCAAATTCCTGAAATAATAGTAGCCAACGACATATCTTGCCTTGATGGACTAGTTTATTGACTAAGTATTTTAATGTTTGATGGTCTGTAAAAAATGTAAGTGGGTTTGCCAATAAATAATGATATAACTTTTATAGTGAGAAAATCATTGATAAGGTTTCTCGTTCTGTAGTCGAATGGTTTCTTTCTTCTTTATTCAGTTTCCGACTTACATATGAATTTGGGTGATCCATTGTGTCATCATATGGTTGAGATAGAACTGACCTAAAAACTACGTTCGATGCATCGACATGAACATGAAACTTTCTTGACCATTCTAGAAATTTGAGAATAGGTGCTTCAACCAACTTCTTCTTTATAAATTTGAAGGATTCTTGGCAGTCTTGGCTCCATTTGAATTGGACATCTTTACGTAGAATCTCATCCATTGGGAATGTGATGTCTGAGTAGTGGCATATAAACTTCCTATATTAGCCAGTATGACCCAATAGAATTTTGATATGTTTTTTATTTACAGGGGTTTTAGATCAAGAATAATCTTTATTTTAGCCATGTTGACCTTCACTCCATATTTACATATGACGTGTCCGAGAAATATTCCAATAGTTGTAGAAAATATGCATTTTCAGATGTTTAGTGATATTTGAATCTATCTGCAACATTATGACATAAGTCGAATCCATTGTATGTGATTTCTGAGTAGACTATAGATTTTCCAATCATCGAAGTATACAACCATGGTTTTGTAGATGTAGTACTGGAATGCTTTGACTACTATTCTTGAAAAAATTTCTAGTGTATTCTTCAGTTCGAATAGCATGAATCTGTAGGAAAATGATCCAAATTCTGACATGGAAGTTGTTTTTTCTTGATCTTGTTTTGAGAATGGTACCTGGTTATATCCCGAAAATCCATCGGTAAATGAATAAAATTCATGACCAATGACTTAGTTTATGATTTCATCAACAAAAGGGATGGGGAGTGGATCTGTCACAGTTTGTTTATTGAGTCCCCCTAAGTCGACACAAATTCTTAACTTCTTTGGATCATGCTTCTTTGGTTGTACCGCCATGGGACATGCCCATTCTGTTTTTTCGATAGGATAAATAATGCACGCTTGTATCATTCCTTCGATCTCTTTTTGGATGATTGGTTTGTACTTATGTCATAACTTGTATGGTCATTTTTTGGTTGGATTTTCTCCTGAAATCAGTTCAATCTTCATTTCACCCATTTCCTCTACGAGTCCTTTTAGGTCCTTGTAGTTGCGTGTGAAAACATATTGATACTCTTTTAGTATACTGACTATGTCATTTGTTTGTTTGTTACACCAATAATCACTTACGCATACCATTTTTAGTCGGTCATCATTTGATATGTCGAATTATTTCGTTCTTATTTCTGCATCCATCCATTATGGTGGCTTTTCTTCGTTGAGATGGCATTCTCCTTATTCAATTTTCGTAAATCTGTTTGGGAATCTGGGTTGTTATGGGTCCTCTTTGTGTTCCATGGCTATTCTTAATACTGATTTCACATGATTTTCTAATGTTGGTTACTCTTTCTTCCATTGGAAGGTCTGTCCCGACCATTTTGTATTCTCCATTTCAATCGTTTGTGCAATCAATATTTCCTTATTTTCTACCAACAAAAAATTGCAAGTCGATGTCGATCCTCCATCAAGCGACATTTTTTATTTTTCTTTTTGGTGAGCTGGTGAAGGACTTTCTAGGAATCTTTTTATTTGACCCGCTGCATCTTTCAAGTGTTCCTCTACTGGATTAAATTCAAAATCTTGGACACAATTTCTTTTGATTTAGGCCTAGTTGGAAGTGTGACAACAAGCTTCTTCAATTTTGTACCATTTTATTGGTATGTCATCTAATGTACTTGGGAACATATGGGCCATATCCTTTCATCCTTGTATCCAATTCTTCGCCATTTTCTTTCACAATAGTGGATATGTTCTGTTCGATCATAACTGATTTTGAATGTAGTAATATGTGAATATTTGGATATTTTCTTGTTGCCGAATCTTTCAACCAAGTATGTCAACACAATCGTCCATGTTTGTAATCGGGGGGAATGTGTTTCCCATCATCTTGCAGCCTGGCCTGTGAAATTTTCCATGAGACTCTATGTTCTTCCTTTCTCTCCTATGGATTTTTCTACCTTTTCGACATGGGTCGAAGGTGTATGTCGTTCACTATATCACAAGGGTTTTCTTATCTGATTTTCAGTTGGAATGAGAGTGGGATTTTTTCGAGTTAATGTTTCATAAACTTTGTTTACATCCTCGATTGAATAACATGTGTTATGATGTTTCTTTGGAATAAATTCGATAAACTAGCAGTATTTCACATGTGATTCGTAATTATGTATTTGCTAGTTGTATAAGGTAGATTCTGAATTATGTCCGACCGACATGGGAGATTCTCTCAAAATTTCTCCTTCCACAGTTGGTTCTATATAGTATTTTTGTTTGTTATTTATTTGATATAAACATTTGGCTTATTGATATTCATCCCATGACTCCATCCATGGTTTTCCTTCCTTTGGATCCAAGGAAATAATTATTTTTCTCCCGCTTCCTTTTAATTTGATTCTATCTCTTTCCAAAGAGATAGTTTCTGTAACACCCTGTTTCCTCTAGTTTGTAAATATAACTATATTGGCCAAGAAACTATGGCAAAATCAAAGGTATGAATGTTTGATTTGATGGACCTTTGTATAAAAGGTCAATGAATGTAATTTATGTTATTTTAATAGAAAATGGATATGTGTTGCATGATTACTAGAAAGGGTATGTGCTAAGAGAAACCACGAATGCTATGAAAAGAGGGTGGAGGGGACCATAAATGGTTGCGTTAACCTCCACTTAACCAGTACTTTGTTAGATTTAATTTCTTAAGAGTAGAACAACCCTCTAACCCATGAATGAATTAAGGTAATGCTGGTAGGTGGGAAGACCTCCTCAATAGTTGATGAGGGGATGGGGTAGACCACCCATTTGTAAGGCTTCCAGACCTGACCATGGACTCATGATTTGGGCCGCACACAATCTTGGTGGGAAAGGCAAGAAAGGAAAGTGTTGGGGTCAGGGGGAAAAATCATGCAAAGAGTGCAGAGACGAGAGTGGAAGCTATGAGATTCGAGGAAGAATTGTGAAAAGAGTGTGTTCTGAGTGCGGGAAATAAAGACTGAGATGGGAGAAGGATAGTAACCTGTGTCCCTATCTATTTATGAGCCAGAAGAATATATTCAATCTAAAAGAATCGTGCTCTAGATCGGGGGTGGCTAGTGGTAAATATGTTAGGAGTGACTGAGCCTATGGTTGGGTGGAAACGGGCACCCTTTCCAACAGTCGCTTCACGTTATCTAGTTCTGATAAGTGTTTCCATACTTTATGCATTGAATTGGGAATTAATAGTTACATACATGTATTTATTTATCTGTAAATGGTTTTGCATTGAAAAGGTTAAATTATGTGTATACGTTGGTTTCCTTGAGGACGTGGGCTTCTTATTTTCCCGTATGTTCCAGTTTAACTCTCAAAGGTGTTTTCCCCAAGGAGATACCTCACATCTCTGGAATCAGAGCAAGCCTCTTAGCACTACTACCATCTTGGTAACCTCACGGGTTTACACCACCTAGTTTCATAACTTAAGGTTCTACGAACTAGGAAGACGTTTCCTTCAAACCAATAGTTTGAGAGACCTTGAACTCGTGCCCATGGCCTTACCCAAAACCTCTCTAAGAGTAGATCTCATAGCTTGAGAATCCTCTGAAGGTCCATGTTACTTGGGTTTAGGAACCTTGCGCTAATCCCAAAAGGGGCTAGTTCATAATGGTTTCAGAGTTCTGGAGTTCGACGCCCTAGAATGTCAAACTTCACGATAGTCAAGGTTACTCGAAATCCTCGAGTAATAAGAGACATAGATGAATCAAGAACCTAATTGAGGAAATGAATGTGCCAATCCATTGGGAGGAAAACCTATCTCAATTGTTAGAACGACTCAAAGACACACTAGAGTTCACAAATCAAACACCAACAACTCGATTAGATCGATGGTTGGAAGTCATTGAGTAGCGTGGAGGTGAAATTTGCAGATGTGCTAGTTCATCGATCGCAATCAACCAATGTTGTTGATATTGTTGGATATGGAAGATCAATGACCACGATTAGACAGAGTTGGGCAAGCTCTTCCCAGATTGCATAGATTGGGCCCTGCAATTGTTGCGAATCATCGATCTGTGAACGGAGATCGATGGTGGGGAATCATTGCAGAGTGTGGAGGTGAAATTAGCGAACGTGCTAGTTCACGGCCTGCAACTCACCAATGTCATTGATCTCGTCGAGATGGAGGATCAATGACCACGATTAGACCAAGTTGGGCGAGTACTTTTATTATTGCAGAGATTGAGCCCTTCAATAAAGAAAGAGCACATTGGGGCCCCACAATCACTGTGGATTGTGGATCTCTGGATCCTTTGAGATCCTTCCCTAGTTGAGTTCGAAGTTCGCGCTTCTGGAAAATTTTGAGTTGGAGTGGCCAAAATCTCTGAATTTTGAAGTCACAAAGCAACGTAGATCATTGATCTGAGATGAGTCTCCACCATCCAATATACTAGTTCAGAGTTCACGCTTCGAGAAGATTGCGAGTTGGGAGTGGTCAATACTTCTAAAATCTGAAGTCGTGAAGTGATCTGGACCATGGATCTCTGGATCCTTTGGGGTCATTCTCGATTGTCCGATTTGTGAGTTCGGATTCTGTGCTTCGAGAATATTGCAAGTTGGGAGTGGTCAATACTTTTGAAATTCGAAGTCGTGAAGTGATCTAGACCATGGATATATAGATCATTCGGGGTCCTTCTCTACCATCCTATCTGTGAGTTTGGATTTCGTGCTTCAAGAGAATTGCGAGCTGGGAGTGGTTAATACATCCGAAATCCAAAGTTGCGAAGTGATATGGACCATGGATCTCTGGATCCTTCAGGGTCCTTTTCGACCGTCCAATTCGTGAGTTTGGATTTTGTGCTTCGAGAGAATTGCAAGTTGGGAGTGGTTAATACTTCCGAAATCCAAAGTCACGAAGTGATCTAGATCATGGATCTCTGTATCCTTCAGGGTCCTTCTTGACCGTCTGATCTGTGAGTTCAAATTTCATGCTTCGAGAGGATTGTGAGTTGGGAATGGTCAAAATGTCTGAAGTTTGAAGTCGTGAAGAAATGAAGGCCATTGACTTGAGATGAGTCTCAATCATCCAATCTATGAGTTTGGATTTTGCACTCCACGAGAACTATGTGTTAGACTAGGGTTAATCCAGTCATTGGATAGGTTGAAATCATCGATCCCTCTCCCGACATTTCAGAACTTCGCCAGTTTATAGTTCAAATGAATTGGCAAGTGGTGAGGTGAAAACTCCTAAAGCCTGAAGTTTTGAAGCACCCTTTGAGTAGGCATTAGGTCACAACCCAAGGTCATATGAAGGAAGGAGCTAACATGGAGAGCTAGTGCCTGTTGCTCAAATCCTTCAAAAGGGGCCAGGAAAGAGCCCGTGGTTTTGGAAGAACCTGCAATTTCTAGAAAGGGGAACCTAGAGAAAGTTAAGGAAAGAGAAATTATGATGCCCCACCCCTTAAAAGAGAACTTAAGGATCGAGTGTGTTACAGTTTCTTTCATTCGTCAACCCCATGGTCGTCCAAAAAAAGATGCATACGCTGGAATTCCTTTGACAAGGTTGATCAGCTCAAAGTTGACCAAAGTTGGTATTCCCATAATTTATGTGTCGACATTTCTCAGTATTTTGATTGGTTCTATTAATTTCTAAGAAGCTAACTTAAGATAATTCAATGTCGGTGCTAGGTTGGGTCGACCCATTCATACCCATGCTTCTCATGGTAATATATTAACATGTGAACCAAAATTGACTACCACATGATTAACCATCATTACTTTGATTTCCATTTCTACTCATGGATCATAATCATTTCTATTATAAGAGAGGTGATTTGCATCCTTGGTTGGTGTTGAGCACTCAACACACCCTAAAAATCCTATGTCGAATTTTTACTTTTTAGGTACCACTTGATCTTTTGCATTATCTGATTCGACTTCATTTTTGAGAAATGTTACCTTTTCTTATTATCTTAACTCTCGTGATCCGAAAGGATCTAGGGGACATCAAAGAAGTTTCAAAAGTGGCCTAGAACGCACAGAAGAAACCCAGGATGCTCATAATGGCTCCAGCAGGCAGAAAAAGGGAAACATTCAAAGTTCCCAAAACTCAATTAAAACAACATGATCGTGAAGAGCACATCAAAAGCTTTCCAATGGTTAAAATGGTTCATCAAACGGAGTTATGGATCAAAAGATATAAGAGGTCAACATTTTGGTCAACCCAAACTATTCAACAGGGATAAGTCAACATCCGTACTGTTGATGTCAATATCCCTACAGATGACGTCATCATCCGTACGAATGATGTCAGCATCCATACATCCCACATGGAAAGAAAAGAGGGTGACACATGTCATGATGATGTCGACATGACATCAACATTCCATGTGGCAGCACCAGAGGCTGCCATGTGTCACTCAAATTTGGGCTTTTTAGGGTGCCACGTGGACGAGTAAAAATGTGCCACTTGGCACCCTGAGGTGATGCCATGTGAGACCACCCAGAAGGTGCCATGTGTCTAGTACAGAGGTGACATGGATATTCCAGTACGAAGGTGACATAAACAACCATGTGGATGCCACGTGGCCCAATAGGGAGGTGCCACATGGCACCCCCAAAATGCACAATGATCCTCCATGGAAAAAAATTGAAAAATATATATATATTCTGATCACTTGTTGTCGTCACCGAAAAGGAACTTTGGACTTACAACTTGTAAAGGAGAGACTTCATTACATCGAGGAGAATAAAGCGTCCAGGATTTGGAGCATGACCCAGAGAGGTATCCCACATCGAGTGAACTATGTTATCAAGGAAAGTGACATATCCATTATATGTATAATGTTCTTATGTTGTTTTTCCATGAATTTCCGCACATAGGATTTTAAATGCAAGCATGACATATCACACATAAGGAAACTAAAGAAGTTTTATTCACTTTGGATTCAAGCTTATAAGACTTCAACTTTTCCTTTAATTGCACATCGCTCAAGTAAAACGATCTATAACTAACCCTTTTAAAGGAGTGACAGAATCAACCAATTATTGGAAACTTATCGCCCCTGGTTTCAGATCATGTGGTATCAGAGAAGGATTGATACTGATTGCAAGTGTTGAAGATAATAATGGATAGGTCACCAAAACAATCGTGGTTCGATGAGCTTCAAGAGCTCAACCAAATGCTTCAAGCAAAGAATGTTGGATTGAAGACATTGTTGCATGTTGCCGAACAAGATAATCAAAGGTTGCAAGAGAAGTTGCAAGCCATGAAGATACAAACAAAGGAAGGCTCTATGAATGATACGGTGATAAGACCATCTTGTGACCATGGAAACTTCACCAGTTATGGGTGCGAGCATGACAGTGCAAATGCATGCACACTTTTTCAAGCAAATGAAGATGACCTACATGCATCCATAAACCAAGGAGGATTCTTAGAAGCATATTCCATTTATCCTCTTCATAAGGAACATCTGGACACATCTCAAGAAGCAAACCAAGGGTCCAAGTTTGAGTTGGGGCTAAATAAACCACGTGTAGTTCCTTTCTTGATTAATGCTGATGATTCTTTTGAAATCCTTGAGCAACATGCTTCTTGCATCGACTTAAAGATGATGAGAAAAATGGGATACGAAGGAGGAGGCCTTGGAACCAATGGCCAAGGTATTGTGGATCCCATCGAGTTAGTGGTTTGGCCTCAATATGTTGGGATAGGATATGTCCCAAAGGATGTTGGAGAAATCTCCAAAACCATTCGGAAAGAAGATCCTAGGACAGTCACTGAGACTCCAGAGGTCAACAATTCATCACTAGATGAAATTGATTTAGTGCAGGCCGAGAGCACATCTTCTCATGATCGAGGATTCAAGACTTCTCTAGGGAGAGATGAGAATCACAGTGACAGAGTTGAGACCAACTCTTATTGCTAGTCTGACTCCAAGGGAAACTCACCAAGGTATAAGAAATTTTGAAACTCTAAAAGGACATTTGATTATAAGCATGTTAATCATATAAAACAAATCTTTTGGCATCAAAGACCATGCACTTTTTGTGGATTGAATAACCATGCAGTATCCCAGTGTTGGAAGAGAAAATCCTTGTGCAGGAAGGTTATGGCAACCATGAGAAGGATAAGGATGGAATATTTCTTTCCACACATGGAAAAGAGCAGGGGGGATGAACCTCTGAAGAAGAAAGGATATTCTAGCCATTGTAGCATATATGGGCATCATGAGGCCACTTGTTGGGCCTTACATCCAGATCTACGTCCAAAGAGGGACAATAAGATAGGGAAGATACCTTCGAGGGAGACAACTAGTCAAGCAGTGCTGTAGGAAAATCCACCACCAGGAGAAGACCAACTGACAGAGAAAGGAAAACTCAGTAAAGAGGACATGTTCGACAAAATGGTTGAATAAATGGGGAAAATCCTTTTGGGTTAGTCAAGAATGGCCATATTTTGTAAATCACATGTTGTAATTCAGACCCCGTAGAAGGGTATTGTGTAAAAGTAATAATTGTTGATATCACTTATTTTTTTTGGCACATGTTGATATTGTTAGGCCTTGTGAGGTAGTTTGGGTAAGGGTTTATTATTGTAAGTCCAATGGACATGAAAATTAATGTAATGACTTTTGTTGACCATAGGTCTTTTCAGTTGGGAGGCGTGATCCATATGGATCTAGGGGACATCACAAAAGTTTCAGAAGTGTCCTAGAATGCACAAAAGCAACCCAGGATGCTCAGAATGGCTCCAATAGACAAAAAAGGGAAAAAAATCAAAGTTCTCAAAACTCAATTAAAAAAACATGATTGCAAAGACCACATCATAATATTTCCAACAAATCAAATGGCTCGGAAAATGAAGTTACATATCAAAATATACAAGTGGTCAAAGTTTTGGTCAAGCTATCCCAGTTAGCAGGGATGAGTCAACATTCGTATTGATGACGTCAACATCCGTATAGACGACATCAACATATGTATAGCCCATGTGGAAAGAAAATAGGGTGAAAAATGTCATGATGATGCCAACATTCCACGTGGCAACACCAGAGGCTGCCACATGTCACTCAAATTTAGGATTTTTAGGGTGCCACGTGGATGAGTAAAAATGTGCCACATGGCACCCCCAGATGATGCCACGGGGCACCACCCAGAAGGTGCCATGTGTCCAGTATGGAGGTGATGTGGATGGTCCATTACGGAGGTGACATCAATAGCCATCTGGACAAGTTAGTGGATTCCATGTGGCCCAATAGGAAGGCACCACATGTCACCCCTAAAATTCACAATGACCCTCCGTGGAAAAAA
>JZKD02S0723177.1:926483-956307 GCA_000966675.3 Picea glauca
TCCCGGTTTGGGTTTCCAGGTGAAAAATCTCTGTGTAATGTTTGTATTTGCCATTGTATCTTTTCTGTTCTTTTCTGAATATCAGTTTGCAGTAGATATTTTACAAGGTTAGAATCTACACGCTGCACTTGTCTACACCAACATTTCCATCATCTTTTTCAGAGCTACATAATAAGAGCATGGGGCATGCCCGCCTCGTTTGTACATAGTTGTATATTGTTACGCACCCTGTGGAAGGTCGGGTTCTACAGGTTCCTTTATTCTCCAAAGGATTGCTCTACACGGTCCCACTCTTGCTCTCCCTTACAACACCATTCTCAGTAAAACAAACATTGATGGATTTCGGCTATATGTATGCTCCTAACCTCATCCATCAGGGGGCATCTGTTATCACTGAAATTTTGTCCGCACATGGTGACAAGAACTCCGCATCATCAAAACAGGAATGAAGTTATTCATGGCACTGAATCACATTCACAGCATTGCAAAAGGGTCAAAAACTATACAAAGTAACCAAAAATTAAAGGGCGCTTTACAGAATCTGGGTTCACACGCATATGCGTAGAACAACAATGTACAATGCGCGCATACGCGCATGATGTGCGTCTGTTGGGTGAAAAACCCACGCACCTACTAAACGACGCATTTATTGAAATTGGTCGGCCTCCCAACCACTAATGGATCAGCTCCCAAGCTGATTTGACATCAAATCTGAGCTGAATCCGCATGGTAGGCTGGTAAAATACCTAATTGAGCCCTAAAGAGCCCCTTTTCACACTCCAAAGAGGTTACATAATCACCCAATGCCATGCTATAAAAACCCATGAAGAACCATCATTTTCTCAAGGAATTTCATGTATTGTTATGCTGCTAAGATTGCTAAGGACTCATTCTTTGGCAATAAACATAATTAGCACCATTTCATTGAGCTATTCACCCCTCTCTTGAGTGGATAAGCTAGGAGTTCTTTCACCCACATTTTCATCTTTTCATTGTAAGGAGAGAAAGTTTGTGAGGGCCTCAAGAGCCTTCCTTTGGAGGAAGAAGGAACCACAGTTCCCTTTCTTCATTGTGCTTTGGATTTCATCAATAGACCAGCTCAAAACATTGGTGATAATGGTCTTGTTGTCTTTGTTATTTATTTTTCGTATGCTCATAGTTTTAGTTTGTTTTAATTTATTTCTTGTTTATAATTTTGTTGTTTCTCTTTCTAACCTTTTCCTCTACAACTGTCATGCCTAGCAAGACCCAACTGGGCATGTAAGCACCCTTTATTTGCTCATCAAGTGACGAATTGGGTGCAAACACTTGTGACACATGTACTAGACACCTTGAAGAAGACTCATTTGATTTCCAACTTAGAGAAATGTGAGTTTGGAAAGATCTCTTTGATATATCTTGGTCAAATGATTGGAGGAGGAGAACTAAAAACAAATCCGAAGAATATTGCATCCATCACCCAATGGCCTATTCCCACCAATGTGACAGAGGTATGGAGTTTTATGGGAGCAACTCAATATTTGAGGAAATTCATTGAAAATGTCTTCACAGTAGCACCACCATTGCATGTCGTAACCAACAAAGGAAAGATATTTCATTGGGGTAATACACAACAAAGAGGATTTGAATACTTGAAGAATAAAATCAATGATGCTCCAGTGTTAGCTATGCCAAATTTGCAATGACCTTTTAAGCTAGAAACTAATGCTAGTGGATATGCATTAGGAGTAGTACTCATGTAAATATGAAGGTGTTTTTTCTAGCATTCAAAGTTGTTTCATGGAGTATTGCTTGAATATCCCACATATGATAAGGATATATTTTCAATTGTACAAACAATGAAGAAGTGGAAGCATTACCTCTTGGGAAAAGAGACTATCATACACACAAATCATCGACCCCTTCAGTATCCACAAAGTCAAAGCAATATGCAACAAGTGAGGCATTACAAGTGGTTAGGCTTCTTACAAAAATTTCATATATTGATTAAGTACAAGAAATGAGTCTTGAATAGACTAACATACATGCTCTCTTGACCACCAATGAAGAAGATTGTAGAAATTGGAATGATAATGCACCTTGCACCTTTCACTCATGAAATTCTAAGTGAATATTATATCAAGGGAGATGAATATTTTGGAGGAGTCTACAAGAAGATAAAGGAGAGGTTAGTCACTACCATGGAAGGAAATGAATACCACCTCCAGGATGGGTTTTTGTACAATCTAGAAAAACTATGCATACCCCGGGATATAAGAGTTCAATTGATGGGAGAAGCACACACTTCTAGGGTTTTTGGACATTTTAGCATGAAAACAACAATGGAAAATATACAACAATATGTGTATTGGATAAATATGTAGGAGTAGGTGGTAAATTTGGTTAGAGGTTGCATTATTTGCAGCATTAGCAATCCAATCAACCATAAACTTGGTTTGTACATGCCATTGCCAGTACCAAATAGGCCTTGGGAGAGCGTATCCATGGATTTTGTTGGAGGCTTTCCTATGAATCATAGAGGCCAAGACTACTTTTTCGTTGTGGTAGACCACGTCAGTAAAATGTGTGCGCTCATTACTTGTAAGAACACAATCTCTGGACGAGAAGCAACTGAACTATTATTTAGTCATATTTGGGTACACTTCATATTTCCAATCTCAATCATATCTGATCAAGACAACATGTTCTTGGGTAGATTATGGACAACGTTTTGGGAAAAAATGGATACCAAGTTGAAGTACTCCACTGCCTTCCATCCTCAAACTGATGCAAAAACTGAGGTAGTAAACAAGACATTGTTGCAATTGTTGAGAGTTTATAACAACAAACATCCAAAGACTTGGTATGAGCAAATAATCTACATTCAATACTCTTACAATACAGAACTGTATTCTTCCACCAATAGGTCTCCTTTCGTGAATTGTTTTGGTTATTTACCTCTTTCACCATTTAATATTGTGTATGGACAATAGAAGGAAGAACAATAACTACAAGAAGAACAAAACCAAAGAATATTCATGGAAAAGATCATGCATATACATCTAAGGGTTTAGGATCAACTTGAGAAGAGCCAATAGTTGTACAAAGCCATGAATGATCAATAGATGGAGGATCATAAATTTATTATTGGAGACAAGGTGTGGCTCTATCATTAAGAAAGTGAATGAGAACGTCTTTAGAATAAAAATTCCAAGTTATATGCAGATCATCTTAGTGGTGTGTTGGCCAAAGGTTAAAACCAGGGTTGTCAGAAGTTACCAACGAAAGGAACTGCTATAGTCTAAGAACCTTGGAATATTCAACCTTCTTCAAGGGAAGGAGGTCTCAACCGAAGAGTAGTCAAGACTTGAGTGGTGAAGGGAGTTATAAAAAATACATCATCAGATCTATTATCAGATTACAAAGAAAATTTGATTTACCATTGAGATCGAGTTGGGATATCATTCAAATAGTACTATAAAACAAATAGGGATAAACAAATACACAATTGTACCATTGATCCATTCACAATAGGACAAATAATCATGAAAAAACAATTATGGCCCCAAATCACACCATTATATTAGAAACAATAACTTTCCAACCTTCATACAAAATATATCCAATAGATCTCCCTGAACAAAATACACGAGTCCTCTACAGCTCATCTCGCACAACAAGATCTATTCCCTCACAACACATTATAGACTCGAGACTCTTCAAAATTGCTCTAGCGATACATAACCCAACCCAACTCTAGAGATGGAAGTATTAGTCTATCAATGCATGAACATATTAACCCTTTTCCTATGACATTTCCTTCTTATTTATACTTTTACTTTCTAGGACGAATTTGCTCTTTTCCGCTTCTTGGATTCATTTTCCTCCCATAATATTGTGTTTTATTCCATCTTCCATCTAGAGGGTGATGATTTTTACCTTTTCCCCTGCTTTTAGACTTCTAGCTGATCTGCGATTCTTTTGATTGTTTCCACTGCTTGTAAAATTTCAGTTAGCATGTGGGGTTTTCCCAAAATAAAGGCATCCTAAAAAAAAGGGCCCAAAAAGACTCGACCACAATCATTGATTCACCCCGAGTCCACCTTCTTCTTCCTTACTGGGGGCCTCCTTCAACTAAAGGGCCCAACTCTAGGATCATCTTCACTGCTTGCTGGAGGAATTTTCCATCATGATCCATGCGATCCTGCCACTTCCTTAATAAAATTGAAGCTCCCCCAACAAGCTCTTGGGCTGTTGCAATATCTATCTCTGTAGGATTAGTAGAAAGAATTTTTTTCGATTTTGTCTCTGCAACTGAATCTAGCTGATGCATTTGGACATACACAACTTGCATAGTAGGTCAGAAGTCCCTAAGCTCTTTCTTGGTTTCTTAAGAAGCTTCATACATTGCATCAAGTTTTTCATCTGCTACTTGGATTTTTTCAAACATATTTTGTTTCTCAATGGGATCAATGATGGCTTGTGGTTTGACATTCATCCATTGAATATGAGCTCTCAACTCTTCTACTGGATTACTTCTTTGTTGTAACAAACCAACATAATTGTTAACCATGATGAATAGTTTGCTACATTCTCCCATTCGGTCACGAAGGGAAGACCGAATGAGATCACCTTCTTCCACTTATTGAGAAACCTTCTCCATCATAGCATGGATATGTTATATTTCCTTAAGCTTTATTGCATCCATTTCTTGTCGAAGACTATTAGCTTTGCAAGTAACTGTGACTAGGCATTGACAATAATCTCAACTTGTTGCATTAGCACAACTAAGGTAATGTCTTCAGGTAACTATGGGGTAACCTGCTTGAATGTGGGACAAATTTGAGGAAAATTCACAAAGACAACTTCCATTGTTGATTCAACCTGTGCTCGCAATGCATGTTCAGTATCATGGTCCTTTGATATTGTGACCAATTCTCGACACAACTGTTGCATTTGTTGTAGTATTTCTTCATTAGCACGCTCAACAAAAACAATCTTGTGCTCAATCTGATCTGTCAATGCCCGAATATGATGCAATAACTATTGAGTGGATGATCATGTCACAAGATCTCCATTGGTGATATATGGGTCCATAGGAAATATCGACACAAGTGGTTGTTGTCCACTTGCAATCAATCTCTCGGATACACTAGGAGTAGTTGTACTATTGAGACTTGGAGACGTATCTTGGAAGATACAAGAAATCCTTTCTTGGACATCTTGAGAGAGAAAATGAACCACTTCAATATGCTCCACACATAATTCAAGAATTCTACAACATTGTTGAGGATATTGAAGTAATGGTGCAACCTACTCCCGAAAAGAAATCATGCTATGTGGTGAAGTAGCATCTTCCTGGATAACCATCAGGTCATGTGGAGGATATTGCCTCGTCTGAACTTGTATTTATGTTGATTTTTATATCTTTGGATGGAGGAAAGTTTCTTGGGGGGTCTTGATGGGGACACTAAGTTGTGAAATATGGGGAAAAGGGAAAGTAACATGGACAATGCTTCCTCCTAGTGTAGAATATGGGTCAATAGACTCTGTCTCATCCATTTCAATATGAGTGTGAGGAGAGGATGAAGGACGGATAGGAAGGATGTCCGTGACATATTTAGTTTGTTGGTGAATGAGTTCTTCAATGATAGGGGTACTTTGGACTTTGATCGTGGTGTCATCAGGGATGGAGATAATGGGAACGATGGATGGAATAGGGGAAATAGTCCATGTGTGTGTTGGAAGTGATGGGAGTGGGACTGAATAAATGATAATAGGGGGAGTGGTGGATCAAGATGGGGAATCAATGCAGATTTTTTGGTAAAAACAACCTCAAAAATTTCATAGAACTTCTTACCTGAGAACGTAGCAGTATCTCATATTGGTGGAAACAAAAAAAGTGGGACTAACCTTGGTAGGGCCTCTTATTCCTCTTATTTTTCGAGCTTACCATGTCTATTTGTTGTTTTCAAGCTAGAACCTGAAACATATGTCTGTGCTGGAGCCTCTCATTGTGAAATTGCGGGCATCTGGTATGATATAGAAATTTTCTTCTTCTCCCTCTTTACTCCATTCCATGAAAAAACCAATGACTAAAGTTTCCTCATCAATATAATAAAGAAACACAGGAGTATGAAATTTCTTAGGATATGCATCACTTGGACTTACAAATGTATGGTCTCTATTCATGCCAAACTAAATCTTGTTGGTGTTCTTGTTCAACAATTCCCATGGAATCCTCGTTCGTTGGATGGAAAGGACATGGTCGCTGTACCACTACAATAAGACACCATTCTTGAATGAAACATTGGGGGTGTCCTTCCATGCTTTACATGGCTCGAAACTCATAGTTACTCGGCTTTCTAGAGTCATCGCTAGCTCCCTCCTATGGGGTGACCTCCATTTCCACATGGTGAAGGAGACTAAGAGATAGCCATACATTAAGTACCCAACCTTCTCATGTGCATATGCACAATATTATAACATTTCAGTGAGCAAATACTTGCATCAGTTTAGTGGTGCTCCCTGTCTCCCGAAGTCAACAACAGAAATGAAATCCAATGTGCATTCCCCTTTTGTGTAGTTCTTCATTACTTTGTTAGTGATTAAGTAAGAGGAAAAATGAACTTGCTCATCATTGATAAGTTCGATGATGGCTCTACAACCTCCTCTTCTGGTACCAAACTTGTCATACAAATTGTGTTTTCCTTTCTTCCTTCTATGCTTTCTTGAACCCTGCAATCCTTTTGAGACATATTCTCCATCCATTGAAAACCCTATCAATTGGTGAATATCATCTATGCGAATAGGATACTCTCTATCCAACCATAGAGAGCCACTTTGAACCCTATTGATCAAGAACTTGGTGTAGCATGTGACTTCGCTAGTAGTTTCGAATATAGACAAGTCTTGCAAATTCATAATTGTTGAATCTCGTAGCAACACATAAGGCATTTTCCATTGTGTTTCCACCTCTATGGAAGGTAGCAGGAAATAATCTAGGAATAGCTTAGCCTTCGTGAGGGGAAACAACTCCCCATCAGAGAAATCAATATCGAAAAGCCAATTTTTCTCAACGTTTCCCTACAGATATCCTATAACTTCAACTCGCATATCAATGATATCTACTAGAATGACGATCTTTGGAAAAACACCTCGAGTAGGTGTATTGCAATCCATGGCTGGAAACCTACATTGGTATGCACAAACAGTAAGAGGACAAGGGTGCATGTGTGGATTAACATAAATCTCGGTAGGCTCTAAGGTTGAGTATGCAAATAACCAGGTAAAACAAAATGACTTGGACAATGAGCGATTATAAGTTTATAGGTAGTTGCAATGAGGTGAAAAGAGATAAGCATTAAACTATCATTAAGAGAGAAACCATATAAATAATTCATCATTAACAATGGATATGAACAACGAACATGATCAAATATAATCAATGATTTTGGAAATAAAGGGAAAAAGTACCAACACAACTTTGGCATGGTAGGACACTCGGGAAATTAAATAACATGTTGGAAGTTAACTGAAAAAGTATCGACAATCTTTTTAACATAAACTAACTTTATTAATAGGGACCAAGAGACAATAGAAAGGTACTAACTATATTTAATGAACAAAGTGACAACGATGTGACAGTGAATTAGACCTAGAAAACTAGTAAATGTAGAAAAGAGTTGATGTAGATCCCCCACCCCCCCCTCCCTGACCACAATGGTGTGATTCGGGTTGGACAAACTGACAACGAAATCTAAACTCTAGAATGAGTGATAGTTGGACATGTCACATATTTATTAATGAAAAGGGGGAAACAATGACACAAAATAGAAACCTACCTACTTTATTCACTCCCTATGATAGGAGTGATGCAAAAATCCTTTCGGTGAGATCATATGTAGCGATTTAGGCATTCACCATTCACCCATCCTGAATGAAGAATAACATTTAGTTGCACTAATTCGAGAGCTCTTTATTCCCAAATTTCCAAAACTATAAAGGGTTTGAGCCAATGAATTTGTAACTTCCTTGGATGCTTTTGATACTTGTTGTCATACAACAAAACTTGATCACCTTGCGCAAAAGTATTGGTATTGATGTGTCTGTCATGCCAAGCCTTGTGTCTATCCTTCTCCATAGTCTGATGAAAATCAGCTAGAAATCTATCTTGATCCAGTTCCAATAGATTCACAACCTGTTTTTCAACTAATTCATTATCTTTCATATGGGTCATGTGTGCAATATAGAAACTCTAAGTGATGAACTCAGTTGGGAGTAATGATTCTTTATCATACATTAGTTTAAAAGGAGTATATCTATGTAATTTATTTGTAGTGGTTCTGTAGGCCCATAGTGTAGCTGGAAGTCGCTTATCCTTGCCATCCCAATTAGCACATCATACTTTAGTCAATCCTTTCTCCATAATTTTGTTAAAATATTCTACTATATCATTGGCTTGTAGGTGATATGGGCTACTTTTGTGATGCTAAATAATGAATTCTCGAGTGAGGGTGTCTATTGTCTCACTGATGAAATGTGCACCTTGGTCACTGGTCAAACTTTTGGGACATCCAAACTGAGTAATGATATTCTAAAAAATAAACTTGGTTATCGTATATGTAGAACAATCCCTAACAGGTTCTTCTTCAGCCCAATGGGTCAAATAGTTGGTAGCAGTGATGATGTACCTTTCCTTTGAGTGCTTGGCTAGATAATTGATACATCCTATGAAGTCAAATTCCCATTTCTCAAAATCTTGAAGTGCCCAAATAAGATGTAAGGGAAACACATCCTTGCATGACGAATTAACAAATATTTGACATATATCACATGCTTTGGTGTAATCCTTATCATATTTAAACACATTTAGCCACAAAAAACTTGCTTGATGTATCTTCTATGCGATCTCCTTCCCTCCAACATGTCCTCCCACAACTCCACTATGACATTCCCTCAAGATCTTAGGCCGCTCATGATCAAGTACACATCTTCTAGGGATATTGTCCAAACCTAACTTTTATAACTAGCCTGCAATCAATTGATAATATCATAATAGACATCAAACACGATATCAATAGTTAGAAACAATGCAATATTAGAAAGATAATATGGGATAGCCTAAATTTTAAATAAATATGCATCTGGGAGATGGTCATCTACAACTTTGTCACTTTCTCCCGATTCTAGCCAAGATAAGTGATCATTACCAACATGCAATTTTTCATGGCTTGAAAATAATTTCAAAGTAAAACTCATGAAACGAAACAACCACCTACATATCCTCCCTTCTAACATAGGCTTATTAACCAAATATTTAAAATCTAAATGGACAGTAAATAATTTAAAATGACCTCGTAACATATAGTGTATAAATTTTTGTAGAGCATAGACCATGGAAAAACCTTCTCTTTCAGTGGTAGTATAGTTGCGCTCAACTTGTGAAAGCTTTCTACTAGAAAAATAGATGGGATGATCAAGATTTGTTTCACCAGGTTGCGCAATGACATCACCTAAATCAATGCCAAAAACATCGATATGTACATTGAACTCCACCTTCCAATCATGATATATCAAAATAGGAGTAGTACTCAATGTTTCTTTGATAATTTTGAAAACTTGACCACACTCGGGGTTCTAGCTGAAGACTTTAGATTTCTTTAGCAACTTCTCCAATGGGGTAGTTATGCTTGCGTAACTTCTGATAAACCTGCAATAATACCTAGTATGACCAAGAGTGGATTGCAACTACTTAACACTCATAAAAGGAGGCATATTAAGAATCACAACCTTTGCAGTATCAAACACAACTCCTTCCATGTAGACAATATGTCCCAATAGGTTCCCAAAAGGTACACACAAAATACATTTCTTCAAATTTAGAGAGATATGTAACTACCTGTAATGGTCAAAGATTAACCATAGTAAACCTATGTGCTCCTTCAACAAACTATACATAGTACAATCATCCATGTAAACTTCAAGGATCTTGTGAATAAAATTGTGGAGAGCTCAATAAGGATGCTGGAAAATATGGCTGGAGCATTCTTCATCCCAAAGGGAATAGAATTTTAAGAAAAGGAACCCCATTATCGTCATATTCTGTAGTCTTGACTTGATGATAACCTAAGAAACCATTTGTGAAAGGATAAGCTTCATTTATTTCCATCTGATCAAGGTCTTCATCACTAAAGGGAGTAGGAAAAGGGTCATGTAAAGAGGTTGAGTTCAAAATTTTGTAATCCACATAGATTCTTATGTCATAAGTACTATTTTTTCTCTATATGACAATAGGTATAATCCACTCAGCCTCATCCAGAGAGAAAATTAACCCATTTGCAAGCATTCTCTTGATCTCCTTCTTAACCTTTTATTTGACTCTAGGATTCAGAGGATATGGTTTGTGTTTAATTGGCTTAGCATCAGGATTCAATTCTATCTTCATCTCTCCCAAATCTCCCTTTATCCCTTTTAGCTCTGAAAAACTCTTAGGAAACAAATCTTCATACTCCCGCAACATAGCCTATATCTCTCTCATGGTTTGTTCATCCCAATAGTCCCCTATAGATGCCATATTAGGATGCTCCTCACACCTAATATTCATTTTTCACAACTTTAAAGGATGAGTATATGAATTTATGGTATCACCTGATAGGGTATCATTAACTTCTCATGTTCCTGTATATTCTTTAAAGGTTAAGTGTCTAATTTCTTCTAAGTCCCGAGGGTCTTCAGGATCCTTGTCAACCTTGCTACAAGCCATGGGTAATATTGTAGGGGAGGGATAAAAACTATATTGAAGTAGATTTTCATGTTCAAAATAGACGGTAGGTGGGTACTTAGGCTTGAATTTGTTACTAAACAATTTTTTCTTAATTTTTTGCAATACAACTGTGATTTCCAAAGACCAAAAAAAAAAGAAATCATGGCAGAATTGACCTTGTAATATATTCCAACATGTAGTTTGTCTTCTAGTCTCCTTGTGCACATACCAAGATTTTGGAACTATTCCCAGAGAAGGGAAGAAATGATGTATCCACATATAAGAGGGAATTTGTGCAACCTACCATTCCATAAGAAAATACTGAATATCTTTTGTTGGATTGGATATACCATCATATGTCTCCAAGGCTAACATCTTACTCTTATTCTTCTTATATTTACTCGACTGGTTAACTTGTGATGGTGGAGGGAAGCGGTAGTGTATGGAAATATTGAACTCATCCCAAGAAGAAAGAGTTCCTTTTTCGGTACCCCATCATCTAGCTGGGGAAGACCTCAAAGCTAAATTAAATGCTGAGACTCATTATTCAACTGCAACCTTATTCTCCATGTCAATGAGAAAACTGTGCAGATCTTAGGTGCCATCATATGTTGTATAATCACCTATCTCAGTTCCAATCCACCTTACTAATCCAACAGTCGTGCAATGTCTTGAAAAATTATCATACTGGACTTGCTACCAATCATTGAATGCTACTTCAAAATTTTCATTCAAAGATTGAATTCTCTTCCAACTTACTGATCCATCTGTAGTGGGATTGATGTAATATGATCATTTTCCTATAATCATAGTGTAATATTGATCAAGAACATCCTACTCCATATTCTCATCTTTTGGTTCAATATATCTCGAGCCTTGGTATGGATATAAGGGCCGAATCACTTTCATTCCATCATAATCAAAAGTCATAGTTTCTTTCTTAAGATCATTGACAACATAGTCTTCATAGGCCTAGTCAATGCCTAATAGGGCTAGATACAGATCCTTTCCCCACATAATTTTAGTAACTTCAAAGTACACTACTATTTTAACACCATCCAAATGTACTTCAATGTTTTGTAGTCCACCCATTGAATAAATGCAGTACTGATTCTCCATCCACAATTGAATGGGAGAGTAGATGATATTCCCATTTAGAAATCATATCTGAGCAGTCTTCAGTATCATGACTATTATTCCTGTAGTGTGCACACCAGGGTCTTCGTGGAAGTGGGTAATATCTCGTCAGGTTCCCTTGCTTGTCACAATTGTAGCAATGAAATGGTCCTCTTCTACCAATTCATCCATCTCAGTATCCACCTCCTCTTGTGTGACCTCCCCTAAATACTTGAGGTCCTTCATTGACTCTGATTAAAGATCAATCGAACCTATCTTCAAGTGAATCTAGAATGCGACATCAATTGGTGTTATGGGAGGGTGAACCACATAAATCACAATACATAACATTCAATGCATGTGTATACTTAAGTAAAATGGGACAATGCCTTGGATAATTCCTATGATTAGACATATCTCACAATATTGTTTTCTTTAACCCCCTTGATTAGTCAGAAATGAATGATATTGGATGGGTTCATGAAAAGGTGCAGTAGAATCAACATGTGCAATTCCTCACGCTGGTACAACTAGCAAAGGAGCCATTGGTGTAGTAGAGGGCCCTATACCCCTCGATATTAGACATTCATTTGTTACATGACATTATGTGTAACAACTTGCACACTAGATTTGCAGTAGACCTACTTTATGAAGGGTCAACTCTTGAATTTTCTTAATTGGTGTGAATATTTTTCCCTACAATTTCATAATATTAACATCTTTCGGGGGCATCATAATTATTAATCTCCCTATATAACCTGTGATATCTTCAATATTCATGGATTTATCCAATTCTTCTCCCAAATTTGTTATCCTTTGCTGAGTTAAAGGGATATAGATCAAAGGAAACAACCCCCGAATAAACCATTCTCTCTGATGATCCTCATGGATGGGTTTTACTGGTTTTCTTATTGCATCCTTAAATATATGATTGTATTCCCATGTATACTTACCATCTCTCTTATTTATCTCCCGCATCTCAGACAAATATTGTTTCTCCGATTGTGGTAACCATAATTATTCTATAAACCTCCGCTTCACTTGAGCGAGTGTGAATTCTTACCCCTGAGACCCCAAATCAATTTCCTTCATGTACCATTTAAGATCATGACCTCTCAGGGTAGTCTAGAAATCAAATAACTTATTCACATCTAGAGTCTAGCAAGACCTCCAGATGGCTTTGCAAAGAAACCGATGTTGCTCAACATTCGCATTTCCTTTACCCCAAAAATCAGGGTATCGGGTGAGAGATCCAACATTTTGATTTTTTATTGAATGATTTGGAGACCTTATTAAAATGATCCTGGAAGGTCCTGGTTGTGATATGATTGAAAAAATTTCCACACTTCCTATTAGATCAGGCTATTGTGGGAGAAAAATTCGAGGAACAAATAAGAGTGCAACAAACGAGGTAGGAAGTTAAGGAATGGACTAAATAAGTAGCGCGAGCTAAGAAATGAGGAGAAAGCAACATGCAAGAAAGAAAACCAAATTAGTGTGAAAAAAGGAAAAGGAAGCATGGTGCCAAGAATTAAGGGAAACTAGCACATATTCAAAGCACGGAATAGTTGGATCGAAGACTAATCACACGCAGGAGGTTGTAAAGTGGACAAGCCTAATCCACTTAGGGTTAAGGTTTTTGTAATCAATGTAATGGGTTTTTACCCACTTGTTGTAGTATAAATGGATATTGTAAGAGGTAGCTAGGAAGATAGATATTATTTTATGTTGAGAAATATCTTTGAGAACCTTTTGAGTCTTCAGTCGAAATTACTAGTTTTGGTTGAGATATTTGGAGCTCGGATTGTATCAGTTTTGGAGACTTATGAAGTGTAATTGAGGGTCACCTCAGAAGATGTGGATCTTAGTGCGACATTGGTTAGCCTCATGAAGTATCACCAAACTTATGGTGTAATGCGCGTAGCGCACCATTTTTATGAAGAATAATGAGAAGCATAAGATCTTTATGGACGTAACCCAAGGGGGTGTACCAGATAAAACATGGTGTCTATGTGTATGTTTCATTTTATGTGTTGAAATGTCTATTATGATGAATGAATGGATAATTGAACGAATCTATTAGAGTTTATTTACACCAGGCTCTAAAATAATATGATATTTTCTGCAGAATAAATGTTAAAGGTTAAATGAATGGTAGATATGAATGATGGTATAGTAAAATGAATTATCTAAAGTAGAGAAATAAAAAATTCCTGACATGCCCATGAGCACCATCCCTTCCATGACTGTATACATATTTTTCATGCATTCAACCATAATCCATCTTGGGTGAGACTACATTGTGCACGATGTATCCTTCTGTTCTCCAAAAGGGCCAATGGTTTGTAGGGTTTTTTTGGGAACCTAAAGGTAGAGCCGATTTGAGACCAAAGATCCAAAAAATGGTTATGTTTCCAGATGGAACTCAGAAGAAAAACCTGGAAGGTATTTAATGAGAAGGATAGTAAAGAGAATGAAGTGGTAAAAAGGGATGTTCAGGACATGGAATCCTACTAAGCAGGATATTGAAAGATGGTTGGAGACAAAACAACTTGAGTTTGTGAAGAAAGATAAAAAATGTTCCAGGTATACACCATGCTAGTATTTGGACAAGTATGTGTTTACAAATTTGCATGAGCCATTTTTCTGTTTTTTCCCAGGGTTATTGCAAGAGGGAATATTAAGGTTGAAGGATAACCATCTAACTAACTGGATCACACTAGTAGAGTGGACTACTAAGAATATTGCATGGTTGGAAAGGGTTAATAATAAATTCACACGCGCAATGGATTTCTGATTAGACAGTATTATTACAGGGTTTGTTACTGATTTTGTAGTCGATACAACAAATTGATACACTGTTACAGAGCAGGAGTTCTTGAAGGGACCTAGAGGAAGGTACATTAGGTGTCTTTACATGTAAATCAAAATATTATTGCATGACAAAGGTGTGATGACAATGGAGTCAGATAACTAAATCACTCTGTGCACATGGGGGAGACGGAGGAAGAACTAAGGAATATTTGAGATATGGAGAAGGCTCTGGAGAGAGGCCGGAAGAAGGAAGCAATGGAACCCATTACGATGGATGAGGAATAGAACAAGGAAATAATAAGGAAAGCAGGTGTGATGTGTAGAGGATCTCCATACAATGGGGTAGATTGAGGATATCCTGTGTGCCACCTATGAGAGGAAAACCATAAGTTATGGGTCTGGTGTAGAATAAGGCTCTCCATTCCAGATGAGAATTAGTGTGGAACCCACAACCCCATGTGTGACTAATACATCTGAAGAAGAACCAGTTAGACAACACCTGATTAGTGGTAGAAGGATTTTTGTAGGATGAGGGTCTAGTGGAAATTTAAGTAGAATTATAAGTTCAACTAACAATAGTTAGGTATCTACACCATTCAGAGGTGGTAGTTCAAAAAATTTCACAATGGAAGGAACACATCCAACAATTAGGTTACCACAGTTCCATGGAGAAGGGTCGGAGGACTCAAAGAAGCATCTTTTCATTTGTGAAAAGATTTGAGCAACTAGGAAAATAACAAACGAAGATACAAAGGGTGCACATTTGGAAATCACATTCAGAGGCCACGCATTAGATTGGTATATGGGCCTTGCAGTAAACAATCGACAAGAAGATCCCACAACTTTTGCATGCATGAATAAGGTATTGATTAATGAATTTCAATGACCAAGTTCAGAGGATTAGTTCATGGATGAAATGATAGAGATCAAGCAAAATCTAGGAGATTTAGTATGGGATATTGACCAGAAGTTCAAAAGGTTGAAAGGTGAGTTGAAGTATCCTATCACAGATAATCAACATAGGCATTGGTTTTTTAATTCAATATTTCCACATATTAAGTATCGATTAAGGAATAAAAAATTATAGAGTCAAGATGAAGATATGCAAGCAGCCTTGTAGTTAGAGGAAAATCAATATAAACATACAATTCCAACTGTGGAAGAGCTGAGAGCATATCTGAAGAAATTGACATTTCAATTGAATCATAATAAGGGAAAGGAAAAGAGGGAAGATGTTTAGTGTACACTATGAAGAACAAAAGGTCATCATAAGAATGTGTCCAACTTTTGCGTAATACTTGGGAGTAGGTATGCCAAATCCTTTATCTTGAGGAGGACCATAGTGAGAGATATGCATAACACATGGACATGATCCATATCATTGTCCCATGATGCAGAAGTATCAAACAATGCCAAAGAGTAAATTTTGTAATTTTTTGAAATCAATATGTCATGAAGAAAAGGAATGTAGAACTTTGGAGATAATGAAGGAGAGGACTTCAGATGTATACAGGGTGCAGGATGAATCGATGACATGACAATATGTGAAATAGTTCAAAGCACCACCGCAATACAATAATGAACAACAGTTTGCATCACCACCACATTACAATAATGCACAACAGTTTGTAGCACCACCGTAGTACAATAACGTACAACAATTCCAACCACCACCATGGTATAATAATGTGCAATTGCAATATAATTAGGCACCTAAGTATAATACACAGTGTGGAGATAATCAAGGTAACCGAGGAGGCTTCAGAGGAGGAGGTCATGGAGGAAGAGAATTTGGAGGAGGAAGAGGACCAATAGTTTGTCACAATTGTAAGAAACCGGGACACTATGAAATAGATTGTCCACAACCACTTGTGACATGTATGTTTTTTCACGCAACAGACCATGATACAGAGGACTTTCCGACACTGTTGACAAAGATATAGGACAAGAGGAACTAGAATAATCAGAATGTGTAATGGATTGTTGTGGAAAATAGAGAAGAGGATGGGAAGAAGATCAATATAGTTACTAGAGGTGGAGCCAATATAGGAGCAGATGCAACAAAGAAGATCTAGGACCTACACCGGTGGGTCAGAAAGAATGCAAGACCTGAACAAAATTTTGACGTGTGAAAGGAAAAGGAGACCTTCAAACAGGCTAGACAAGAGATTTTGAAGGAAAACATTGCATCCACTTTAGGAACAAAGCCAGTAGATTATGTACCAGTATATGAAATTCCTCACCTATTTGACCATACTAGTAGAGATTAGACTTTAGAAAAAGTAAGTAATCTTAGAAACTTTTTGGGGTCATGTGTGAATTTTTTGAATGATAAAACCTCTCTGCAAGTGTTACAATTCTGTTAGAAAATTGAAATTCTAGAGAAGAGATGAAATTAGAACAGAAGAGAGTCAATTGGGTCTGGAAGAAGATAAGGAAAAGTAGGGAGTTCAGGTTGAATGAAAATATTGGAGATTTCAATATGGGTGACATAATTCTAGACATGGGGTCTTAATTCAATATTTTTCCTAAGAAGACTTGGGAAGCCATGGGGGAACCTACATTGGGGTATTCACCTATTCAATTGAAGTTAGAAAATCAACATAAAGTGGTTCCAATTGGTATATTGAAGGGAATACCAGTGGATCTAGATGGTTTGCACAACATAGCATACTTTGAAGTGATTGACATAGTATATAACACTCAACCTTATCTAGCTCTATTGGGTCTGGATTGGGATTTTGATAATCATGCTATTATTAATTTGAGGACTAGGAAGGTGATATTTGAATCAGAAGAGTACAGAGTTATACCACCTTTAGATCCTTCAGAAGGAGGAAGATACATAGATCCTGTGATAGAAAATTTCATTACAGAAGATATAAGCCAATTGTATAGAAATACCGTGTGAGGAGAAGACTAAATTAACCCAAATGCAAATGGAATGTTGAGCTGGAGAAGAATTAGTTCATGTGCCTCATACTATAAAACATGACTGAAAAACTAGCAGTAGTGGTTTCATGAGATATCTACTAGAAGATGTGATAGAATGACATGTGCACTGAGATGGATCGGTTCAGAGGTAAGAGAACCTCCTACTTTTTATGGTAAGAATAATTTGGAGAAATTTTTAGGAATTTTTGAGGTAGAAGTGTTGGAAAATAAGAGATTATTAGTCTTATATATATCATTGAAAGCAACACATGCACAATGGTAGGGAAATCATAAGGAGAATATTAATAATTTGTTTCAATGCAAGAGGTTACTGCGTGTTAGATTTGGTGTAGAGAAGAAAAATAATTACTTGGAGAAATGTGAGGGGATTGGACAACCTAGAGAGCATATTGACAGGTGTATGGTTCAATGGATATTGGTACCACCAAAAGAATGGCCACACCAATTCATTCATACATTAGAAGGAATACCGAGGAACTAGTATACAAAACTAGAACAACACAAAGGAATTTCCAATTGGGAGAAAATGCAATAGAACTTTATTATTATATTTGAATTTGATAATGAAAATCCAATAGTGGATACAAAATGGAAGGTAGTAAGAGATAGGATATTTGAAGAACCTGAATTTGAAATTTTCATAGCATTTAATCGGTCCAAATGCTAATTATAGCTTGTTTGGTGGAGGCAGTTTAGGACCTTCATCTTATACAACTCTGGTGGGATCTATGTTATTCTCTTTGTTCAGTGCATTTGGGAAAAATGATTTTTCTTCGGATGTTGTATCGGTTGGGGGAAACCCTAGTTTTGGTCAACAGAACTCGGTGGAAGGTACTATTCCTTCACAGGGAGCGAAGATTGGAGTTTTCTCAACACAAGGTCTTTGGAATCATTGGTGGGGATCAATTCCCTCGCAAGGAATGTCAGTCAGGGGAGCCTCTTCCATGCTCAATGGAACCCTCGCAAGGCTCAGTACCCATTCCCATTGAATCGGCTGAGGGAATTCCCCTCCAAGTTCCTTGGAATACGATGCAGGGAGAAATCCTCACACACGTTATGTCATCCAATTTCGGGAGTCATTCGATGATACCCCAACAGACATAGTTACCCTATGCTAGTTAAGGCCACAATTTTTACCAAATCCATGGCCAACAATCCAAATTTTCCTGGCAACCTAATGCCAGTCAAAATCCAGGACCCTCTTTTTCTGTAAATAGTTCACAACCGAAACTACCATTTCTGGCAACATTGCATCTGCCAGACTTTTTGAGATTATTGAATGATGCTATTTGTCATGATATGCATTGGCCCCCGATGCCAACTAAGTTTCCTTTATATATTTTGAAATTTGAGGGAAATCTTGGTGAGGATCCAGGTGATCGTGCGATGAATTTTCATTCATGGTGCTCATCAAACTCATTGAAGGACGACTCTCTCTAGTTGCACCTTTTTCAACACACTTTTATAGGGGGTGCTGCGAAATGGTATATTGATCTTGATGGCTCGAGGTACTCTTACTTCAATGACTTGGAAATGGTATTCTCGAACCATTTCCAGTTAACTATGAGATATGATGTGGCCACCAAATTGCTGGCCAAATTTGAGAAAACCAAGGCTGACCACATATCTGATCATATCCGAGAGTGGAGGCGTAGAAAGAGCTTAATTAAGGTCAAGGTACCTCCTGATTTCTTGCTTGACTTTTTATTGAAGTATTTGGTTCCCCGAGTTTTCAAAAGAGGAGGCGATTATGAGAACCCAGTAGCTTGAACTGATCTACTCTCATTCTAGCATGCTCTATGAGATCTTGCTAGATGCACCGTGGTATACTCTCGATATGAGCAAGAAAAATTCTGGTCGCCATGTCGAGGACATCGTGGGATCATTAAAAAGAAAGTACATGGACCTGTTGTCGATTCAGTTGCAAAAATTGTAGATATAACATATCGTGGCAAGCGAGACTTCGAGTTCGACTGTTTCCCCTACCCAGTCGTCAAATGTACATAGTGTGCAGTTGACGAATACCAAGGCTAGGAAGCAGCTCATGGGAAAGAAGAAACAACGAAATAAGAAGGTTAAAGGGGATAAAAATCTTACCAATAATGCTGGAAGGGGAAAAATGAAGAAGAAGTCGAAATATCCATGTAATCTCTGTAGGGAAGACCACCTGACTCATTTGTTCCCTTGGCTTGAAGAAGCTCAGAAGCTATTACCGTAGAAACAACTTATTGTGCTGACAGACCCTTTTCCACAAGGGAAAAACATGGCTCAGGCTTTCACATCCATGAACACGATAGTGGAAGTCA
Source organism: Picea glauca (assembly GCA_000966675.3). Classification (NCBI taxonomy): domain Eukaryota; kingdom Viridiplantae; phylum Streptophyta; class Pinopsida; order Pinales; family Pinaceae; genus Picea; species Picea glauca. The sequence goes on from JZKD02S0723177.1 coordinate 946,419, forward strand.
AGGACCCCTCACACCTATGAATAACAACCCAGCCACAAATATTTACATGATGAATGTCGAGGCTCATTTAGCGACCAGGGCCCGAGACTATAGAATGTTGGAATTTGTCGAGAAGGGCAGTGAAGACAATAACCCATCGAATCCTCTCCAAATTGAGAAGGGAGTGAGAGAAATGATGACTCACATCCTTAAAGGTACGTTTAAGAATTCTTCTCATAATCCAAATGTGAAGGCCACCCATAATTAATCCATTGTAGAGGATATGACACAGACCCCTTGCGTGACGTCCACTTTGGAAGTCCTCTAGAGTTTCCCCTTAGAGAGAAAAGATATCTTATCCTCCTTGGGAGTGGCAGAGACTTGTAACCCATGAGCGATCATTTTTTATTTAACTGACTTAAAACCTTGTCTTCCTCACCACGCTGCCTTTTAGATAGTAGTGGCTTATACCACAAAATATTTTACGCAGAATTTTTTTTGTATAGTGGTTGATGAGGGTGCCTCAACTTGCATGATGTCATTGGCATGTTAGAAGGCCATTGGCCAACTTGATTTGTCTCCATCGCTTATGTTTCTTATGAGGTTTGACGGTCGGTCATTTAGACCACATTGAATTATTCCTTCCTTCCCCATGCAGCTAGGAGGTAAAACTGTGTGTGTCAAAGTTGAAGTGGTCGATGCGCCTCTCGAAGACAACTTGTGGTTAAAAAGAATTTGGACTTATGCAATGCATGTAGTGGTTGCTATGATTTTTCGAATCTTGTGTTTTCTGCACGAGGGTCGGATTGTGGCCATTGACCAGTTGTATTTCTCTTATCTTGACCCTTCATCGGGGGATTCCATGGTCCCAATGATTGATAATCTATAGCCTGACACTGTCAACTTAGGTGTCGATTTGTTTCCATCGTTGATGGGAAATTTTGATTTCCCATCACCTTCTAGAGATGTAAAGCTTATATCGGTTGTTCTCGACCAGTCGAGGGTTGCAATTTTTCAAGTATCATCATTTCAAACGAGCTACTTTAATGAACCTTGGAATTTACCTTCCCCATCAACTTCAATGGAGGGGATAGGGAATTGTGGCATTGCCATGCCCTTATCCAGAGATGAGGTTGCATACAAAATTGTCTAGAAGATTTTGACCAACCCCGATACAACTCCCACACAATATTTAGATCTAGTTCTCCAACCTACCTGGGCTCAAGATTATCTTTCCACTCAATATCCTTTAGACTAGGTCTTTCCCTCTAACGAGGTGATTCTCGAGGCAATGAATTGTCTCGATAGACCTTGGGATGATCTATATCATAGATCTTACTTCCTTCTCGAGTTAAGGAGAATAGAGGCGGGATAATTTTCTTTGACCATGAATGGAGATAAGCCTTGTCCTATCAATCCTCCAGCTACGTAGAAAGTTTATGCCAAGGGTAACATGGAAATCATTGCTACAATAATTCCAATCAATATCTCCAAAACCCCTGGCATTGTGGAGAATGTTTTCATCAGAGTGGATTTCTCCCCCGAAAAGATTCAAACTTACACTGAGTTATTCAAAGAATTCCATGAACTTTTTTCTTGGTCTTACGAGGAGATGCCAGGAATCGACCCACAAATTGTCGAGCATGAAATTATGACTTATCCTAATGCCAAACTAGTTCGACAGAATCTTCGTCTGATAAATCCTCTAAAAGAGGCAGCAATCAAGGAAGAAGTAGAAAAATTGCTCAAAGTTGGTTTTATCTACACTTTACAGTTGATGGAATGGGTGTTAAACCCGGTTCTGGTTAACAAGAAATAGGGAACAATTCACGTGTGTATGGAATTCCATGATTTGAATAAGGCATCTCAGAAAGACAATTTTGCTATCTCGTTTATCAATGAGATTGTCAATGAGTGTGCAGGTTGTGAGGTATTTTTGTGCATGGATGGTTTCTAGAGACACAATCAGATTCAAATCAAACCTGAGGACCAACATAAAATGACTTTTATTTGTCCTTGGGGTACCTTCATGTATCATAAGATGCCTTTTGTCCTAAAGAATGTTGGAGCCACCTTTGAATGGGCCATGTCATTCTCTTTTCATGACCTCAAACACACAGTCGAGGCGTATCTTGATGATCTAGCATCACATTCTCGCAAGATATCCGATCATCCCTCCCATCTTCAACTAATATTTGAGAGATGTCTTTACTATTAGATTCACCTGAATCCTAACAAGTGCAGTTTCTGCATGATGTCAGGTCATCTTTCAAGTTTTATTGTATCAACAACAGGGATCATGGTCGATCCTCTCAAGGTTGAGGTGATAGTTCAATTGCCTCCCCCGTGCATGATACCCCATGTTTAGAGATTAAAGGAGAAAGAGAATTTTCTTTGGCGTTTTGTCACGAATTATGCCAATATAACTATAGGTTTTATGTGTCTCTTGAAAAAATGGGTCCCATTATGTTGGGATGAAGCTTATCAGTGCCCCTTTGAAGTGTTGAAGCACACCATGATGTCTACTCCTTTGCTCCAACCTCCTGATTATAACAAATATTTCTTGTTGCATTTGGCAGCTGTTTAGTCGACCATCAGCATGGTCTTGGTTCGAGAAGATGATATGTTCGAGGAGAACATTATATATTACCTTAGATGAGGCTTGGTTGGATTGGAACTCATCTATTCTCACATTGATAAACTTGCTTTGGAAGCTGTCCATGCTGTCCAACATTTTTGTCACTACATTTGGCTTCGCAAGACCATTGTCATTGCCTTCGTCAACCCTTTCCAATATGTATTAACATGACGGGTCATTGGAAGAAATATTAGTATATGGATAGTCATCTTACATGAATTTGACTTGTATTTTTTTTTTTGCAAAATCCAAAAATTCATTGGTCCTTATGAATTCATTTCAGAACTTCCAATTGAGTCTAGCAATATCATGCCCGAAGCGTCGCCTATTAATGGATATATTTTTCTAATTGCATCTTCGGACCCCTTGTATAGAGACATACTTGTGTATCTCCAGACTTTGAAGTGCCCTGCTTCTTCTTCCCACGATGAACATTGACGAATTCAGCATCAAGCATGAAACTATCTTATACTCGATGACACTTTTTATCGTCAAGGTGTCGATTGCATTCTTCGGCGATGTCTTATCCATGAAGAAGAAGAGATTTTTTTGAACGACCTTCGCACTAGAGCATGTGGTGGTCATTTTTTTGGGTTGGAAACAACCCAAAATATTGTACATGTAGGTTACTTTTTTCCCTCATTAATCAAGGATTGTGTGGAAGTGGTCAAGAAGTGCCACCCATGCCAGATATTTTGTCAGAATATGTGGGCACATCCCGCTCCTATGTTTCCTGTCATTGTTGCTGGTCCTTTCACCAAGTGGGGAATTGACTTTACTACATGTCACCTAGACTCAGCTAGGGGGCATCATTATATCATCGTAGCTGTAGAATACATCACAAAGTGGGTCAAAGCTATGATAACATTCAACAATGCTGGAGAAACATCGTCTCTTTTCATATTTAATCAGATAGTAGCAAGGTTTGGTATCCTGAAGGATATTTTCACTGACCATGGTAGTCATTTCCAAAACCAAATGATGATTGACTTAACATCAAATCTTGGGTTCAAACAAGAACATTCATTACCTTATTACCCACAAGCGAATGGTCAGGTTGAAGTTGTGAATAAGTATCTCAAGACTATTCTTCAATGGACGATCAATTATACCAAGTGAAATTGGCATTTGATGTTATATTCAACATTATGGTCCTACCGAACATCTATAAAGAATGCCACTAATTTTTCAACTTTTCAACTCGTATATGGGCTGGAAACAGTCTTACCTATTGAGTGTCATATTCCTTCTTTAAAGTTGGCAGTGGAATTACTATCAGACACTTCATCTCTTGAGGAATGCCTACTATATCTCGAGCACATCAATGAGAAACATCCTGATGTATCCTTAGCCAATGAGACTCATAAGAAATAATTCAAGTGTCAGTATGATTAGTCCATTCGTCCTAGGATTTTCTTCGAAGGTGATCTTGTCCTGATCTTTTATAAAGACAAAGATCCCCTGGGGGAAGGCAAGTTCAAACCCATGTGGATCATACCATTCATTGTGAAAGAGGTATTGGAGAAGGGTACTTACTGTATGGTTGATTTTGAGGAAAATTACTTGGCTGAGCCTAGAAATGGGCTCTACCTTAAGCAATACTAGTCTTAGGTTGGTCAACAGAGTGACTTCTTGTATAAATGTATAGCTTCTTATACATTTTTTTCCTTTTTGTTTTTTGGATGTACTGTTATTTATGTATTATTTTTCACTATGGAATATTTCAAGTGAATCAAAGGTTTATTTTGGGTTCACGAATGGCGCTAACTTACACACTCGGAGGCTTTCTTCCACAACTTGGGTGATTTTCTCATCCGAAGTCCATTTGTTATCTTCCAGAGGTATTTTTCTAGGTGACACTACATATAATGTTTTTGAATACATCGCAGTGATAGAACTACTTCATGACACTTTCTCATGTGGAATTTCTCACCTTTGGGTCTATCTAGATGCTCAACTGGTTACATCCCATTTAAATGGGGTCTACCGCGTTTATGATCCCACTTTGCATCGACGATTCCTTAGGGTACATCTCTTAGAACTATCTTTCGATTATGTTATGTATATCCATGTTCCTAGGAGATTTAATCGTCTAACAAATAATCTAGCTAATCAAATTTTAGATTGGCATGTTGCACGCACATAAAAGAAAATCACACACATACACATGTAAATACATTTGTAAAATGTCATCCATAAAACAAAAAATATGCAAATATATATATATATATATATGTGTGTGTGTGTGTGTGTGTGTGTGTCCAAAAAAATTTCATGAGTACATAGGTGGGCATGAAATACTCAAAAGTGTTCAATATACATCACTGGGCTTATTCCATCAAAAAATACATGTGGTACAAACATTTCCCTCGGCACATCAAGAGTCTAATGCTATCTAAGTCTGAGGTCTGCTGGCCCTACTATAACATACAATTGCATTGGCCAAAAGCCAAAATATCTGGACCCAAATCTGAGGCACCCCTACTACATGAGGTTGCATAGAAGGGGGGAGATCCTTGATCTCGGCCATAGGTACAAAATGAGTGAGAGCAGTGAGGTTGCAGTCCACTCATCACAGAACTCTGTCAGCCTCTCCAGCTAGGGTTCCCCTTGCAGTTTCCAATCCTCATGTCGTTGTTGGTCTTGCCTTAGGTCGAGGACATCATCAAGTCCTAGCGAAGTCCGATCGTCATACAGGCCCCACATCTGTACGTAATAGATACACAAGTCAGTACTATATACAGACATAAATATATATATATATATATATATATATATATAATTTTAAAAATTAAAGAAACTTTAAAATATGTTACCTATATTGCCTCTCTCCTCACCGAGAGGCACAAGCATCTCTAGGTCTCTAGTGATGTTGATCTCGACATATGGGTAATCTTCAGTCACCGAGATATCATGTGCCCACCAGTCAAATTTTTTATCGTTGAAGGCCTCTATGGTCATCCCTCCACCCTGTCGAGGCAGTAATGTTGCCCACCTACTCAATGTTAGGAAGGAGGCTACATGCCCCCGTAGCCTCTCCCTGGGATTGAGATAGAATGGTATCGAAACCAAAGTTCTTGTTAGTATGTCACTAAAACTCTGTAAGATGTATCTTCATACATATCAGCATGGTCATACTCCAGTAAAAAATGTTGGCCTCCAAACACTGAATGACACAATGCATATGGGCCCGTGAGGCCTGGTGAAGGGCGACGGATCCAGTAATTCACCCAATAAAAGGTAAGATCACACACAGAGAAAGGCTGGTGATCTTTTGTATTGTCACTTGAGAACCTACCTAATCAGTTCCAGCCTCACAGTACATGCGAATGTAATCCTCGATGTTGAAAGGCCATGGAGAAAATGTCCTCAAGTTAACTAGTTCCCCTCTTCTTGAGAGGCTAGTCAAGAAATATATGTCCTCTATGGTTGGGTTCAATGATTGACCTCTATCATAAATTCCTCTGCATCAAGATGCCAATACTCCATAAGAGAATTTAGCATCCTCGTTTGTTCCCTCATAAACAGACACTAGAACAACTTCCACAACCCACACTATTTCAGTGCGATAATGGCTACAAGGTCTTCTTCGACCAAAACATCGAACTCCTAATGCTCTCTCTCCCTCTAGTGAAAATACATCTCGTTTCATGGAAACATGGAGGATATTTAGTACTTTATTTTTAGTTTTTAAATTCTACCAAGGTGTATGGGGGTTGTTTTGTACACAATCGTGTGTGTACATGAGTTGTTAGTTTCCTTCCCGAGTACATACGGGGGCTAACCTTGGACAATCCATGTACACACAGGGCCTCTCTTTTTAGAAGAGTGTGCCCCCTCAAAACATGAAATTAAAAAATAAATAATGAATTGAATTGCAAGAGGGAGTAATTTTTACTTACTTGGTACAAGAAGAAGGTTGTTTCATCCACTGAAGCTCCCAGAATCTACTCTTTTAGCAAATGGGTCTTTTCACCTTTGGGTTGATTTTCAAATTGCAATGGTAAAACGAGTTGTCCACTTCTATTTATAGACATTTTTGTCCCCTTTTCCCCCCTTTTGACCCCCTTTGTTGTTTTTACTGGCTTGGTGATCACTCGATTTCACTTCTGAGTTTTCTATTGGTCATTCTGGTACTCTTTTTCTTTTGGTTTTGTAATTTTTTGGGATGGGTCACTTTTTTGGTATCCTTTGGTAGAAGTCATTTTTTCCAACTTTTTACATATAAGTTATGACTTCATCCCCACTTTCTTCATCTTGTTTTCTTTTTATCTTTTCCATAGGGTTGACCCCACTGAAGTGCAACACAAAACCTTCATTTCTTCTCTAGAAGTTTCGTAATTAGGTGGTAGAGCCTACCTTTACATGGATGCCCTAGGTAGATCCTTGCTTCATTTTCGCATCCATGATGTCAGTAATGATTATAGGCTTGGGAGTCCTTGATAGTCCTATTATGATTATGAAAGAAATCCTCATTCTTTTGATGCACCATCATCCTAGGCCTTACCCTTGGGACTCCCAAATGAGCATGCTTTGTTGTATTTCAATCTCACTTTTAAATTTGAAAGAAACATCCAACAAGACTGTATTTATTCTTTTCGATCTCATTTGGATTAGCTGAGAAAAGTAGCTCCATGGAGTCTTCTTTAATCCCTTTTTAGATTCTCTAAAAATGAAAACATTGTCGAGTGATCTTGTTGCCCTTCATGGTCACCAAACTCAAATTTGAAGGCACATCTGTCGGACAATAGTTTACCCCTTTTTCGGTCCAGATGGCTAATTTTACGAATAAAGGTATGCTCTAGGAACCTTGGTTCTCTAGAAGAGTATTCTCAAAGGTAAGTTTAACCCTTTTTCGGGCCTAAGAGACTAAATATTTGAAAAATGAACATTCTCCTTGGTTTTGGTTTATCACCTTTTTCGGGCCTTGGAGATCACTTACGAAAAAGGAACCCAGTCCATAGTTAAGCTCTTTTCATACTCCCTAAAATTGAAAAGATTGTCGAGTGACCTTGTTCCTTCACACTTGTTAAATTGGTCCAGAAGAACATCTACTGACATGAGTTTAACCTTTTTTTCTATCCTGTAGATTATAGTTGAATAAGGTACACCTCTGGAGATTTGTCTCACCAAGATATTTCTCCTCAGTCACTTTTATAATTTTTTGGGATAAGGAGACTAAACTTAGAAAAATGTTGTGAGTCCATAGTTAAGCTCTTTTCAGACTCCTTAAAATTGAAAATATTGTTGAATGATCTTGTCTTTGTCACACTCGTTAAAATCGTTTTGAATAGACGTATTTTCGGTGCAAGTTTAACCCTTTTTTGAACTGACTAGACTATCTCTGAAAAAGGTACTCCCTTAAGTCTTCTTTTGCACTTTTTTCAGACTCTCTAAATGTGAAAAAACTATCGATCTTACCTTCTCTAGGCTCATAAAATTTTTACAAAAGGAGTCTCACCGTGTCTTACATAATCACATGGAGGGTCTAATCTTTGCGTCTTTGGCCTAATGTCAGCTCCATGTTTCTCTCCAATGAACCTTTGAAGCATTCGTTATACGCAAGCCTTGTGTTGGAACTCCTTTATTTTTTTTATCTTTGTTAATATTTTACTTTCGAAGGTTGGAGCCGCCTTTTCTCTAAGTAGGTGAAATTGTTATTCTTAAGCCTAAAACATGGATTTCAAAATTTCATTATTTCATCACTCTACCCACTAAAGCCACGGTATCCCGACATGTGAAATCGGGATAACTATTTTAGTTCTAATCATCATTTTTGAATAACTAAGTAGGGATCCTCACTTTTATTTATCTCTTACTCTCTCTCTCAGGAGTTACAAGGTGAACATTTTCCAAACCTATGACATGCAAAGTCACGAAGTGGTTTTAAATTTACCCAGGTTAGTATCAGGAGTAAATCACTTTAAACATTAGTTAAGCATTATTGTGATTTCATGACTCGGTGATCGTTCATCTTAAAAGTAGTACCTTTATAGCTCTGAGTCGTGAAGTTGCGATATTCATTAATTAAGGGTGGATTAATTAAAAACTTAAGTCAAATCATGAGTAATCAACTAGATCACACCATCGTGATTTCAGGTCTTTGGGGTTCAAAGGATAGGAACGAAATCACCCGATGTGGAGAATGACGAAAAAGGGATTAAGGACTAAAATACACTTAATTAAAGGAACTAAACTGGATTAATTAAACAACCTTTAACACACACAGTCTACGAATGAATTTTTAAATGTTTTTGCGTTTTTTCATATCACGAATCGTTAAGCATTTATGGCGTTTATTTGAATTTCGGTGAGGTGATGGATAGTAAGATATCATTTTAATTCTAAATATTTATTTAAAATGATTTGACTGTTCTGTCAACAAGGACTCGAACAGGCTTAAATGATAAAAAAAAAAGGGTTTCTTTCATTATTTCAGATTTTATTTCTGTTTTTCATAGAGTCATTTCACCAAGATAACTTTCATCTTTATTTTCAATATTTACAACAGGGGATCTAATTGCAGGTTTCTCTACCATGGCTCCACAAAAAATGCCCAAGGCAGCTACTGAGAGTTAAGGTCCAGGTTGATACCTCGCCCCAAAGTATTAATGCTATCAAGACATGGATGTACGTTTCCAACGTTCTGCAATCTGAGTTGATAAATAATTCATATGATTCCAGTGGTAACGAGAAGGATGACTTGACCACCAAATACATAATCTTCACTCAAGAAGAAATACACAAAATAGCGGCAATGCCACGGCTTCTCCCCTATTATGATATGATCAGATGGGCACTGGACCATGTGGACATCCTGACCAGGATGATTATTAGCGAACAGAAGGTGACAGTTGGGACTTTCAGACCAGAACATTTGCAGGTAATGTATAAATTGTCACCCATGTTGTTCCAGAGTTTGTGTTTTAAGGCTATAAAACACACCGTCTAGGCATCCAAAAATAATAATGTTTTTAAAACTAAGAAACAAAGAAGACTAGATCAGATTCAGTTTCTCAACTGTCTCTGTCTTTCTTCCCTTTGTTCTTGGATAGTTATATCGCGTTCTATCACTGCCCACGATTGCTCTAACTCGGTTCGATTTGTTGCAGTTTGCAGGATAGTATTAAATAGGTTCAATGCAATACTAGTTTGGTCTTGTAAACCTGGTTCTATGTTTGGTTGTCTTACGTTTGGGACTGTCATGGGTAATTGATTTTTTTATATTTTTTATAAAAGGATTTTTATGAGTTTGTTACTTCAAACATTCAG
>JZKD02S0723177.1:963149-1008407 GCA_000966675.3 Picea glauca
CCTGTGGTTAGCAATTTTGTCATGGAATTCCTTTACGTCTTCACCTTCTTCCATGATCCAAAAAGGATCATTTTGATTTTCCTGGTCAATATAATTTTCTGAAAACTCATCTACACATTCAATGAATTTTCTGAGTTGTTCATCATCTTCAAAAACCTGCCAACGCTGTACATTATCAGGTATGGAAGGTCGATGTCTTAGCTGGATATGATATTTCAAATTAAAAGACGTTGGGGGGTCAAAAGTCGAAGCGGCTTTAGCTAAGGCATCGGCCTGTTGGTTTTCAATTCTAGGTACAAAATAGAAATTGACAGAAGTGAAGAAATTTTCAACTAGATCCCAGACACAGTTTCTATAAGTTCTTAACCTAGAATGTTTTGCTTGGTATTGCCGGTTTACCTGTCTTATGATTAATTCGGCGTCCCCAAATACTTCAATGTTTTTAATCTTCATTTTCCGCGCAGCTTCTAACCCAAGTACAAGGGCCTCATATTCGCAAACGTTATTAGTACAATCAATAAACCACTGGAGTCTGTAAGAAAAAGGTATTATAAATTGATCGTCCGGAGAAATAAGGAGTACCCTGGCTCCAGCTCCGAGATAAGAAGAAGCTCCGTCAAAAAACATCTTCCAAGTTCCAGTACTATATACATTTTCTTTAATTTCATTTTTTTGAACTTTTTCTTCGATATCTTTACTATCTACATCAATCTCGAAATCATGATCTAAGGATAAAATACAATTTCCTAAATCTTGGTCTGCTATGTACACTGGGTGATTTGCAGGGTTTTTAGGATCACTCACCGTAAATGCCATCTGAGTTTCCCTGTATAAGCGAGTGAATTGACCTCCAAAAATAGGGATCGTTGCGTACGTCATATCTAATTGAATGGATCCTCCCAGTTTGGCACCCCAAGATCTGGATAGTAGCATCCCATATTTTGGTGGGATATCTGCTACTACCACATCAATAAGAATGCATTTAGAGGGTATCTGAGCTAGGTTAACCACTAGGTCTTTGATCATTCCTATGCATTTAACCCTCCTGGAATCAAAGGAGTACAAATCACCGTATGGTCTGGTGACTTCAAGACCAAGTTTATCCATTATTGCTTTGGGCATTACATTATGTGAAGCTCCGGAATCTAACATACAATTGTGTAGAAGGTGATCAAAAACAGTAAGCATGATATAAAAAGGAGCTACAGTATCTTTGGGACCTTCTACGTGCGGACCAAAAGATATAATAGGTCTATCATCTTCTAAGTTAATAGAGTCCGCTTGACTTTCTTTTTCAGAAAAATTTATCATTTTAGCTATTTGCTTCCGATAAATCGGATTCTTGGCTAGTTCTACAAGTGGGATAGGAATTTTAATTTTGCTTATTTCATTTTCCAGATTAAAATTGCCTATGGCCTTTTCATTTTCAATTTGTGGGGCTTCCATAATCTTTTTCTCGTTTTTTTGTTGTGGTGCAATTTTCTTTTCTTTTACAGTATCTGGGATATTTACAGGTTCTTGAATATTTACAGGTTCATCTGTTTTATTTCTGTTTGCAGACTGCTTGTCTGCAACTTTGGGATTTTCTTCATTGGTAATATTTCTGGGCAAAATCTTTTTCACTGGAGCGTTGGGAAGATTTTTACTTCTGGACCTCAGGTTATATCTTCCTTGTAGATCAGTAATGATGTCATCTGCAACACTCTGGTATGCATGATCATCAGTTGCATCAATGGTAACTACTTCTTCTGATTGATTTCTTTCTATCAACGATGCCTCATAATATTGTCTAGATACATAAGGGTGTCTGTTATTGTCACCAAAACAATCAATATCTTCATCTAACTGTTCAAATTCACCAAAGTCCTCTTCTCCAATATAATCTTCGGTTTTAAAAGGAGCTTGAACTTTTTGATCTTCATTTTTTATAGTTCTATGCGGTCCTTGTGGCTCAGGATTTTTTCGAAAATCCTTTCTGGGAAAATTATCCCTTCTAGGTTTTTCTAGTTCCATTTTAGAAATTTTGTTGGAGAGTTGTTGGATGACCCTAGACATCTCATCTATCCTATCCCCAGTGGATTTCCCTGACCCTGAAGGTCCCGCTTGTTCTTTAAATTTTCTGTTTTCTTTGATTGCGTTTTCAGTCTTCGCTTTTAACTTTCCGGACGCCATCATATTCGATTCAATTTCTACGGTGTCGTCTTGCATCTTTGGAAGATCTACTGACCGTCTCTCCCTCAACAATAAAGAAAAGTCAGGATCGAAAGCTCCAGCAAAAGTTACTTTAGCCGCGGGTTGTGAGGGTTTTACTTCGGCTGGAATTTTGTTATATAGTTTGTTAAATCTTTGTATAAATTCCAATACCGATTCAGAGCCTTTCTTTTTCAGAGCTCCGAATTCTGTTAGATAGTAGAGGTGATCCTTTCTTTCACCCCATTGTCTGATAAATGCGTTTTCAAGTGCTTGATAAGATCCTAACTATCCGGCTGGCAATGATCTAAACCAAGTTCTCACCTGTCCTTCAAATGTTTGAACAAGTAGTCTGGAATAGACATCTTCATGTTCAATTCCCAAAATGTCTGCAAATTGATCGAAGAAGTTAATGTGTTCTTGTGCTGTTAGATCGCCCTCTCCTGTGAATTTGGGGAGGCTCTTCATATAATTTTCAGGTAAATCATGAAGAGGGGCAGGAAGAACGAGAGGAGCATACCTAGCGGCTACTTTGGCGAAAATTACAGGAGGTGGTACTTGATTTCCTCCTCCTCCTCCACCTCCACCACCTCCTCCAACATTTAATCCCGCCATAGTTAGATTTGGACTTGAAGGTGGGCTGGGGTTTGGAGAAGATTCTAGGGAGATAGGAGATGATACTTCGGAAAAAGAGAATGAGTCAAAAGAAGGTGGCAACGAAAGTGATCGTTCGAAAGATTCGGAAGAATTTGATTTTGTAAAGTTACACTGATTCGTATTTAAAATTGACAACAGGTTTTGTTTAATAGATTTTCTAGCTTTTAGGATTTTCTCCGTATTTGAAACTGGCGAGGTTTGTCTGATATCCGGATTTCTTCTAGTATTTTTTCGGCTACTAGCCAGTTTGTTAAATGTGGAGTCGCCAAGTGAAAAATTGTTAGAATTACAAGGTTTTCTGCTCTTGTTCACTATCAAGGACAGAAAGTGTCAATGTCATTCTACCCAGGGAATTAATTCGTTACTTCGTTCCCCGGAAACGGTGCCAAAAATATGTTGTTCCAGAGTTTGTGTTTTAAGGCTATAAAACACACCGTCTAGGCATCCAAAAATAATAATGTTTTTAAAACTAAGAAACAAAGAAGACTAGATCAGATTCAGTTTCTCAACTGTCTCTGTCTTTCTTCCCTTTGTTCTTGGATAGTTATATCGCGTTCTATCACTGCCCACGATTACTCTAACTCGGTTCGATTTGTTGCAGTTTGCAGGATAGTATTAAGTAGGTTCAATGCAATACTAGTTTGGTCTTGTAAACCTGGTTCTATGTTTGGTAGTCTTACGTTTGGGACTGTCTTGGGTAATTGATTTTTTTATATTTTTTATAAAAGGATTTTTATGAGTTTGTTACTTCAGACATTCAGGTCAAATATTAGTAAAGCAACTTTAAGATTTAAAACAAAAAATAAAAGTCACAAGCAAGGCCGTTTCCTGGTTCAGTGATGATTATGAGATTTTAAACAGTAAAACATAACACACAGAAATATAAGACTTTAATCAAAGAAGAATCCTATATTTCAATTAAAACTAATGAAAGAGACGTAGGTTTTCTAACAAAAGAAAGTATTAAGGAACAGAAGGCTACAGGTCTTAAAATTATTAAAATAATTTCAGAGGAAAGGCTGTAACGCATTCAACATCCAAACCAATTCGATATTATAAACAACAGTTGCATACAATCCCAAATTGATTCACTTGCTAGAGGTATACATTAAGAAAGAAATCTAAAGAATATAAGTAAACAAAGGAAGGGACATAGTCACTGAATGACAAGATTCAGAATCTTGTTGTGAATGATATTCTGATAAACTTTAAAGTCGATCGTACAAATCCTCTTGTCCTCAAAATTTCTGAAGCCCTATTTCAGCCTCACGAAATTGTATTTATACATTTATGTTCAAAATTTCCGTTGGTAACTAACCAACTTTCTAATTTCTCGGTGGCAAATAGACTAATGTCAACCATTTGTGATTATTACAAAATACTAAAAATAGACATGTTTTCAAAGATTTAACTCTGGGGAGGAGAACTTTCTTTATTTGCCTCAGTTGCTTGAATACGTCTCTCTAAAAATTTTACCAAAGATTTAGGAACCTCGGGCACCTTGTTTGATTCAAGGGAGAAGAAGCTTCTTTGTAATCCTGGTAATTGATTTATAATTGCCTTTTCTGTAGACTTGATTCTCTCCAATCTCGAACTGGGGCCGATCATCCATTTCTCGATTTCTGAAATGTTTACTGTTCCGATATTTGAGATCTCTATTTTCCTTTCTTCAAGTTCTTCTCTTATCTTCAGCTGATGATAATCGATGTTGATTTCTTCTAGTGGCTCGGACAAACCATTATTTTCGCCCTGTATTGAATCTTTTTTGACAGAACCAAAGATTCTTTGACAATCATTAATGACTTCTTCGGTTATTCCTTTATATCCTTTCAGCTTTGTTTCCCATACATTTAACATCACATCTCCTTTCAACTGTTCTGCAATAGACAACTTTTGTGACTGTCTAATTTCCTCCTCCTGTAAAGCAGAGAGTACCCTTTGGAAAGAATCTCTTACAACTTTAGCTTCAGTTTCTTTCAATATAGCCACGTCCAAAGATTTCTTAGATTCATGAAAATAATTTTGGATAGTCTTCAGATTGGAGAATACCCTTTGTTGCTCCTGCTGGATATTGGTATATATCTCAATTGCCTTAATCTTGAATTGATCTAATTCAATCACTTGGTTTGTAATTGAAATGATCTTGTCTTGCAGTAGTGTGTTTTCATTGCTAAGTGTCTGCACCTGTTCTTGGGTACTTTGGATCATTAGATTTGCCTCAGTTAAATTTTCATTTAACTTTTGAATCTCCTGGAGATCTTTGAGTCTGGCTTGCTCGAGGCCCTTTTTTATTCCCCATCCAATTATCCTTTCATTTTCTTTCAGACTGCCCTGTAACTGTGTGATTTCTTGATTCTTCTGCTCTATTGTATTAATCAAATTTTCTACAGAGTACATATTGGCTGATGCTATGGCTCCCATAGACCCTGCTAACTCTGTAGCAAATGCAATATCTTGTATTTTTTTCCCATCAATAATGATTTTGTGTTTTTTCAATGTCCTTTCACCCACAGAATGCAATTCCTGCTTCAATACAGCTCTGCGTTTCTTGCTGAAAAAATAATCTGATGAAGGCAATTCATCTCTGCTTATTGGTTCCAACTCATTTACGTACAGAGCTCCTTCATGAGGGTTCCCAAAAGTTGCCTGAAGCGGAGTTAATGCTGTAATTGGACTGCCTAATGCCGTTGAAGTTGTTCCCCCGACGGTTTCGGGAATGTCATCGAGGTCTGTCGGTTTTGTCTGTATTCCTTTTCCCTTTCCTGTGTGTGCTTCTTTGCTCTGAAAGTCCTCTGTATTCTGAGGGGGTGCCTCAGAATTTTTTGATTTATCTTTATCACTTGCATCACACTGAATTATGGTCTCAAAACCAGGAGGGATGGTTTCTGACTCTTGTTCTGATGCTGACACTTCTCCCTGCAAAATTTTAGGTAGACACTGTCTTCTGTTCCTTTGGAAAGATGCAAACCCCACCTGTGCATCAGGTGACAAGGTCTGCACTCTGTTTTGAACTTCATTATATGACTCAACATTTCTAAAAACATCATCAAAAAATGACTCCTCGTGTTCATATGCTTTTAGCCCACATTGTGCAACATGCTTATTTATAATTTGGTATGGATCATGTTTCCTGAGTTCTATATCCACTAGTTTTATTTCACTCAGTGATTCAGCTTCGGCCTTAGAATGGCCAAAATTTAATAGAGTGAATTTTCCTAAATAAACAGGAAAATACGGCCATGATTTCTTCTGTTGGGCTTTTAATTCAATTCCGATACCACCATTTACTAGCTGATATGCTACTTATCTGCAAATTAACCTATCTGGGAGTATTTTTGGAAGTGCATGTGGTGGAATAGAACATCCATAAACCCTAATATATGAGAAATGTTCTTCAATGCACCAATCAGCCACTATCTTCAGATTTTCTAAAATGGTATGTGAAATTCGAGGAGGTTCACATCCGAACAACACTCTGTGTAGAGGAATTATAACATAATGACATATATCAAAAAAAATATTTTTAGCATGGTCTTCCCACAGAGTTGAATGATATTTATGAACAGGTTCTGTGCAGGCAGGGTTCCAGCTCCAGCTCATCAAAGGGAAAGGAATTCTAAAACATATAGCATCCATTATATAAGCTAACATGTAAAAAGCCACAGGCTGACCTTTTGCCCTAGCTGTCTTGTAGTTTGTAACCTCAATGGTGATGTTGTCTGATAGAATCTTGTGCCAATTGAAGCTACGCCCTTCTGAAACCTCTTCTAACAAGGGTGTCCATTCTGCACTAAAGTGGTTAGAATCCTTTTTTCCATATAGTCTACATATCATCATTGCTAAATACCTCATACAGTCACTCAATGAAGCAGTAGCATATATCCCCTGTGCATCGGCCCTAAATTTGTTTTTGTCTCTAACCCACTCTCTTATCATGTCTGAGTACGATTGACCTCCTTCAACACATTCCTTTTGTTGAAATGCAGCTAAAAATTCAGAATTTAGTGTATGCTTATGATTGGGTGATAATTTATACATTAATTGGATATGTTCGGGTCTAAATGAGCCAGTGACCTCTCCTTGCTCATTCAATATGCTCCTCGTTGGAATGTCTACTTTGTCCAGCGCCCAAATAATCATATCCGTATATGAAACTAGCCTTGGGCGTGCAACAACTTTATGAAGACCTGTGCTAGCGATATTTCGGAGATAATTTTCGTCATCGTCATCCGAATATGAGAGTTCTCCTTCCATTTTATCTGCAATTGTAGCCCATGATTTGATATTGTGTACTACTCCAGCTGCAGTAGTATCTGAGATGATATCGCCTTCTGGTTGTTCTTCGCCCTTCTTTGAAGCTTTTTTGGGCGCCATAACTATACGTTCACCAGCTTCGTGTTTAGAATCCGAGTGGCGAGATTCCGAAGCGAACAAGAACGCCAATGATGCAAAAGCTTCAAAGGAGAGGATACACTCTGTGTTTTCTTGGGTTTCTATAGCAGAGAAGAATACAACTTCAGAATAATGTAAATGTTTCAAAACGTTATTTCAAAATATACGATAATATCTTCGAGATCTGTTCATCAATTATGAAATAAAAGCAAAGATATTTCCAATAAATGCTTTTAATGCTCGTACCCGAAATTTTCCAATATTTTCGAATATATAATAGACACCTGCCGTATATCTGCCATTTATTAAAAGTTTGAAGAGCTTTCATCGGGATTTCGGGAATTTCGATGTTAAGAAAATGAGTCGTTTCAAACCCCGATCGCCGAAACTGCGATCTATTAATTATGTTAATCACTTTATTATTTTAATTAATCTAGATTATCATTTCAGAGTTTCATTAATCAAGAGTTCGGAAATCGGGAAATCGGGGATCGGGAGATCGGGACCTCTGATGATGTGAAAATTTCTATTTGTGGAATCGCGAATGGCGATTTCCCGATGTAATTAGTTACTCTTAATCATACTTAGCAATAATTAGATTACTGTTAAACCTCTATTAAGAATCAATTATGATCGGGGATCGGGAAATCAAAGAAAATGATGTTAAGTTTATTTGTTCTTTCGAAACTGCGAAACGCGATTTCCCGATATAATTAATTTAAAGTCGAAACTCATTTTAAAATGATAATCAAGTTAAAGATGAATTAATTATGTATTAACGTATCGGAAAATCGGGAGTCGGGGTTTCGTGACTTAATATGCATTGAGATTTGTTATTACCAAATAGCGAACTCCGATATCCCGATATGGTTTTAAACTTCTTAAGTTCTATCATTACGGTTCATTTTGAATATTATTCGAAAAGTATTTGGAGCATTCATTGATTTAACTTTCAACCATTCTTTTTCCAAGAATAAAACTCAAGTCTATTTCGAATTCATTAGATCTGAAAAGTTTTGTTTTAGAAAGATTTTAATAATGCAAAGACTCAAAGATATCAAAAATTTTGTTCTTAAAGTAAAAATTTAAGTTCTGTTTCAACAACCCACACCGAAACTTACCCACAATGTCGATTTCCTAGAGGGTTTCAAAAAGAAGGAATGCAAGCAGTATGAAAAAAATATATCCGATATGATCAAAGATTGGGTTTCGCACCCTGCAAAATTCAGTACTTATGCAAATGGAATTTATTCAATATCCTCCTTAGAGCCGCAATTCAAGTATATAGCAATGATGGCCTATAGGCTGTATGGGAGGAAGGACACTACTCACTTTTTCCTCCCATGGGTACCTCTTATTCATACAATTGTTGATGGTTTCTCTTTCGACTGGGCCAAATTGTTGTCTGACACTCTAACCAGTTGAATTACTGAATACCGAGCATAGAAGGAGAGTAAGAAAGCGACTTCATTTTTTATGTCTTCTTATATCATGGATTCTATTCGCTCGGCAAGCTAAGCAAAGAGCTAAAAGGAGTATCTAAAAATGTATGGCCACCCTTCCCCATTCACATTGGTACATATTCGTTATTAGATTTTGGTCATGCCAAAGTCAAGGCTACGACCTTAGAGGAGATGAAACTAGTGGACATTGAGTTTAAGAAGCATGACCCTAAGAAGGTCATGAGTAATCACCTGGCAAGTTGTGGCCTAAACAAATACAAACACGAGGATTCACTTCATGATGAAATATTCCAAGGTGTGGAGTCCTACTCTGAAGTCCTAAGTCAGATCCAAGCCCTGCTGCCCAGAGATATGGCTAATTTATTTAAATTCAAGGAGCACTGATGGAGTTGTCTCCCCCAGGTTTTACAGGGAGAAACCCCAAAACTTCCAGAGACACAACAAACAGAAGCCAAAGGCTCAAAGGACTCAAGTCCTGAAAAGGGGGAAAGCCAAGAGAAAATAATGGAAGCTGAGACCTCGGGGAAGGGAGATGAAATCCCCGATCAAAAGGAAGGAAACCTAGAAACAGTTACGCTGGGCAAGTAGGTCCAAAGTCAAGCGAAGATATCCTTGCAAGGGGTGGATGACTTGCTATCACTCATATCAAACACACCGGCCACAGACACTATGCCACAACCATCATCCAAGGGAATCGACAGTCCCATTTATTCTATCACACCCTTACAGTTCAAAAAGGGGAACCCCAATGTGAGATGGATTTTCAAGGAAGAACTAACACCCATTTCTGTAGAAGAGTTACCTCCTAATGAATTTTTTTTCAATAATAAAAGGAAGGCCCTGGTGAAGCAAGAATTCTATCAAAGAGCAGGCATAGTGGCTAAAAAATTTAAAGTTTTGATAGAAGAAAAGGTCATGGAAGAGGAAGAACTCACCGATGAGATAGCAGGAACACTGGGGCCTTATGCTATAGCCAACCAGTATTCAGTTGGAAGTTTGAAGGCGCAGTTGAAACGAAAGAACCTCTTGATCAATAAGTAGGAATCTAGGGTGGATACGGTGGAATAAAATGCCAGAGATGAGGTAAGAAAAAGCCTCGAGCAGGCCAGAACAACTGATCAACATGAAATCAAACAGCTCAGATCCAATCTCAAGAAAATGCAGCAGTCTCCCCAAATGATCCAAGCACGGGTAAGTCAGCAAGAGCAGAAAATAATGCAGTTATAGTCGAAATTGGATGTTGTCGAAAGCCGTGTCTTAGACACAAAGATATTCCAATCCCAAGCCACTGAAATCCAACATAAGGTATTGGTAGCTCAATAGAATTTGCTTGCTAAAGTGGAAACCATTCAGAATCACTTTTAGATGATAGAGAGAGTGCTAACATATATCTCTGTGAGAGAAAGAGAAGTTGGGGTGGCTTAGGCTTCTTTCCAGGAGGTTGTTATAGCAACAACGAAAGAAGAGATGGCCAATAGCTCCAAATTATCCATCCCAGAGAAAACCAGAGGGAATATCTTACTGAAGGCATGGGAGAATAATATATTATAGAGAAGGGAAAGAGCTAAGGAGATGAGGAATTCTTGTGAATAAATATTGTCCTTGATAAACAAAAAATTGTTAGACCTTGATAAGGAAAGCAATGATGGGACGTTGGGAAAAATTAAGATAGCTAAACACCTACTAGATACCAAGGAAAATGTGGAAAAGGAACAAGTTGAAATGTCCCAGATAATTCAGGTTTATATTGTCCAAGTGGACAAATGGTTAGTAAAGCCAAGTTTACAATTATGGTCTATCGTCACAGAAGACCAACAAGTGGGAAAAAGATTTCCACAGTTGGCAAAGAATTGTTACACCTTTGAGGAAAACAGCCAAGCAGAGCCTTCCAAGTTGATAGCCCAATTGGTTGAGAGGTGTGTCAATTGCATTGAGAAGGTGAAAGGGTAGGCTTCTGGTGCTAAATGACGACAGATGTTATTCCATTCTATTTTTGGAGCCAGAGGAGAAAAGAAAGGAAGGCACTCTGCCCATATGAAGGAAGACAAAGGACAAGGAAATGAAACGCTTCAAATTTTCATTTGTAACCAAAAAACTTGTAGAACGATTGTGATTCAAAATGTTTAGAAGTTTTGTTTAAATATACATTTTGAAAAGAAAACAAGGGCTTTTTTATCTGGAGCTGATTGTAATAGATACATTTTTCTAGCTTGCCAGGATTAATACAAAGAAAATTCGGAGACTCCAGATTCCGTGAACACTGAGTTATGTGTTTGTCTATGTTATTCCACATCAATTTTCACTTCTTATACGTATCTTTGATGAATGTTTAACTGCAATTTAGTACAACTTCTATTGTGGTGATCAACTATTAAATCATCTAATCTTTACAGTTTTTCCTCTGTATCATCTATCAATAGGTACAAGACCTGTAAAATTTTTTGATCTTTATATTTTATGCTTCGTCAAAGTTTTTCTTGCTTACTTTCTTCTTCTGTTACAAGGTGTCATTCTCCCTTGATTGGAGCCTCACATTGTTAACAACTTAATCGTTTCTTACATTTTCATGCATGAATTTTCAAAATTTAATTCAGTTATGGGAAAAGGCCTTCGGTTTTTTTATGCTAATAATCTGATCCGAGAGATGTTTCTTTTATGATCTAAAGTCGAAAAATGTATTTTAAACATCATACTCTTTAAATTTTTGTTCCTCTATGACTGTGCCTATTGTAAGACAACCCAACATTGAACCCGGTCTTTCCGATCAAACCAACATTTCTTTAAATCTTTTCGATACCATACTAAGAACTTCCACTACCTAGGTAGAACTCGAATGATCCCAGGCAACCATTGAACAAGATATAAACATCCAGGAAAGTTGGGAAGCTAGAAAAAGACAACTCAGAAATCATCTATAGCTTTATTGCCCTGAATCTTGTTCTTTCCCTTTTTATCACTCACTCAGTTTGGGATGCCTAGACTCTATACTTTATAGCCTTAAGTACAGACTCTGGAATAACATCTTTCTGGTGCCGATGCTAGGGATGAAGTTACAAAATCGTTTTCTCTGGGAGAAGGACATTTTGAAAGTTTCTACTCTTTAGTAGTGGAAAAAGAATGAACACCCTCTAAAGGCTAACCTTTTATTATTCACTTGGCGACTCCACATTTAAGTAAGCTGGAAACCAGTCAAAGGAACACCATATGAAACCTATATGCAAAACAAACCACACCCATTTCCGATACCGAAAAATTATTAAAAACAAGAGGTCCCCTTAAGCCAACTACTGTAGTCTACCAGCTTAGGCACACACAACCTAAGGCTAAGATCCCTCTCGAAACTCTAAATTCACAAGAAGCTCCCTCTAAAACCCTTTTCGGAGAGAAGTCATCCAAAACAATTGAGGCTGAAACCCTAAACCTGCATCTAGCTCTCCCAAAAGTTAAAAATGAAACTCATCCGACAACCTCTGGCGTAAATAAAGGTGAAATTCCCATGGTAAAGCTAGCGACGGTTGATATTCCGCTAATTTTTCAGTTAGATTTCTTGACCTCAAAAAA
The DNA here is from genome assembly GCA_000966675.3 of Picea glauca. NCBI lineage: Eukaryota > Viridiplantae > Streptophyta > Pinopsida > Pinales > Pinaceae > Picea > Picea glauca. Next base: position 975,413 of record JZKD02S0723177.1, read on the forward strand.
TCTTGAAGAGTATACCATATATATACTTGGATTCCACTCTTTCGGGTTCTCCTGATTACATCTCTTGAAAATCGGAGGAACCATGCCCCCGTATCCTGTTCCCCCCTTTTTTAGTTTTCTCCTCTCCCGAAGAAGCTAAAGATTCACTTTACATCTTCCAAAACCCTCTATACAATGTATCGGTTTCCTCTACTAGACTAATTATGGCTGCTGCAGGAGGAGGTGCGGGAGGCCAAGTGCCAACCCCATACCCTAGGTTTTTTGCCAAAGTGACAGTCGGATACGCTCCTCTGGTCCTCCTAGTACCTCTTCATGACCTACCTGATAACTACATGAAAAACCTACCTAAGTTCATTGGTGAAGGAGATTTAACCATGGCTGAACATATAAATTTCTTCGATCAGTTTGCCGACATCCTAGGACTCAAACACGAGGATGTGTATTCATAGTTGTTTGTCCAAACCTTCGAGGGGAAAGTGAGAACCTAGTTTTGAAGTTTACCCGTGGGTTCGTTATTATCCTACGACGCTCTAGAAGACTCTTTTATCAGACAATGGGGCGAAAGAAAAGATCATTTATATTATCTGATTGAATTCAAATATTTAAGAAAAATAAATTCAGAAACAATCATGGAATTCATTCAAAGGTTTAACAAGTTATATAATAAGATCCTGGTCAAAGTTAAACCATCTCAACTTGCAGCTAAGGTAACCTTTGCAGCAGCTTTCGAACTCGATTTTGCGTTATTATTAAGAGAAAGGAGAGGGGCTGACCTAATCCGAATGCAGGATGACGCTATAGAAATTGAATCAAATATGTTGTCTTTTGGTAAGTTGAAAAAAAAAATAGAGACAGGAAATAGAGAGACCAAATGTTTTAGAGAACAAGCAGGACCCTCAGGATCTGGAAGGTCCTCGAATGATAAAATAGATGATATGGCTAGGATAATTAAGGAATTATCAAATAAAATATCTAGGATGGAGCTAGATCAATCCAAAACATATCCTTTCATTAAGAGAGAATTCAAGAGAAACCCCAATCCTCAAATTCAACAAAGAAAAATTAAAAACGAGGACCAAAAAATTCAAACCCCTTTAAAAAATGAAAATTTTATTAGAGGAAATGATATGCAAGAGTTTGAGGACTTGGAAGAAGACATAAACAATTTGGGTGACAACTGCATGTAGCCTCACTTAACTAAGGAATATTATGAGAGTTCCTTAAACATAGAACAACCATCAAATAAAGATGATAACATAAACAACATCGATGATTCTACCTATCAAGGAATGGTTGATTTTATAATGGCTGACCTCCAACATAAATACAATCTGAGACCCAAAGGTAAATCTGTGTCGACTCCTCAACCTAAGAAAATTCTCCCTAGAGGTGAAACATACGAGCCCAGCCCAAAAGAGACCGAGATACCTAGTAACAAAGTGAAAGGGGTGGACTCGCAGAGTCTTAAGGTAAAGGAGGCTGAAACCCAAGTGAGAAAATCTAAGACAGCTAAAACACAGACACCGAAAACTAGAGTCATTGAAAATAAAACAGTGCAAACAAGTAAGTTGGAGAAGAAGGATTCTGAAGTTTCAACCAAGGAAGCAGATAAAGGTGTGGGAGGTTTTAGCCTAGAAAATGAGATAAACATGATCGAAATACGAATACCTCTGGTCTAATTGGAAAAGAATCCTGTGTATCAAAAACAAATAACCAAAATGATAAATTTTTCAAATTTAGAAAGCCAGTTTGTTGTGATAAATTTGGAAGATGATAAGCCTAATATCACTTTTGGTCCACATTTCGGGGGTGCTAGAGACAGCGTTTCCCCCTTCTACATTACCCTGAACGTGTATGATTGAATTTTTCATAATTGTATACTGGACTCCGGGGCCTCACATAATGTGATGCCCAAATCCATCATGGATAGATTAGGCCTCGAGATCACTAGGCCCTACGAAGATCTATACTCTTTCAATTTAAGAAGAGTTAAGTGCATGGACATGATAAAAGGCTTAGTAGTCACTCTTTCATAGGTTCTAGTGAAAAGTTTCCTTATGGATATAGTTATCGCCGATATACCTCCGAAATATGGTTTGTTATTATCTAGGTCTTGGGGAGCCAAACTTGGGAGGTCTCTTCAGCTAGACATGACCTACACCATGATTCCTATTTTTGGTAGACAATTCACTTGGTTATACAGGGAAAAATAGTTGGCATACATAGTAAGCGATCCAAAGAATCCTAAAAATTATCCTGTTTATGTCATCAATCAAGATCTAGGAAATTGTATTTTGTCTTTTGATGATGGTGTAAATAACTGTACAGAGGAAAATTACCTAGATGAAAATAAATCAGAAAAGATAGATGAAAATAGATATAGCACTGGAATTTGGAAAATGTTTTTTGACGGTGCTTTGTCGTGTGAAGGAGCAGGTGTAGGTGTACTTTTTGTAGCACCGAAAAATGAATTTGTTATTCCTTTTTCTTACATGCTTCAGTGGGACATAGACTACACAAATAATGTATGTGAGTACGAGGCTTTAGTCTTGGGATTAGAAGCTGCCAAGAAATTGAACATAAAAAACTTGGAAGTCTATGGAGATGCAAAGATGATAGTGAAGCAAATAAATCGACAATACCAAGCCAAACACCTGAGATTAAGATCTTACATAAATTGTGCCTGGGATTTAATAGAAAATTTCTTCTTGTCATTTAATGTTCATTAAATTCCACACACTAAAAACCTACAATCCGATTCATTAGCCAAAGCAACCTCAACTTTTGTACCCCCTACAGTTTTCAAACTAAAGTACCACATAGAGGTGAGGCACATACCTTCCATACCAAACAACTTTCAACACTGGCAAGTGTTTGAAGATGACAAACATATTAGAAAATTCCTTGAAATGGTTGATGACTTCATCAAAACTCACATTGACCAAGAAAACCAAAACGACCATACTTGGATTATGAAAGAGGGAGAGGATCCTTAGGACTTCCAAGAAAAGATCACAAATCATCACATGTTAGTATTAAAGAACAATCAGATTCCAAAGGGACTAATCCCTTTGGAGATACTGTTCGACCAAAATGACATGCCCTTAAAATCTACTTTTCAACCTCAACCAAAGGAGGTTGAGGATTGCGACATAGGGACCAAAGAAGAGCCTAGAATAGTAAAAATATCAAAATACCTTCCTCCTGAAAAAAGAAGTAAGTATGTTGATTTGCTCGAACAATATAAAGACGTATTCACTTAGTCTTACAAGAAGATGAGAATTTATGACACCACTGCGATCGAACACAAGATACCTTTAAAGCCCGGTGTCAAACCTTTTAGACAAAAACCCAGACAAATCAATCCCATTTTATTGCCCGTGGTCGAAAGGGAAGTCAAAAAGCTTCTGGATGCAAAAATAATCATACCTCTGAGATACTCTGACTGGGTAGCTAACCCAGTCTCAGTTAGGAAGAAGAATGGGGAGATTAGAGTGTGTTTAGACTTTATAAATATAAATAAATCCTCTCTAAAAGACAATTACCCTCTACCCAAAATGGATCATGTTTTGGAAAAGGTAGTTGGGGCGAATAGAATGTCGATGATCAATGGGTTTTCTAGCTACAATCAAATTGCTATCAACGAACACGATAAATAAAAAACATCCTTCACCACCCCTTGGGGCACATTTATGTATGACAAAATGCCTTTTGGTTTAATAAATGAAGGTGCTACTTTCTAGCGTGCTATGGATATCACTTTCATCGGTGAGAGGGATAAGTTTGTGGTTATCTATCTTGATGATATGACCATTTTTTCTAAATATGAAGAAGATCATCTGATACACCTCAAGAATACGTTCGAGAAATGCCACAAATTTGGTATGCTAAAGAAGAACAACGAAGTGAAATGGACGGCATAAGCTAAAGCATCATTTTCACGCATCAAGAAAGTTATATGTGAAGCACCCGTACTGGTGAGCCTCGATTATCTAAAATATTTTTTGATTTTCTCATTCGCATCTGAACATACAGTCGCGACAGTACTCCTCCAGAAGAATGAGGAAGGTTTCGAGAAACCAATAGATTTTTTCAATAAAAGTTTTAGAGACGCTGAATTGAGATAGGATATAATGGAAAAGAAAGCCTATGCTATGGTGAAGGTGCTAAAGGAATTCAGAACCTATGTGTTACACTCCAAGGTAATTGCATACGTACCCACCAGTTCTGTAAAAGACATATTGGTTCAGCCTGACAGTGACGGGAAGAGAGGTCAGTGGCTTGCTAAAATTCAAGAATTTGATCTGGAGGTGAAATCGACGAAGTTAGAAAAAGGACAGGGTTTGGATAAGCTCTTAGCCGAATCAAATTTCAGAGCACTCAGAATAAATAATTTACAGGGATATGAAGGATGTGTGGATATAAATGAGCTCAATGACCAAATAACTATAACCAGGATCGAAGAGAATTTTGCCTCATCATAATGGTATAAAGATATAGTATCCTACCTACTGGCCCTGAAATGCCCAGATGATTTATCTCCATCTAAGTCCAGGACACTGAAGCTGTATGCAGTGAAATACTGTATATCCGAAAGCCAATTGTATTGGAAGGAAGCATTAGGCTTCCTACTGGTTTTTTTAGTTGAATCAGAGACAGAGAGGGTCATAAATGAATTTTATGAAGGAGTGTGTGGAGGACATCACACTTGGAGGGCAACAAATTATAAAATATTGAGGGTGGGATATTATTGACCTAAAATATTCTCAGATGTCAATGAAAAATTTAGGGTCTGTAACCCTTGCCAATTGTTTGCAGGCAAGAAGAAACTCCCAGCGCTTCCTTTGGTTCTGGTTAAAAAGGAAGCCCCTTTTCAACAATGGGGGTTGGATTTCATAGGCGAAATTAGCCCACATTCCAGCACTCAATACAAATGGATCCTGATTGCTACAGATTACTTCACCAAGTGGGTGGAGGCTATTCCAACTAGAAAGGAGACCAATTCAGTGGTAATAGACTTCCTGGAAGAGAACATATTGTCTAGATTTAGCTGTCCTCGAAAAATAGTCATAGATAACGCCCAGGCATTCAAATATATGGCAATGGTCAGTTTTTTCCAAAAATACAATATTGTATTGGGTCACTCCATGACATATTACCCCCAGGGAAATGGGCTAGCCGAATCCTCAAACAAAAGTTTAATTACCATAATTAAGAAGGTGTTGGGTGAAAACAAGAAATCTTGGCATGTGCATTTGAAGTATGCCTTGTGGGAGAATCAGATAGGTACAAAAAAATCTATTGGCACTTCTCCTTTCCAAATGGTATATGGGACTGACGTGGTTTTACCTATAAATCTAGCACTTCCTGTGATGAAACTTTGGCAGGATGAGAAAGAAGAACCAAGCCATGTCACAAGGAGAATAAATCAGTTGATCGGAGTTCAACAACACCAGGTTGAAGTGGACGGAAGGATGCAGAAATACCAGGACAACATGAAAGCGTTGTTCGATCATAAGGCCAAAAATAAGGAGTTCCTCCATGGTGATTTGGTTTTGAAATGGGATGCTAGGAGGGAAGATTCGGCGAAACATGGTAAATTTGATCATATCTAGTATGGACTGTTCAAAGTCTCAGCTTCTGAAGGAAAGAATTCATTTTTGTTAGAGAATTTGGATGGTAAAACTCTCAATGCTCCTGTCAACGGCCGTTATTTAAAGCACTATATGCAATAAATGGTTTCCAAATCTCCATTGTATATACCGGTTTGTGTTTTCTATTTTTTATAGCTTTTCGGTAAATTTTTCTTTCATCGCAAATAAAATAGGTTAGTGATTTCCTAGAAGTAGGGATATGAAATTTTCAACACATTTGAATTCCATAAATCTTGAAGACCTGATACTCTTCATGTTGTTTCTTACAGAATTTCGGCTTATAGCACAAATAACAAAAGGAGAAAATAGATGGTCACAAATCTGGAAATCGATTCACTCGAAACAAGTGCTAAAAAATAAGTTTTCAAGAAGAGAATGAAATGGTAAGGCAAAGGTATGAATTTCCAAAGTATCTAGGTTTCAAACGAATATCACTTGAACACAACAATGGTTTCACGAGTATGACATTTTCACCTGATACATCATTAAAAGAACAACTTTTCATTGTGGATTCTAAAAAACGCTCACTTGGATAAGATAAAAAATAATTAAAATAAGTAGAGGGGGTAAAGTGTATCCGAAGAAAAAGTTCCAAGAGTCATGATTGCATGTTAAACCTGGGTTTTTGAAATCCAAAGTCTTCTCTGTCACCCCTTTTTATGTCCTTGGTTTTATCTCCTTAAGTTCCAACACCTTCCCATGCCCTCCACAGAGGAAAAAGAAGTTACGCTTTAGCTCTAGAGATTGACAAGTGAGTCTCAAAAAATAATCCAGCCTTCGCGACTCGGTCTCCTACTAAAAAAAGTTATGCGTAGGTTGATCTTAACTCTCTCAGGTCTTTTAATAGGTTTCAAATGATTAAGTCTTGCTCAAAGGAAGACCCCTGGAAAAAATTCTCCCATAAGCTCCCACAGACTAAGATGTTTTGAAAGTCAAGAGAAAGTTGGTCCAGAGTAGTCAAAGCAAGTTGACAGACCTTTGTTGTGAATATTACACAGATATCACCCTTGGTATACTTTATACCAATTGATTTCCCCCACTTCATATTCCAAAAGTAAAATATAAGATAGATGGTGAAAGGAAATTCATAATTGATTGCCCCCATATAGTCCAAGGAGATGATGAAAGGAAATTCAGAAAATGATTGCCCTCATCTAAGCTTTTAAATGCAAAATTACATTTTGAAGTGGTGAAAGGAAATTCAATAGAGGGAACCATATAACTTCACCGGGGTACTAAACAGGCTCGCTGGCAGTGAAGCAATATCTAAGATATTTGTGAGGCTGCCATACATAAATTATACAATACTCTGGTAATTAGATTTTTCAAAACTGGATCTACATCTCAAGTTCATGCAGGTCTCCCTGATTAAAAGCATGGAATTTACTTCGTTTTGATGCAAGACAAAACCTACAAGACTTGTTGAATTTCCTAAGATTGTTTGGACCGTCTTAAGAAGACCCAAGTTTAGTGTCGAGAAAGGGAAAGTTACTGAATGGACTGTAGTTGAGAATAGGAAGCATTTCGATGTTTTTAAAGCTTTCTGGAAATGAATATGAAACCTCAAAGTTCCCTCTGCATTCTCTTTCCAAACAAGTTTTGCAGGAGAAAACTAATGACTCCATTTACCCAATACAGACACTTGGTCTATTGTTCTTCTCATCCCGCAAGGAGACGAGATCCCTAGTTGGAGCCTATGTTGGAACTCCTTTATTCTTTTATCTTTGTTAATACTTTACTTTCAAAGGTTGGAGCCGCCTTTTCTCTAATTAGGTGAAATTGTTATGATTAACCCTAAAAGCTAGAATTCGGGATTTCGTTACTTCATCACTCTACCCACTAAAGCCACGGTATCTCGACATGGGAAATGGCGATAACTATTTTAGTTCTAATCATCATTTCTGAATAACTAAGTAGGGATCCTCACTTTTATTTATCTTGTACTCTCTCTCTCAGGAGTTACAAGGTGAACGTTTTCCAAACATCCAACATGCGAAGTCGCGAAGTGGTTTTAAAGTTACCCAGGTTAGTATCAGGAGTAAATCACTTTAAACATTAGTTAAGCATTATCGTGATTTCGCACTCCGAGATTGTTCATCCAAAAATAAGTACCTTCGTAGCTCTGATTTGCGAAGTCACGATATTCATTAATTAAGGGTGGATTAATTAAAAAATTAAGTCAAATCACAGGTAATCAACTAAATTGCACCATCGTGATTTCGAGTCTTTGGGGTTCAAAGGCTAGGAATGAAATCACCCGATGCGGTGAAGGAAAAAAATGGATTAAGGAGTAAAACACACTTAATTAAAGGAACTAAACTGGATTAATTAAACAACCTTTAACACACACAGTCTACGGATAAAGTTTTAAATGTTTTTGCATTTTTTCATATCACGAATCGTCAAACATTTATGGCATTTATTTGAATTTCGGTGAGGTGATGGATAATAAGATATCATTTTACTTATAAATCTTTCTTTAAAATGATTTGACTGTTCTGTCAGCAAGGATTCACATAGGATTAAATGATCAAAAGGAAAGGGTTTCTTTCATTATTTCAGATTTTATTTATGTTGTGCATAGAGCCATTTCACCAAGATAACTTCCGTTTTTATTTTGAATCTTTACGACAGGGGATCTAATTGTAGGTTTCTCTACCATGGCTCCATGAAAAACACCCAAGGAAGATTTTGAGAGTTCAGGTCAAGGTTCAAATGTTGTCTCTGATGCCTTGCTCCAAGGTATTAATACTGTCAAGACATGGACGTATGTTTCCAATGTTCTGCAATCTGAGTCGATAAGTTGTTTGGATGATTCTAGCAGTAACAAGAAGGATGACTTGACGACCAAATACAAAATTGTCACTCAAGTAGAAATGCACAAAATAGAGGCAAGGCCATGACTTCTCCCCTATTATGGTATGATCAGATGGGCGCTGGACCATGTGGACATCCTGACCAGGATGATTATTAGCAAACAAAAGGTGACAGTTGGGACTTTCAGACCAGAACATTTGCAGGCAATGTAAAATTGTCACCCACACCGAACCTTACCCACAATGTCGATTTCCTAGAGGGTTTCAAAAAGAAGGAATGTGAGCAGTACGGAAAAAATATATCCGATCTGATCAAAGATTGGGTTTCGCACCCCGCGAAATTCAGGGTTGATGCAAATGGAATTTATTCAATCTCCTCCTTAGAGCCGCAATTCAAGTATATAGCAATGATGACCTGTAGGTTGTATGGGAGGGAGGAAACTACTCACTTTTTCCTCCCATGGGTACCTCTTATTCATACAGTTGCTGATGGTTGCTCTTTCAACTGGGCCAAATTGTTGTCTGACACTCTGACTAGCCGAATTACTGAATACCGAGCGTAGAAGGTGAGTAAGAAAGCGTCTTCATTTTTTATGTCTTCTTATATCATGGAATCTATTTTCTTCATGACACCTTTCCCACTGATGAGCTGGATCTGGACTCCATCTAACGCAGAACCTATCCACGTCTACCACTCAAAGCTTTGGGAGGATAAAGCCAAATAATTTGTTTACGAGATCTTCTACTGGGTAATGGTACCAATGCATGTCTCCATTTTTAGCCGTCTGCCTCCCAGGATTTCAGATAACATCGCGACCAACCTGAATAGCATGGAAGATTGGTATATAGAAGTGGAATTCTCATACATCAGGGTTTTTGGCACCTCTGTTCCCCCATATTCTCTGCTACGATTCTTGCCAGATAAGCTAGTGTGTCGCGAGATCACCAGACAAACTGTGCTTTGTGGGATAAGCAAAGAGCTCAAAGGAGTATCTAAAAATGTATGGCCGCCCTTCCCCATTCATATTGGTACATATTCTCTATTATATTTTGGTCATGCCAAAGGTGAGGCTACGAACTTAGAGGAGATGAAACTGGTGGACATTGAGTTTAAGAATCATGACCCTAATAAGGTCATGAGTAATGACCTGGAAAGTTGTGGCCTGAAGAAATATGAACACAAGGATTTGCCTCATGATGAAATCTTCCGAGGTGTGGGGTCCTACTCTAAATTCCTAAGTTGGATCCAAGCCCTGCTGCCCAGAGATATGGATGATTTCTTTAAATTCTAGGAGCATCGACGGAGTTGTCTTCCCCAGGTTTTACAGGGAGAAACCCCAAAAATTCCAGAGACACAGGAAACGGAAGACAAAGGCTCAAAGGACTCAAGTCCTGACAAGGGGGAAAGCTAAGAGAAAACAGAGGAAACTAAGACCTCGGGGCAGGGAGCCGAAATCCCTGATCAAGAGGAAGGAAACCTAGAAATAGTTACGCTGGGCAAGCAGGTCTAAAGTCAAGATGAGATATCCTCGCAAGGGGTGGATGACTCGCTATCACTCATATCAAACATGTTTGCCACATACACTATTACATAACCATCATCCAAGGGAATAGACAGTCCCATTTCTTCTATGACACCCTTACAGTTCACAAAGGGGAACCCCGATGCAGGATGAATTTTCAATGAAGAACTAACGCCCATTTTTGTAGAAGAGTTACCTCCTAATGATTTTTTTTTCGATAATAAAAGGAAGACCATGGCGAGGCAAGAATTCTAACAAAGAGTAGGCACAGTGGCTAAAAAATTTAAAGTTTTGACAGAAGGAAAGGTCATGGAAGAGGAAGAATTTGCCGACGAGATAGAAGGAACAGAGGGGGCTTATGCTATAGCCAACCAGTATTCAGTTGGAACTTTGAAGGCACAGTTGAAACAAAGGAACCTATTGATCAGTAAGTTGGAAGCCAAGGTGCCTACGACGAAAAAAATTGCTAGAGATGAGGTGAGAAAAAGCCTCGATCAGGCTAAAACAACTCATCAATAGGAAATTGAACAACTCATATCCAATCTCGAGAAAATGCAGCAGTCTGCCCAAATGAGCCAAGCATAGGTAAGTCATCAAGAGAAGAAAATAATGTAGTTACTGTCGAAATTGGATGTTGTTGAAAGCTAGGTCTTAGACACAAAGATATTCCAATCCCAATCCACTGAAATCCAATAGAAGGTATTGGTAGTTCAACACGATTTGCTTGCTAAAGTGGAAACCATTCATAATCACTTCCATATGATAGAGCGAGTTCTAACAGATATCTCTATGAGAGAAAGAGATGCTGGGGTGGCTCAGGTTGCTTTCCAGGAGGCTTTTATAGAAACAAGGAAAGAAGAGATGGCCAATAGCTCCAAATTATCCATCCCAGAGGAAACTAGAGGGAATATCTTACTGAAGGCATGGGAGCATAATATATCAGAGAGCAGGGAAAGAGATAAGGAGATGAGGAATTCTTGTGAAGAAATATTGACCTTGATAAACAAAAATTTGTTAGACCTTGATAAGGAAAGCAGTGTTGGGATGCTAGGCAAAATTAACATAGCTAAACACCTGCTAGATATCAAGGAAAATGTGGAAAAGGAACAAGCTGAAATATCCAAAATAATTTAGGTTTATATTGTCCAAGTGGAAAAATGGTTAGTAAAGCCAAGTTTACAATTATGGTCTATCATCACAGAAGACCAACAAGTGGGAAAAATATTGCCACAGTTGGCAAAGAATTATTACACCTTTGAGGCAAACAACCAAGCAAAGCCTTCCAAGTTCATAGCCCAGTTGGTTGAGAGGTGTGTCAATTTCATTGAGCAGGTGAAAGGATAGGCTTCTGGTGCTAAATGATGACAGATGTTATTCCATTCTATTTTTGGAGCCAGAGGAGCAAAGAAAGGAAGGAACTCTGCCCATATGAAGGAAGACAAAGAACAAGGAAATGAAACGCTTCAAATTTTCATTTGTTACTGAAAAACTTCTAGAACGATTGGGATTCGAAATGTTTAGAAGTTTTGTTTAAATATACATTTTGAAAATAAAACAAGGGATTTTTTCTCTGGAGCCAATTGTAATAGATACATTTTTCTATCTTGCCAGGATTAATACAAAGCAAATTCGAAGACTCTAGATTCTATGAACACCGAGATATGTGTTTGTCTCTATTATTCCACATCCATTTTCACTTCTTATACGTATCTTTGATGAATGCTTAACTACAATTTGGTACAACTTCTAATGTGGTGATCAACTATTAAATCATCTAATCTTTATAGTTTTTCCTCTGTATCGACTATCAGCAGGTACAAGACCTATACAATTTTTTGATCTTTATATTTTATGCTTTGTCAAAGTTTTTCTTGCTTACTTTCTTCTTCTGTTAAAAGTGGAATTCTCCCTTGATTGGAGCCTCACATTTTTAACATCTTAATGTTTCCTTTCGTTTTCATGCATGACTTTTCAAAATTTAATTCAGTTACGGGAAAAGGCCTTCATTTTTGTTATGCCAATAATCTGATCCGAGAGATCTTTCTTTTATGATCTAAAGTCGAAAAAATTATTTTAAGCATCATACTCTTTAAATTTTTGTTCCTCTATGACTGTGCCTGTTGTAAGACAACCCAACATTGAACCCGATCTTTTAGATCAAACCAGCATTGCTTTAAATATTTTCGATACCATACTAAGAACTGCCACTACCCTGGCAGAACTTGAACGATCTTGGGCAGCCATTGAATGGGATATAAACATCCAGGAAGTTTGGGAAGCTAGACAAAGACAACTCATAAATCAGCTATAGCTTTCTTTCCCTAAAGTTTGTTCTTTCCCTTTTTATCACTCATGCACTTTGGGATGCCTAGATTCTATACTTTATAACTTTAAGTATAGACTCTAGAACAACACCTTGCAACACCTTTTTCCTCTTTGGCCTGACACCTTGACCCATGGAGGAATTTTCCTCGAGTGTCCTTTTCCTACACATGTCTCCTTGCTTTGAGAATTAGTATGTTCCATGTGCTTGGAACTAGTATGCTTGTTTGCAACACTCGTTCCTCCTTTGTAATGTATCATTCTTTTATTTTGTTTCAAGCTGTTAAAAATTTGAAAAACACACAAAAAAATCAAATATTCCAAAAAGAGGGGACGTGAAATATTCATTATTTTTTTCAGCAGAAAAGAGAGTCACCCTTGAACAAAGAACATCCTTTCATTTTTTAGTCAATTATTGGGATCTAGTATGACCTTAGGAAGTTATTCTTTCTACATAGAGCCATGTCCTCCTCCATTTGGTTACTCTTCCAAACACATGGAGAGTTTGTGTTGCCTCCTGCATCACAAACTTATGTCAATTTCATGCTGCCTGAGTCTGATCATCTTTTGTTCTTTTTTCCAAGGGAAGTTTTACCCAACCTTAGTCGACCTTTCTATAGTTTGTCTCTTTACTTTCATGAGTCGGCCATTGCAAGATTCCAGTCAAGTCCATATTCAAAATCGACAAAGTTCTCTTCCTGATTGTTGAGATCCTTGTGTATTTTCTCGACAAATCGTCGAAGACCTCAGGGTAGTGATTTATACACTCTCATTAAACTTGTACCGGAATTTTTAAGATCTTAAAGTTGTTGCTCGAGCTATGAAGACCTCATCTCCAGCCACATGCATCACCAACTTCTGGAATATGCATATTGTACTTGTATATCTTCGATTGATTTTGAGATGTAGATCCATTGTGTATTTCCTATGGATACACTTTATACAGTTATATGATATGGATTTGCAGTGTATTTCATTGGAATCCATGATTTATTTCATCTTGAGCATGGGAATGCCCACTTCAGAGAGACATTGTTGTTTGGCAGATGGCACCTCTCGAAATCTGGTCCCAGGCTCACTCAATTTTGTGATTTGGTGAAGATGTTGTAATGTATTTTGGCCATCATTTTCTCTTCCTACCTCATACATTAGGGGGAATCTATTATAGTCCTAAAATTCCCTACTCATGCATAGATGGCATTGGCCCTCTTACTTGCATAACTTGCCAAATCATTGCTAAGAAGCTCTACTTAAAAAACCATTTTTTAGAGCATGTACATGCCTTGCACCACTATAGCTCTCATGCATACACTTGTTGCATGCTAGAAAACCCATGTACATATGCTTGTTGCACACTAAACATCCCGTGTATGCTTGAAAAAGTTGCAAAAATTAAAAAAAATTGAGGAATTCGGTGGAATTTATGGGCTATTGGAGGTTTTCGAACCAATTCACTCGCTATATCCTATCCCCCAATCAAATAACCATCCTTTTGTCATATTAAAGGAGGTTTTGGGGTCTAATTTCACAAGCAAGCATAAGAACAATGAAACTCTACCCAATTTCACTTCCCTTCCTTGCCCAAGCTTTTTCTACCTTTTGTGAGATACTACGTCAACATTCTCTCTTCAACCCCTTATTATTCGATTCAATCCATTCCCTTGCCTTGAGGTGATCAAGAGATTGAGAGAAGAGGCCTATTGAAGGTGCACTTGGAGCATTGTAAAGAGGATCCCAGACCAGGTTCGCAGAACGATGGCCGACACAGATTGTAAGTTTCAATCTTTGTTTGATGAATAAAAGAATCTCTTTTCCCTGTCCCCAATGATGATCTTTTGTGTAATTTCTTTGATTTATACATAACATTTTATATCTAACCCTAATTTATGAATAGAAATAGCATTCTTTTAGTCCCTTTTTTCCTATTTTTGGATGCAGGTCAACCTTGGGAGGAGACTTGCAGTCATTGTAACTACAGATCTTGAGGAGATCATCACCATACATGGGATGAAAGGTACAGTTACCTGTCTTCTCTTCTATTGCTTTCTTTTAATTTATTTTGGTATGTTTTGGGTAGATTAGAAACTAGATTGAGTTTTATATGGTCATTCACTCTATCTATATCTTAAACCATGGTATAGTTAAAGGGGGGATTTTCCCGCTAGAAAATAGACAGACTGTCAGACAACTATTACATTGTTATCACGTCGCAGAAGATGATCCAACACTAGAAGAAAACCTGCACGATATTCATATCATAGAAATAGAAGGGGAAAGAGAAGTAGATGGAACACAAATAGAGTCAAAAGAATATGAAACACCACTAAAGATTAAGAAATTTAACATTGGAACAGAAGAAAAGACAAAGATTGCAAGTATTGGTGATTATTGGGACAACCAGACAATGGAAAGCATCACAGAATTATTGCGTGATTATAGTGACTTATAGATAGAAAACATTTCAGAGATGAAAGGAGTAGTAGGTGAACTCTGAGAGATGAATATTTCCCTAAGACCAAATTCTAAACCTATAAGACAGAGACCTTACAGGATGAATTCATTATACAAGTAGAAAGTGAAGGAAAAAATTGATAAGATGTTAGAGGCTGGTATCATAGAACTTGTGGAATAATTTGAGTGGATCATACCCATGGTAGTTCGGGAGAAGAAGCAAGGGGGAATAAGGATTCGTGTAGAATTGAGGAAGTTGAATGATTCTTGTTTGCATGATCCTTTTCTACCCCATTTATAGATGAAGTATTGGGGAATGTAGGAGGCCGAGAAGGATATTCATTCATTGATGGGTTTTCAGGGTATCACTAGATCAGGATAGCACCAGAGGATCAACACAAAACTACATTTGCAACAAAGTGGGGATCATATTGGTATACAATAATTCATTTTGGATTAAAGAATGCACCTATAATTTTTTCAAGAGTAGTAGTAGCAGCCTTTAAGGATTTTATTCATAAGTTTTTGGAAGTTTACTTGGATGATTGGATGGTGTTTAGTTTATTAAAGGATTATGTTGAAGTACTAATATTGATGTTAGACATGTGTAGACAGTGGCATATCTCATTAAACATTAAGAGATCCATTTTTAGTGCACCATTTGGGATCTTGTTAGGGCATGTGGTGTGTAAGCAGGGTTTGCTAGTTCATCATGCCAAAATTGTTGTCATTGTTAATTTATCACCACCTAAGTCAGTGCGCCAGTTAAAAAGTACACTTGGTCATACATGTTATTATAGGAAGTTCATAAGGAGATATGCAGATATTACTGTGACAATGAAGAATTTGTTGAAGAAGGACATCAAATATCAGTGGAATGACAAGTTCCAACATAGTTTGGATATTTTGAAGGAAAAGATGGTGACTGCACCAATTTTGGTGTTTTTATATTGGTCAAAATAATTTCATGTGAATGTGGCTGCATCATCAATAACACTTGGAGCAGTAATGACATAGCCAAGAGAAGGTGATATATATCACCCAATAGCATTTGCAATCAGGAACCTATCAGATTCAAAACATAACTACAATACTACATAAATAGAAGGGTTGGCTATGGTATATGCACTGTAGAAATTCATACATTATTTTCTAGGCCAACATTTTAATATGTTTATAGACCATTCGTATCTTATATATTTAGTCTGTAAGCAAGTGTTGGGGGGGAGAATATGCAAACGGATGTTGTTATTTCAATAATTTGACTTTGAAGTAGTCATGAAACTTGGAAGATTGAATGCATGACCAGATCATCTATCCATGATAACCAATGGAGAGGAACCAAGAAGTTTGGAAGACAAATTTCTTGATGCTTAACTATTTTAAGTACATATTTTAAATGAATATTGTTTTGACATTATTGAGTTTTTGAGAACTGCGCAGAAGAATAACTTGGTAGTTAGAGATGCAGATTATCAACTGATTGTGGGAATATTATATAATTTTGGTGAAAATAACATTATGAGGAGATGTGTTATGGAGCATGAATGTCCTATCATATTGGTAGAGACACATGGAGGCATAGATGGAGGACATTATGCAGGAAATGCTACTATGCAGAAGATATTGCACGCATGATTATGGTGGCCAATAGTTCACAAAGATGCAAAGGATTACTATCAAAACTATGATGTATGTCAGAGAGTTGGAAAACAATCTAGGAGGTATGAGATTCCATTAAGACTTGAGGTAACTTTGAAGGTGTTCAGTAAATTGGCAATTGATTTCATGGGACCAATTAATCCACCATCTAGAAGATCACGTGCAAGTTATATCATTACACTGACAAAAAAATTAACCAGATGGGTTGAGGTAGCAATAGAGAAATATTGCAATGTAGAGACTCCAACACACTTCTTGTTTGATCAGGTAGTTACAAAATTTGGATTCCCTAGAATTGTGATGAGTGATCATGGGACTCATTTTATCAATAATACAATCCAGGCAATGTTTGAATAATTTGATATACATCATCAGAAGAGAAATCCATAGCATCCTCAAGATAATGGCATAATGGAATAATTTAATAATATTTTGGAGAATTCCTTATCAAATATTTTAATGTGAATAGGGATGATTGGGATTTGAAGGTACTAATAGTGTTATGGGCTTATAGAACCGCATGGAAGAAGCGAACAAGGAAGACACACTTCATATTGGTGTATGTACAAGAAGCAATAGCCCCTTTAGAGTACTTGATACCTAGTCTGTGCATTGTAGCTATTACAAACATGACAAAAAGAGGCACAACCCAAGAAAGACTATCTCAACTGATGGAACTTGAAGAAGACAAAATTATAGCTAGTTTCCATCAGGAAGTATAGAAAGAAAAGGATAAATATTGGGATGAAAAACATATTAAGAAGAATAACTTCAAGGAAGGATATTTGGTTATCCTCTATGACAGTAAATATTTGCAGCACCCATGGAAACTTATAATGCATTGGCTAGGGCCATATGAGATAAAGTCCATCACAGATGGAGGCGTTGTGTAACTGCAGGATTTAGCAGGTAAGGAAATCTAAGGTTTGGTGAATGTTAGTCGATTGAAACTGTATAGGAATAGTTGACCCAGCCACCCTCAGTGGTTACAATGAAAAAGTTATATTTGTACATGTTGTATATAGTAGGATTTAAAAGAGAAAAAGAGAAGAAAAAACTGGAAAGATGAGAAAAAGACAAAAATAAGTAGGTAGATGGATATGTTGTAAAGAAATTGTTGAAGGATACAATGCACAACTAAATCTAGAAAGAATTATGATAGAATGTGAAGACATTGCGTGATAGAAAAAGATGACTAGATAGAAAACATAGCACGAGAGGATAGAGAGCAACTGGAAAAAGAAAGACGATGATCGAAAAAGTGGAATACAACAGAGCATTTATGACAGGTATTACAAAAGCAGGAAACTTGTAAAGAAAGCTTCATTGTGACTTGGAGCGAACAAGAGTTAAGGAGAAAACACACTGAGTGAGAAGGAATCCATGAATCTTTCAACAATGATTCATAGCACTAGGTTCAATATTTTATAGTATGGTGTCACCAAAGGTTGGAGCATCGAGTAAAATTTCAAGGAGAACCTACAACAACACAAGATCGTCAGAGGAGAAAGTACCATAAGTTTAAGACCATCATCAACAATTAGGATTCGTAAATGTGGATGTGATTCTAGCACCTCTCGAAGAATGAGAGCATGTTGTTGAGCAAATGGATGTGGATCCAAGGGTTGAAGAGAAAAACCCCATTGAAGAAAAGAACCGTAGACAATAGCTGGTTTTTGGAGAGACGTAATAGACAAATGGGGAGGAAGATGAAAGAAAATAATAAAATGAGCCTAGGGTAGAGGCCGTACCAATACAGAAACCTGTCACAAAGACAACATCACAAAAACATGAAAAATTGCAAGTAGAAGATGTTATAGGTGAACCGGATTCAAATGCATAAACAAAAGAGGATGCAGGGCCATCCACCATGACAAAAATGAGCAAGGGGAAATAGACGGTGTATAGGTCACCTCACAAACAAGAATAAGTTACGATAGCATTATTGTACATACCAAAAGGAGTGAAAATTATTTCTAACATTTTAGGATGTGTAGAAAAACTGAGGTACTCAGACCATTATGTAGAAAACAAAGACAAATTTGTTGAATTTGAGCCATAGGTATACATGGAAAGAAAAGAAATAAGTGCATGTGGAGTTCCAATACTATAACCAAAACAATGGATAAGAAGCTTATACAACACATGGATAATGAACTTACTCGATATCCCTCATTTTGGACGTGCCAAGGACGTGAATAACTATGTCAAACAATTGTTCACATTAGTACATGGGGGAATTTTGTGGTTGAATAGGCCAGTATCGACCGATGTTGATCTGATTGCAAAAATAACGGGTTTGCCCACAGGTGGTGAGAAACTAGAACAACATATGGATGATAAAACTAAGGAGAATATCTTGGAAAAGGAGATGAAGAAAAAATATGGAATAGTTAGAGGGTCCCAGGGAATCATAATCAACAAGATCAATGAACTTGCGGCGAGGCTGAAAATGAAGTTAATGGCATGCAAATTGCTAAGGGAGTGTCGCAAAGAAGAGGAACCCATAAGAGTGATAGCAGTGGTCGTGCAGTGCATGAAAGGGACTTTACTTAGCTAGAGCCCATAATTATTGATTTTTTTTTTATGATTGTAAATATGCATAAGAATTAGGCACATAATTCTACTATTCATGGTTAATCATACTTATAACATTGGTAGGATGGAGACACCCCAAATATAGTGCATTTTTTCAAAGAATAGGAAAGTGTCACAGAACACAATATGATATGTTGTGGCACACCTGACTCAGAAAAGACAAGAAGCAAAACTCCAATATATTTTCAATGTACTTGGAGGAAATACAGGAAAAGGTTGTCGAGACTTGTAGGATATGAACAAAAGTGGTGGAGGAGGATAAGAACATAGTAAATTTTCATGTATCTAGACGCAATGTATGGATTCAAGCAAAAAGAGACCCAAATAATAACTGGTTGCAAATGAGATATTGTGTCACGACATAGGAAGTCCAATGGGCCATGAAAGACTGGAAAGATGAGTGGAAGGTACCAATGACTTCAAATAAGGGACAATAAGGAAAGCAGCTAGTAGAAGCTGGCACATCCCAGAAAACTAGCAGTCCAACAACAAACACCAGAAAGGAAGAAAAGTGCACAAAGGATATTGGATGGAGCGCGATAATGAGGAAACCAAGACAACAAAAGAACATTCCAAAACCATCAACGTAGGAAAAGGATCGTGCCAGAGTGAAAAATGGAGGAGCACAAAAAAAGGATACTAATGGAATCACACATGAGGAAAAAAATGTTCCCGTGCAGGAGGAAAAAGGGGGAGGAGATATCCCAAACACAGAAGTACCTACAAATTTACAGCATTCATAAAATTTTCCAATGACGAGGACCATGCTATAGGAAGCATGACATAGGAAAAAGATGAAGAAACACAAAGATGTCCCATGATTTACAATTACAGAAGATGATGCAGATATGGTGGAAGAAAAAGTATAAGACCACGTAGTAGAGTCGTGGGACGATGCATATCAAAAAAGAGAGGAAATCATAAAGAAATTATTAGAAGTTAAGGAAACTTTGGCACAAATTCAACCAAGTGCAAAACAACAAAAGGAAAAGGCATAACCACAATAGTCTGTTCAAGAAAAAATAGTACCAACGTAGGAAACAGTACAAATTATATTGTTATGAAGTGAGAAATTTTCTCTCACACAGGATATGATGCAAATAAAAGAGGAAAAAGTGCAAAAATAGTTGAAAAATATTACTCACTTGGAATTGACATTGTCCAAGGTCCCCACTAAAGCGTTGTACAAACTACAAGTTAGTGTCTCACATAAGATCGAATCAAGAGCACACATGGATGTGATAGAGTTACAAATAGCTAAGAACATAAAGTACACACTGAAGATAACTCTTAACGAAGTGTAGATTGAAAAGGAACAAGAAAAGAATCACATTGGCTAGATAGAGTAGTGCGTAGAAAAAAATTTCAAGTCAATTCTAGATAGTGCAAAAGAAGGGGCACATCTACAGACAGAGGAGAAAATTGAGAAGATCAAGTAGGTGATGGAGGACTATAGAAATCACATAATAGAATTAATGGCACTATTGAACCCAATAATGCTTTCAAAAGTGAGATCACAGAGAGAGAATGAGTATGTAGGGCACCTAGAGACCATGGCACATAGTATTAAGGAAGTTACAAAATTATATGACAAAAGTGCACACCTATGGACAAGTCTACAAGAGGATGGAAAGTTGTAGGTGTTGGAACAAAAGGAAGAAGGTGTCAACATAGCCACATAGGATTTGAATAAAAATAAGAAGGCCATGAAAATTCAAGATAGGCTGAGGAGTGTGCACGAGCTAAATAATTTACAAGAAAAATTAAAGAATGTGCAAACAAAGAAGCAGTTGAGGCAGGCTCAGTTGGAGCCATTACAAGTAGAAAAAAAAAAGATGTTGACAGAGATGGATGAAACCAAGATCTATATGGAGAACCTTAGGTTGGAGGCTAAGGCGATATTGAAGGAACATCTCATTGCAAACATTGTGGGGTCTATTTCAGATAAGAGCACATAGGTGAAGACTTGTGCTGAGGAAATTTCAAGTTGATTCTAAGAATTGGAGAAGTCTGTCAAAGAGGAAAGCACTGCCTGAGTGGATTAGGATGAACCACAGGTAAGTGTTGGGGGCCTTTTGGAGCAGGCTATTGTGGGATAAAGTTTCTAGGAACAAATAATGGATCAACAAATGAGGCAGGCAGTTAAGAAATGCAATAAAGAAGGAATGTGAGTCCGGAAATGAGGAGAAAGAAATGCGCATGAAGGAAAATGAAAGCCATTTGCAAAAGACAAAGGAAGAAACATGCTAGGAATTAATGGAACGCAACACAAAGTCAAAGCAAGGAATGGTTGGATCAAAGAACAACCGCGCACAGGAGGTTGCAAAGTGGACAAGCCTAATCCACCTAGGGTTAGGGTTTTTGTAATCAATGTAATGGGTTTTTACCCACTTGTTGTAGTATAAATAGAGATTGTATGAGGAATATAGGGATATAGACATTATCTTATGTTGATAAATATCTTTGAGAATCTTTTTGAGTCTTGAGTTGTAGTTACTAGTTTGGGTTGAGAGTTGTGGAGCTCAGATTGTATTAGTTTTGGAGACTTCTGGAGTGTAACTAAGGGTCAGGTCGAAAGCTATGGAGCTTGGTGCGACATTGGTCATATTCACGGATTATCTCCACACTTATCATGTAATGCACACAATGCTCCATTTTTATGAAGAATAGTAAGAAGAAAAAACTCTTTGTGGATGTAGCCCAGGGGGGATGAACCACAATAAAACATGGTGTCTATGCGTGTGTTTCCTTTTATGTGTTTCAATGTCTATTATGATGAATGAATGGATAATTGAATGAATCTATTAGATTTTGTTTATATCTTGCACAATAATAGTGCGATATTTTCTGCAGAATGAATGTTAAAGGTTAAATTAATGGTAGATCTGAATGATGGTATAGTAAAATGAATTATTTGAAGTAGAGAAAGAATAAATTACTGACATCCCCATGAGAACCATTCCTTCCATGATTGTAGACATCTGGTTCCTACAGTCACCCATAATCCATCTCGGGTGAGACTGCACTGTGCACTCTGTGCACGGTGTAGCTTTCTGGTCTCCAAAAGGGCCGATGGTTTATAGCATTTTTTTGGCAACATAAAGGTAGAACCCATGTAAACCAAAATATATAGCACTTCCACTACTCCAACTTGTTGAACTTGAAGGGTTAGGAACAATAAAAATTATATAAAGATTTATTGTAGAAATTACCATATTTGTAGATGGTCCTTGGGGAATGGGTGATTTGGGGTTGGTTACTTTACCTTCAGAATGAATTTGTTTGATATGGGGGTGCTTGTTTTCTTGCAATGTTTTTCTTACCTCCTAATGAAATCCAACAACTTATGGTGTTACATGTTATGATTCTCTCACAACTTCCTTTGAGGTACAAGTTGAATATTCCTCATTAGTGGTGGTGTCTACCCTTACTTTTTAATCTGTCTCTTTAGAATTTCCTTCATCTTTTATGATTCCTCTAGAACCTTCACCTCTCTCAAAAACTCACTATTTCAACCATCAACTGGACAGTCTCCCTCATCTCTACGTCTTCTGTAACTCTTCCAGCTCCCTTCTATGACTACTCTCAAAGTTGATCTCCTTCCATGACTGATATGATCTCTTCATTGTTTTTTTCATCTATTTCCTCCACCACTTTTCAATAATAGAATCCCTCCCTTGAGCTCATTCATCCATTGCATTGTTCTCTCGACAACCCCCAATATCTCAAGGAAAATCTTCCTTTTCCTAAGTCATGAACCATCTCCCTCCCCCGAGTGTAGGGGTTTATGCTTCCATATCAATTAAAGGAATATGAAACATTCCTTATTCTACTAATAAAACCTTGATCAACAGAGGGATTTCTTGCAACAATATTCCTTTGTCCCCTTATCTGAATAAATATTCAACTTTAGAAAAGGCTTGATGTTTTTTCACATCGAACTCGATAATGTAGCCTTCCAAAGTAGTTTGCACCCAAAATTCCACAGCTTGAGAGATATGATTATCTAACAAATGAAGAGCCACAAGATCCTCAATGGTCCACTTATATATCGTTTTGACCCAATATTTTTATTATGCGGCTTCTTGCAACCGATCTAACCAATGAAATAACTCTTCAGGGAACTTAATCCAAAAGATCTCGTATTAGTCTCTAGAAGGATTGAAATATAAAACAATAATTTTTACAACCCTAAAGATTTTGTGCCACAACTCGGCTTCCTACTATATGAATGCATCACACCTTATTTCCCACTAGTTCTCAACCATAGAATTGTAAATCTGATTAGGCATCCTCTAAAATCTCCCTTTAAAGCTCGAGTCTCAACAACATAACCATTTTTTGGAAGAAGATTGAGACGAGAGTTGTTAGAAGTTACTAGCAAAAGACATTGTTGTAGTCTAGGAACACTGACATATTCAACATTTGGCAAGGGAAGGAGATCTAACCCAAATCATACCCATGACATGAGTGGTGAAGGGAGTTATAGAAAATACATCATCAAATTTATTCCTAGATTACGTAGAGACATTGATTTACCATTGAGATTGAGTTGCAATATCGTTCAAATAGTACTATAAAATAAAAATGGATAAGAAAATACACAACAGTACCATAGATCCATTCACAATAGGAAATTTAATCATCCAAAACAAATTTTATGGCCATGTTAACACATGGAATGTTCAAGAGTTAAGCTTTTACTCATTTCTAATTTTTTGTTATTCTAGTCTCATAAGGACACCATTGGTCTTTGTCAATCATGTGATCAATCCTTCCTATATAAATAATTTGTTTGAAGTCTTAGGTTTGAGTCATAGGGTCATGTTTCTTAAAGTATTGAGTTATGTTTTATACCAATAAACCATGGTTTTTGTTTTATCCTAGGTTTAGGAAGCTAATCATAATGCATGTACAAGAGTCTTCATATCATTATGGTGGTGGTAATTATTTGTAAAGAGGGAAGTTATTGGTCTTATCTTCAAGTTTTGAAGTTCATCATCAAGTGTTTTTTTCTAAAACAGTTGTAAAAAGATATTTAAAGTCACATCCAACCATTTGAGAATCGTGTCATGTGTCAAATGAGTGCGCTGCAAACTACTTGTTGTTGCAAACTGAGTTAGGTGGCACTACCAATTGTAGTTTTTCTTAATCAGTTTTGCTCTATCAAGTTTAAACCCTTCATGTAGTCTTTGGTTACACATTGCCATCATCTAAGTGAAAACTCACATTTCTTCATGTAACCACTATATTGTTTCTAACTTCTTGGTGGTACGAACTATTAGTGTTGCTAACTAGTTCATACAATTGGCGTTGCAAACTCTTCTTTGTTTGGTTAAGTCTGCACTCCCTTAACCCTAAAAATCACATGCAAATTTTGGAGGCCTGTTTTCTTATCAAAGGATTAAATTTGCAGCCTATCTTGCAACCATAACTCCATTTACTACAAATTTTCAATTTGCTGCAAACTGTCTACATTGTGAATATCCTATTTTATGATTTAGTTGTCATGGATACTCACCAAAGGAATAAGTGAAACAATTAAAGGAGTAGATGAAGCACCATTTTTTTTTTGCAGAACTATATCAATTTTTTCATGGTTCCTCATATATGTTGGTTCACAACTCTAAATAACATTTTTGTCTTATGTTGTTCATGATTTTTCTCACTTGTTGTTTTTGGGAGTCATCCTGCATGGCTTAGAGGCTATACAAGGCATCAACATATGTTTGAATCTTTTCTGCATGGTTTTGACATTATTTGTAGTGATAATAAAGAAAAATGGCACGTACAGGAAAGTTCACAGTGAATCTTGTTGAGGCGTTGCAAACTGCTGAAACTGCGTTGCAAACTTTCCTATAACAACCGTTTTTCATTTTTTCATCATAAATTTTAAATTCCAAGCTGGGTTCTTTTAAAATGTTGTATGGATAAGCATTAGGATGTGGTTAATTTCCTGACCAAAATTCATTCTGACCCAGTTATTCATTTGAGAGAACAAATAAAAGCATCATCTATAGAATGTTCATAGTGCATGAGCTACAAACTTTACAGTTACAGGAAATTCGACTTGCTAGAGGGATGCCACTTGTCAGAAGAGGCTCAGGTAACTTATTAGGGATCATTTAGACATCAAGGGCCACTTTTTCCTGAGATAAATCTTCATTAAATATCCATGCAATGAGTTGGATGCAGTTATATTTATTACTGCCAATAGCTTCCTAAAATCTACCAGTTTGTTGGATTTTTGTCTGTCTATCTATTGCCACATATCTCCAGGGCACATAATCCAATGCATGGAGAAATATGAGACATCCTAGAGATATTTTTTATATATTTGGCTATTTTATGAGGGACGTAAATCTTGGAGAGGAGTAGGGTGGCTATTTTGAGACACTATTTCTTTACTTTCAACTGTAAAAGTTTCCAAAATGTATATAACCATAATTAGGAATCTCGAATAGTTAATGATCAATTTCTTCTTCTACTATAATATTCTTTGTTTCAGTCTTGGTTTGATGTTATCTATTGATGCAGGAGTCATCTTAGTACTTGCTTCTGGATACATTGAATAATTTACTGTTTATTTACCGGTTCAAGTGTTGTCAGCATACTTTATCTTGTTGATTATGAGGTTCCTACTTCATGAGATTTCTATTGTATGTGTTTCAGAATTACTTGATGTAATGATGCATGTAGTTTACATTTTCTACTAAGTCTTCCATATTTCCATTGATATTCTATATGTTGGTCTGAGATTATTCAAGCCTTACCTGCTGGTGTATATTTTGTGGAATTATTGTGTTGATGTTTTAACTGAGTTTCTCACCCATTCTCTACACATTGAACTAAACTCTTATCTTTTACAAACCTACAATTTTTCTTATGGGTATAAGGCTCACACCTATAGCAGTCTAGGTGAGACTTATAGTACTAACATACCCCAAATCACACCATTATATTAGGATCAATAACATTATGACCTTCATACAAAACAAATCCAATATATCTCCTTTCAAAATACATGATTCCTCTACAACTCATCTCATGCAGCGAGATATGTTCCCTCACAACCCATTACAGACTTGAGACTCTTCAAAGTTGCACTAGCAATACAAAACCCAACCCAACTCTAGAGATGAAAGTATTTCCCTATTGTTGCATGAACATATTAACCCCTTTCCCATTACATTGCCTTTTTATTTATACTTTTCTTGTCTAGGTTGAATCCACTCTTTTCCACTTCTTGGATTCCTTTTTCCTCCTGAAATATTGTGTTTTCTTCCATCTTCCAGCTGGTGCACGATGCTTTTGACATTTTCCACTACTTTTATAATTCTATCTGGCTCGCAACGCTTTTGATTGTTTTCACTGCTTATAAAATTTTAGTTAGCCCATGGTGCTTTCCCAAAATCAAGGCATCCTCAAAACAAAGGGCCCAACATGGTGAACGTGGAGAATTTGAAGCTGTTTGAACCCTCCATGCTGGATGAAGAGGAAGAGCACCAGGTTATTCATCATGGCCTCTATGATGGTTTCCAGGGTTGTCTCCAACTCAATAATATTGGGTTTGGATGCATCTATCAC
Source organism: Picea glauca (assembly GCA_000966675.3). Taxonomy (NCBI): domain Eukaryota; kingdom Viridiplantae; phylum Streptophyta; class Pinopsida; order Pinales; family Pinaceae; genus Picea; species Picea glauca. Next base: position 1,002,026 of record JZKD02S0723177.1, read on the forward strand.
CCCTGCCACTTCATGGACCGATGCGATGTTCACACTAGAAAAAGAACTAAGTGTAGAGGTTGTTTGTATTGAATTATCCTTCAGGTATGGTCTGTATTTCCATTTGATGCTCCTTTTAGGAGCTTCCTGGATTACATCAACTTTTCATCTTTTTTTCTTTGGCTTTCTTTTCTCGATTTCTCTTGTCTTATGGATGTAGTAGTAATCCCCCACAGGGACTACCACGCCTTCAAAACCTAGTCCTTTACAAGTTAGTGATAAAATCCATGGGATGGCGGCCAATGGGGTACACTCCTCTATCAGGGTGTTAATCAGGTCAGTGTGAGGACTCGTAGTAACAAATACATTGTCAATTTTTGACCTGTTATCTTAGGAATTAGCATCATTACTCTTGTCTTCTTCTCCATTTTTCTTTGCTTTTTCTTGTGTGGTCGATGTCGTTTTCTCTATGTTTATTGTATCTCCTTTATCTGTCATTGTGCTTTCTCCTTTTCCAATAATACTCATTTATGGGGGAATATCTCTAGTTCAGGTCTTTTCCAATTCACCTTGTTTCCCTTCAGCTTCTCTCTTCTTCCTTTGTCTGTATCTTTCTTCAGCCTCATCGAATTTATTTACCAGTTTTGCTTCCTTTTCCTTCTTTTTTTGTTCTTACAATTTGAGTCTTTCCTTAGATTCTTTAAGAAGCAGGGTTTTTAGTTGTTCTAGCCTCAGGGCTCTATCCTGATATTCCTCTTTCCTTAGCTTCTCTTGAGTTTTTTTTACAGTGAGCCTTTCTACTACTTCTTCAAAACTTAAAGAACCTCAGAAGAGATTCTTTCAGAACCTGGATTCATGCATGATATGTGGTGCTAGTTTGATGGCCTTCATGTGTTCATAGACCACATTATGGGGATCATGAGATTTGGGCTCTCCAAGAAAAAGACACAACTCCTTTAGGGTTTCTGCTTATTTTTCTGCTTGTTTCTTGTTCTGTAGAGAGTATCAGTCTATATGCAAGGGAAAAATAGGCTAGTACCTTTTGTTATTTTCTGATAGATAGTCAGTGGATCCCTTCTCCATATCCTGATATGTTATTTCTCTGGCTAGTAATTTATTGGGTACATACTTTGGTAGAAAGTGTGGTGGTCTCGTGGTCTCAAAAATCCTAAAAAAGGTATAGTATTTCTTCATATACTAGTCTTTAATTCCCCTGAGGGATTTGATCACACTTGAAGAAATCATATGTGGGAAAAATCCAAAGATGGCCTTCTACAGGGGGATGAGGAAATAATCACAGATATCATAAAAATATTTGTTGCAATTGACTTCCCATAATTGAGAACAATATAAATGGATTGGGATTTGATCTGGGGTCCAAGCCCAACCAAATGTAAGGAATGGAGTAGTTGAATAAATGAAATCTATGAGATATGACAGCTTGTAGAAGTTGAGGTTTTCCATACCTTTGGGGTCCTAAACATGATTTGTAATGATGAAAGAAAGGATTCCTTCTCGGTTTAAAGATTGACCCATTTTACTACCATGTAAGACATAGGCAACAATTCCTTTCTAAAATGGGTGTTGGTTTCGTTGCCATAGATCCTGCAGATCATTATGTTCAACATTTTGTAAGGGATTTTGAAGTACTCCACTGGGACATTCCTTTCCCCTTTTTTCACTGGCCATTATTCATCAAAGAACCAATCTTCTGTTAAGGTATCAAAATCCTCGTGCTCGACCCCAAATTTGTCTAGGAATGACTCGCCCAGAGAAATCGTGGGTTTCGATGTCTTGTATCTTTCTCATATGTCTTTTTCTTTGAGGGAAGAAATCAGAAGGCCTGAAGCATTGACTATTAATCCTGTATCAATCTGCAGGTATGAAAAACACTATCTAATAGCATCATTGTAAGGTAAAATCTCTAGGCGAGCAACTATTTTTTGGATGCCTCTTTTGAGAATGTTTATGTACTCATCAATGTCCCAGTTGTCATCTGGAAAAATGTCAGGTCAGTCAGAGTAGTATGCAGTGACATAAATGTAATCACACAAAATCTAGAGGTTATGACCATTATTTGTATCATCAAAGGAACATGATTGATGGGAGGACAAGGTCGTTGAAAATTTGTCGTCGTCGGGTTTTGTATAGGTGAGATCCAATGAAAAAGATCAAGGAATGATCCTCCGATGACGATGACTTTTGAACATACCATTAAGCTCGATGTGGGTGTTTAAATGTTTGTAATGATATTCTAATATTCACCAAACTGATCAATTAATACAAATCCTCTCCTTAATTGTAATGATAAGAAGTTATGGTAATTGAGTGGGCCAGGTAGAGGATCAACATGAGATCAATGATCATGAGATAGTCGATGATGTTAAAGTTGATCAGAATGGTAGGATAAGATAATTCTTAGTTGTTGGCGACCTATAAGGGCAATGTCATTGTCAACAAATTGTGAAAGCAACAACAGATGTGCACTGGAAAAAATTTCAATGATGAAAAGGGATTTGTCGAAAAGAGTCAACCAGTAGTAACGTGACACGTGAGGGTGCAGAGGTGGTCTCATGAAATGATTGAGAGATGGGGCCCACATGAGAAATAATGTTGAATTGGCTCCATGATTCGATCATGTGTGCCCTTTGGATTATGATGTGGCCTTACCAAAAGGAGTGCATCATTTTCGGTGATGTGCGAGGACATAAGAACATTTGGACCACTGTTTCTTGAACGATGATGTTGTGAGGCATCATCATCAGGATTTTGAGATTGAGGGCAATATAGATTGGGGAAAAGGGGCGACAAAGAAAAGGAAAAGAGTTATGTTGTGTGAATGAGAAGGGGTGGATTAAGCCTGTGTAACAACGTATAAAGAGTACAAGATGATGAAGTTTAAATCTAGTGAAGAGTTTACTCATTTGGTTTCAGGTGGTCATATGCAAGAGAATGAGTATGTAGGTGAATAAATAACTAGGTAAGTAAAGAATAATTCCTTGTAAAAATTTGGTAGTATGGGTCTCCACCGAAACTTGAAATTTTGGTGGTGTTGTTGTGCTCACAAAAAAAATGGCAACTTGCATAGGAGAACCAATTATCTTTGTGTCAAGTTAACTAGATATAGTATTTTCTAGAACTTTGAATTCATCACAAAAGTTACAGGTTGACTATCACCGTGGAACCCATGAAAACTATGCAATTTAATGGATCATGATACCATTATTGTGTATGGTGATCTTCAGGATAATTAGAGGGTGAGCATTAAATATGGGAAAAAATAAATTTATCTTGAGATTTTGGGAGGAAGAGATCATCACAGAAGTGTATTCATCACCTCCTTTTCCAGGAATTGCTTTGCTTCCAACGAGTGTCCATAGCCCTGACGAAGTTTCATTGGTATTATACAAGCATAGCCCCACTTCCAACAAGCATCCATAGCCCCAACGAGTTTACTCATATTTCCCACACTGACAATATTGCTTTCAACTTCCCTTTTATTTCAACATGTGTTCACCCTTTAGATTTTTGGTTAAAGATATGCATCTCCATGTAGGGTGAGAGGGAAGCGGGGTGATACAATATTCATTTTGATAAGTAGGTCTTAGTCAGTATTTCGCTTCATGGGTGATTTGAAAATGATAAAGACTTGTATTCTTGAAAATATTTGCAAGTTTAATTCAAGTGTTCTAATGCAAATGGATCAATTTTCAAGAACAAAATTTTATAGAAATACACATTCAAGATGTAGATAATAAGCAACAAATAACAGTGAATAGAAAACACATAACACAACAAATGATAAAAGAGTTCACCCCTCTCTTGGGCTACATCTCCTGGTCCAGCTTCCAATGGATTTTTTGTATTATTTTCTCAAAGTGATAAAATATGTTCTTTACAATGCTCAAAATTCCAAATAGATGGCTCCAATGGCTTTAGAACATCCAAAAACCCCTAGCTGGGATTTTTCGGCACCTGATTTGGCCAAAAATTGAAGAAGATAGGCTTCCTGGAAGTTCCCCTTCAAACTTGTTGTCTCTGGATCGACAATTTGCACCTCTGTGTGTCCAACCTAGCACCCATGCTCAATTTCATGCTACAACCTAGTACCGGGCACACAACCGCGTAACCGTGCAAACTATAGGATGGTTAGGGCACGCCTAGCCCGTAACCGCAAAGACATTGGGCATGTGGCCTACCATCCGACCGTGTGCACATACAAAAGGGGGCCAAGTCCCAAGTCAAATGATAGAGCAACAAGTGTCGATGTGGTTTTATAACCATTGGTAATAAAAATCCCGTGCAATGTATTGACCACTAGTCTTATGTGTTATGGGCTATATGGACCACCAGTCATATGTGTTATGGCTCTGTTTGAACTATGCACGCGAGTAGTCATATGGTATACATATATGGACTAGGGTTGGGGCTTAGCCCTAGCCCTGTCCGTGCCTAAACCAAAACATATTGCAATTCAAATAATAACAAAACTATATAGTGGTAAGAACCACTACAGTGGCGCGCCAGTTGGGTGGCCCTTCCCAAGGCCATACCCTTGCCCAGAGGTCGCGGGGTCGATTCTTGCCGACTACACAAGTTTTAGCCAATGCCCGGGTGACACGTGGCGACCCTTGTTTGGGCCACATGTCACCAATCCATTCACCACCATGCCACGTGTCAAGAAATTATTTGTCATCCAACTGCCAACCAACACCTGTCACGTGTCATACAACCCTGCTAACTCATCCCTGCCATGTGTCATACGGCTTTGCCACGTCAGCATCCGTACAGACTATACAAACTGTACAATCAACACATTTTTTTTACTTGTTTGACGATTTGAATAGTACACGATATCTCTCTCATCCAACATCTGTTTGAACCCAAACGAGTTGCGTTGGGTTCATGACAACGAGGCCTACACACCTGTTCGATTTGAAGCAATTACGAGCACTTTGAATTTTGAGCAAAATTTGATCCCCTGGATCACACCTCCCCATTGGAAAGCTTTTGGACCTCCAAAAGACTATTTTCAGTCTATCTAAAGATCAGGGTATAGTTCCCTCACCATTCCAACCTCAATCCACTTGGCTTTGCTTGGATTTATGCCTTTAAGACCAATTCAAAGATATTCCACATTTCCTCGTTTTGAAGTTCTCATTCTCCTGTCAAGGATTGTGTCTTCATGCAGTTCTGTAAGATATTCTAGGGAGAAATCATCTATAGAAGGAATCTGAACATGTTCTCTTTGATCATCAATCAAAGGAGGCTCATACAATTTCAAATTCTCAACATTAAAAACTGCATACATTTGCATATAAGCAGGCAAATCTAAACAGAAGGCATTGTTACCAATCTTGTCAAGAATCTTGAAAGGACCATATTGAATTGGTTTTAGTTTTTTACCTTCTCTTTTAAGTATCTCCTTACTAATGTAGAGCCAAAATTCATCTCCAACTTGAAAACTGTGATCAACACGATGCTTGTAATGTCTTGTCTTGTACTTGGCTTGACTCTTTTCTGACTGTTCTTGTACGATTTGATGTATCGACTGAATTTGTTCAATGAACTTTTCTGCCCTATCAATGTCATATTGAACATCAATAGAAATATCCTTCCCAAAGATAAAATCTAAAGGAGGTTTGGGCAAATAGCCAAAACATGCTTCAAATGGCGATGTTTGAGTTGAAGAGTACTTAGCTCGATTGTAAGGATGATGAATGTAGTGTAAATGCTCATTCCAAAGTTTAGGATGCTTGCTGCAATAACCACAAAGAAGATGCAACACTGTTCTATTTACCACTTCTGTTTGACCATCAGTTTGCGGATGAAAAGATGTGCTCTTTTTTAGTTTGGTGTCCATGAGTTCCCATAAACTCGACCAAAAGTTCCCAATAAATCGAGAATCTCGATCAAAAATATAGGATTTAGGCAATCCAAAATGTACCCAAACATTCTGAAATAACATTTGTGCCATTTTCTCAGCTATAACCTGCTTCTTACAAGGCATGAAAATACACATTTCGCTAAATCGATCAACCACAACATAAAGATAATCATGATTTCTTTTATACATAGGTAGACCTCCTATAAAGTCCATAGAAATACTTTCCCAAGGACGAGAAGGAACCGGAAGTGGAGTATACAAACCCAACTTTCGATTGCTAGGTTTGCTTGTGGCACATAACGAACATCCTCAAACATATCTTGAAACACTTTCATTCATTTTAGGCCAATGGCAGTACCTTTGCAAATTAGCCACCGTCTTGCCTACACCAAAGTGACCAGCAATAAGAGAAGAGTGGGCTTCTCTTATTATGTTGATTCTTTCACCCTGTGGAATACATAGCTTGCCAAGATGATACAAAATATTATCATGCACATGGTAATCCAATTCCTCAAC
>JZKD02S0723177.1:1010910-1043175 GCA_000966675.3 Picea glauca
TTCATCATTTCTCTCATTTCCATGAAAGCCTTTATGAGATCTTCATCTTCTGTAGGAATATGTTCATGACTCTCTCCATGAGCCATACTTGGTGAATGCCTCCTTGAAGCTTGAGAAGATTTCTTCTTGAAGGATGAGAAATTGGCTCTACAAGTTGACCTTCTCCTCTTGTGAGTTTCAACCTTGTGAGCATCAGACAACAAAACACTTGCAAATAATAAATCATTCAAAAACCTAATCTCCGATACCAACTTGATCTGAAAATGATAAAGACTTGTATTCTTGAAAATATTTGCAAGTTTTAATTCAAGTGTTCTTATGCAAATGGATCAATTTGAAAACACAAAATTTTATAGAAATACACACTCAATATGCATATAATAAGCAACAAATAACAATGATTAGAAAACACATAACACATCAAATGATAAAGGAGTTCACCCCTCTCTTGGGCTACATCTCCTGGTCTAGCTTCCAATGGATATTTTTTATTATTTTATCAAAGTGATAAAATATGTGCTTTAAAATTATCAAAATTCCAAATAGATGGCTCCAATGGATTCATAACATCCAAAAACCCCTAGCTGGACTTTTTCGACACCTGATTTGGCAAAAAATTGAAGAAGATAGGCTTCCTGGAAGTTCCCCTTCAAACTTGTTGTCTCTAGATCGACAATTTGCACCTCTGTGTGTCCAACCTAGCACCCATGCTCAATTCCATTCTAAAACCTAGCACTAGATGCACAACGACATAAACGTGTGAACTGTAGGATGGCTGGGGTGCACCTAGCCCCTAACCGCCAAGCCATTGGGCATGTTGGCACAGTTTTATAACCGTTGGTAATAAAAATCCTGCGTAATGTATTGACCATCGGTCATATGTGTTATGGGTTGTATGGACCACCGGGCATATGTGTTATGGCTCCGTTTAAACTATGCGCGTGGGTAGTCATATGGTATACATATATGGATGGGGGCTGGGGCTTAGCTCCAGCCCTGTCTGTGCCCAAACAAAAACATATTGCAATTCCAATAATAACAAAACTATATAGTGGTAAGAAACACTACAGTGGTGCGTCAGTTGGGTGGCCCTTCCCAAGGTGATACCCCTACTCGGAGGTCGCGGGGTCAATTCCTGCTGACTACACAAGTTTTAACCAATGTCTGGGTGACACGTGGCGACCCTTGTTTGGGCCACATGTCACCAATCCATTTGCCAACATGCCACATGTCAAGAAACGATTCTTCTTACAACTGCCAACCAACACCTTCCACATGTCATACAACCCTACCAACTCAGCCCTGCCACGTGTCGTACGACTCTGCCACATCAACATCCGTATGGACTTTACAGTCAACACTTTTTTTTTGCCTGTTTGACGATTTGAATAGAACGCGATATCTCTGTCATCCGACGCTTGTTTGAACCTAAACGAGTTGCGTTGGGTTCATGACGATGAGGCCTACGCACCTGTTCAATTTGAAGTGATTCCGAGCACTTTGAATTTTGAGCAAAAATTGATCCCCTGGATCAATGGGTTCTTTCCCTACAAAATTTTATTAAGGTTATAAAGTTATGGGACAAGGAGGATTCTCAAGAATTATCCTGAAAACATGAGAACTATTACTATATCATGTTTGTAGAAAAACACGTTGTGTATGAGAATAGTCACAGAAACAACCAATCTCCTGTCAACCCGAATGATTTGCACACATGTTAATTCTAATTTATGTTTTTGTGAAACAAAGAAAAATGAATTATCCTGACAGAGTGTAACCATAGGTTTCATTTTACTATTAAAAACCAACTACAAGACACTTCATCAATACAATGATTATCTGAGTGGATATCCTTCTACAAGGTACGTGCCATATCTAAAAAACAATTTTAGTGATTCAAATGTGAAAGATATTAGCAAGATATTTATGGTGATAGAAAAACAAAAGATAAAATGCACATGAAAAACAAGATCTTATTCTAGAAAAAGGTAGAAAGAAAAGGTAATCCTACTATGTACAAGACTACATAACCAAGGGTGATCGGGAGAAGTATTGTTTGAGAATATGACCATTGACAGGGAGCTCCTCCTCTTCTCCCTCCAATGTTATGAGTTTGAATATACCAGGACCAATTTTTTGGTGAATTAGATATGGGCCCAACCATAACTTTTCAAATTTTGTATGTTTACCTTTAATTTCATTTGCTTTATCCCACTTAAGAACAAGATCTCCCTCTTGAAAATATTTATTTCCCATGGATGATTTATCAAACTAATTTGTAATTACTTATTAATGTCGCAATGAGTTCATTTTTTCCTTTTCCCTCTCTTCTTCCAGCTTCAACAATGTGTTCAACCTATCTTGCATTATGGAGTATGCTTCATCTTGGTCATATTGAGAAAGTTGTAGAGAGGGCAGGAAGGTATGGGTAGGAAACATTGCTTCATGTCCATAAACTGGAAATAAGGGATAATTACCAATAGAGGTCTTGAGTGTTACTCTGTCAGCCCAAAGGGAATTCTGTAGGGATAGATTCCAATTCATTTGATGATTGTTGATAGTTTTCTTTAAGATTTTGATTAGGTTTTTATTTGTTGACTCATCCAACCCATTCCCCTATGGATAATAATTTTTTGAATATTTAACTTTAATGTTTCATTGAAGAGCATATTCAATTAGTTTCAAAGAAGATAAATACTTGTCATTCTCAAATACTAAGGACTCATGGACTCCAAATCTAGTGATAATATGGGATTCAAGGAGTAAAGCCATATGGTTGTCGTTCATCATCCTCAAGGGCACTGCTTATGTCAATCTAGTGAAATAATATGTAGTTGTCAAAATATATTTTTGCAGTTGAGAAGAGTTGGGATTAATTTCCCCAATCACATAAGGACCTCATTGTTGAAACAAACATTCTATGATCATAGGTTGTACGGGAAATGCATCTTTCTTTTCTTTCCCAGTTGACTTTTGACATTCCATGAATTTCATTGCATATGTGTGAGAATCCTTGAACAAAGTGAGCCAATGATAAACTTCTTTGAGGATGTTGTGAGAAATAGTGTCACCTCCGAAACGCCCACCAACTGGGTGTTCATGAAGTTCAAACATAACGTTTTATGCATCTCTCTTCTCAGGACATCTCAAGGAAACACCATCATAATTCTTCCTCCATAAAATTCCTTGAATGATATGGTATCGAGATGATTTGAGTCTAAGAGCTCTCTTCTTCTTCAGTTTTAGATAATGAGGGGATGAAACATGGGTTAAATAATATTTCATTTCATAGTACCATTGGTCTAAATTAAAAGGAATGTAGAAAAATTCTCTTTCAAAAATATCTTGGCCTTGATACAATGCATCTTGTTGGAACACGGGCAGACCTAGGGTTCAACACTTCAACAACGCACCAACAAAACCCTAACTATCGGCCCTTTCGGAAACACCTCCAAAGTAGATGAAGTCTCACCCGAAGTAGAGGCAGGGGGGTTGCAGGACTCAGGTGTCTACAACCAAGCTGGGACACAGATCTATGATTTCAACACTTAGCAGAACACTTAGACAATGATATGCATTAGATTATGATTCTCATTCACATCGTAGATTAACCCTTATTAAAGATCAACACAGTAACAATCAAGATAAAACACTTTCAATCACTTAGCACATAACATTAGCTCATATCTATCATTCATTCATACCGTCAAGCACTAAGCTACAATATCAAATGCATTCATTATACATAACAACAACAACACTAAGAAAATAACCACATAAACAACATCGCACAAAGCACATCAAGGTAGAGGATATACGTGGTTCACCCCAGTGTGGGGCTATGTCCACCAACTTCTTATTTTTCTTTATTAGTCTTCGATCTTATTACATTCATCTACTACTATGCACAAAGCCACAAAGCCCAACTCCGCAGTGAATAGGTGATCTGTGCATAGTACACTAGATTCACCTTCCCCAAAATCAGGTTAAGGAACAGAGCGAACTCCTTAATAGCACAAAGCCTTACTTTACACAGCCATATTGCACAAAGAAACTTCCAATCTCTTGCACTAAGAGAAACCTACTATGCACATATATAACACTACTACTTACATCACTTAGCTACTTCTTATTTATCTTATTTATGCATTTACAAAAAGGCCTAAACATGGGTAAACCCATGGGTCGAAATCCCATAATACGTTACATAAACCCTAGTAAACCCTTTTCTCGATCCACAAGCCCGCAAAACAAGTGAGATCCCATGATCTCTTCTCTGTCTGGGTGCTCTATCTTTGCCCAGCCTGTTGAAGTCCCAAAAGTGGTCCAACATGACCAATATTTCCTCAAAAATTGGTCAAGGGAAAACATGACCCCAACACTCACCTGTGACTCATCTCGAGTCACTCAGATCTGGGCAATGCTACTTCAAAGGCCTCAAGCTTAGCTGAAGCTACCTCGACTTGTTGTTTTTCTATAGCCTCCTGCTCAATGAACTCCCGAATCAGTTTCTCTGTAATAGGCCCTTCCAAGTGTTGTTCCACTGTCATAACCACTTGTTCCAACTGTGAGCCTTGTCCTTCAATCTCTTCAAAAATCTTGCAATCTTTGTCATACATTGGTTGGTGTCTCTGTGTAACCTCCATAACTCTACTCTGGATGACAGTAACTTGCTACTAGAATGTGCGTTGTTCTTGTGATCTTTTCATCCTCTCGACTGTAGTGAGAAGCTTCATCTATGCTAGGATGGTGGATGCCTACTGCTGCGCCTTCTGGAGCTGTGCTTCCAATTTCCTCAGCTACAAATCTTATGGGAGGCATTCATAGGTATGCACACTACTATCATTCAATTGCTTCCATTATGAGGCAAGGTCCTTGATCCTTCCAACTGTGCTCTTGGCGATTTCTTCCCTTTGATCGCGCACTTCTTGCAGAGTGCTCGACACTCCTTGAAGTTCTAACTCCCTTACTCTTTCTTGAAGCTACTGAATGGTCTCAGCAAGCTTCCCCACTTGAATCTCGACCGAATATTCTTCCTCCTGTGCCAAGACTAGAAAAGAGAAAAGTGCTTTAGTCACTACTTCTTTAATAGCATTTTGCTCTCCGAGCAGCTGATCTTTTTCTTTCTGGATATTTTCTTTGTGCTCCTTGAACATTGCCCTAATTTCATCTTTCTCCTTCTGCACAACACTAATTTTCTCTAAGACCTCCTCCTTTTCTTGCTTCAAGGCTTTCGTAGCTGTTACAGGAAAATCCCCCCGCAGACAAGTGGATTTCCTCTTGAACCCTAAATCTCTAAGATCAAGACATAAAGGTGCTAACTTTGGTCACTGACATCCTTTTACACCTATCTAAGTCAATCAAGTAGATAAAAGGAAGAACATGTACCTTTTTACGATGTTTGTCCTTGCCCAGTCCAAGTTGAACCTTGATCCCCAAGCTCTTCAACAAGTCTTGCAATCCAATAACAACAAAGACAAAAAAGCTTCCTGTTCTACCATGATTAATTCAAAACTATATCTATATATCAAAGACAAGTTCATGTAGACATACACAACCTTTAAAGAAATAGGTCAAGAACATGTATTAATGAGAACTCGATAGAGATACTTACGGCAACAACGTTTTCCAACTCTCCTTGTCCATCCCCTTGCTCAAATAATCCACAATCAAAATGACTATGCCTCACTGATTATCTCCCTTATGAGATCATAAGTTTGATGCCTTCAATGTCCTCTAATACCACTTCTCATGAGATCATAAGTTAGTTATCTCTCAATCTCTCCATGTGTATTCCACCATGAGAAGGCCTCCTTGTATAAGATTGGAGAGACCTAGCCACCTTAGATATTCTTGGGATAGGTTGAAGATCCTTCTACATCAGTTTTGGATCTTCCATAAGATCCATCCTTAACCTCATATTTGAATCCAACCAACTCCAGAGATGAGGGGGATTTTTCCCTGATTTTCCTCAACAGCCCAAGATTTTCCTTAACCTCATATTTGAATCCAACCAACTCTAGAGATGAGGGGAATTTTTCCTTGATTTCCTCAAATAGCCCAGCACTCCCCCAGAAGGGTGCACAGAGTGCTGGAACAATCCCCCAAAGAAGTTCAAGGAGCACTAACACTCCCTGGTAGTGGGTAGGGGAGCGCTGCCCAAAATTTAATTAAAAAATCCAAGCCCTCCTCCAGAAGGGTGCACAGAGTGCTGGAATGCTCCCCTAAATAAGGTCAAGGAGCATTGGCACTCCCTGACAGTGGGTAGGGGAGCACTAGCCTTCAAAATTCATTTTTAAGTGGTTTTTTTCATGGCAAAATCTTTGTACTCTTAATCAAATGATTTCTTCTTCTTAAACTAGTCTTTTAGGGTGTCTTTGAAGTGTCCTTGTGATGTTGTTAGAGACATGGCATAGGCAAGATAACTGTATGATGTTTGCAACACTTGTAACACTTATGTCTAAAATGCGACACTTGTGATAATTGTAATGGTGACAATAGGTCATCATTGAAATGAGTAGTTTTGATGTGTAATAGATTGCCCCCCAAAGTGAGAAGTTAGAAGATGAAAATTGATGACTAAAGTACTTTGTAGATTTTTTCGAGCAAGGGTATGGACACGGAGAACCTGGTAGAATCTGCACACAACCATCAAAAAAATATTATGACATGTTTCAAACCTAAGGAAGACATACCTATGCTTGGGTGATAAAGACTTGCAAGGTATGGCCACCATAAGATACACTGCGGATAAATAATTATATTAACAAAGAGTATAGCCACCAAAGATACAATGTGGATCTGTAGTTACATGACAAGAATTGATTGTAGCCACAAAAAATACATAGTGGATCTACAAAATGACAAGACATAGCCACATACCAATACAAAGTGGATCTATGTAACAATATATGAGTCAATATTCAAGAGAAACTCTATTGCAACCTGGGTAAAATACATATTAGAGTGATTACTCAACCCAGGGTCTTCTTATCAATCCTAATGTAGTACGAATCTTACCATGTGAATATATGTCCTGATGTCAAAAATGGCAGAAATCACTTGATTACCGGTCAATGAGGTAAATCGTTAACAAGTGCAAGGGAAATCATCATTGATGTCAATGATTCCCAAGGTACCCTAGTACATTCCAATGAATGTGAATAGATGATATGAAGTCAAACATCCATGGAATAATCCAATCAGAGGTCAATGATGTAAACCCACTGTCGGAAGTGAGGAGGCATGTCATTGAGGCATGTAGGTCTCAAGGAACTAACTAGTTTCTAAGTCTAATTCCCAGATAATGTGTTGAAGTTGACAGGAACAGACTTGTTGAAGGAGGGGCTTGATGTATCCCCCATCAACGACATGAAACTGACATAGATATGTAAATTAGTGGATCAAATGAACATGGACTGACATGGTTATTGAATCAGAAAATTTGTGATGGTTGACTCTTGAGGAAGATACTTCCCTTGAAAATTGAGGCACAATAACATAAACATGACATGGACCAAAACATGATGATGCAGTGGATACTGTCAATTTTGTTGGGTGACCCAAAGGAGTAAAGAAACTCAGAGGATTGGTTATGTGCAGAGGTTTAGCAGATTAAAATGTATGCAAATACAAAGTGTCGTGTTCAAGGGCGACCATAAGAGTTACTTGTGATGTTTTCAAAAACTGTGTGGCTTGCTTCCTTCAAATTCCCCCCCCATCCAGATAGACGAGTACCTCTTTTTAATTTAACGAGCTCAAGGAGGGTAACACATGATCAATATAACTCACCTGCAGTAAGTCCCTCTTCATTTGTTTAATGAACTGGAAGAAGTAAGGGTTTGGTCCGATATGGGCCCTTCAATGTATGATTTTTTTAACGAGTCCAGAGAAGGTAAACTCGGTAATTTTTCATGTTTAGATAGTCTGAAAAAGAAATTAAATTCAACTACAAGGTTGTCCTTTTTCTTAATTTTAGTCTCATGAGGCCAAAAAAGAGATAAATTATCACTCAAAAGACACCCTTTCAAACCTTTTAACGAGTGGGAAAGGATGCAAGATCACTCAGAAATATTTTCATGATTAGAAAGTCTGAAAAGAGATTAAAGATGACTCCAGGGGGTTCCTTCTTCGTATAACCTTTACGATTCCAAAAAAGTGATAAAATTATATTCGATTACATTCTCATGTATTTACGAGAATGAGAAAGAACAAAGACTAAGCTCAACATTGGTTTCATTTTTAGACAAGCTTGAAACAAAATTAAACTATTCTTGTAAATTCCCAATGTAATTTTCAAAGGTAGCGATACCCATGGATGGTTGGTACTCTACCCCCGTCTTGAAAATCTAGAGACATAACTCCAAAATGATAATCAAAGGCTAGAGACATGCCCCCCAAAGATTCAATTCATTCACCGACTTTGAGGTTGTCACCAATTCATGTACTAGATGGAGAAAAAAGACACAGGTGGATGAAATGAAGGTTCAAATATGAGACCTAACGAAAGACTCGACTTGGTATGAGAGGTGACTGTTTCATTTTTTAACGAGATTTTCACAGGAAAATAACTATGCTCAAGTCTCTGGGTTCAATCCCCATATTTATGTTTCATTTTTTAATGAGCTTTGTACAAAGAAGAAAAATTATGCTCATGACCTTTGTTTTAGTTTTTAACGAGATTTCCACAGAGAGGAAAACTATGCTCATAGATTTCTTCTTGATCATGGTTTCCAAGAGGATAATGCTTTGGAAGGAAACCATGCCAAGGGACAAAACTTGGTCATGGATTCCAAGAGATCTTCACTAGATGGAAGAACAATGCTTTGGAAGGAACACATGTCGAGGGTCGTGACAGGGGTAAGGATATCAGGCTCCAATAGTCCTACCGAAGAGATCACCATGTCAACTACCGGGTCTAAATCATCAGAAGTTGAAGTCATGGGAGATAACGCCACATAATTGACCTATGGCAGAGGTGTTACCGACTTCATATAATACTTGTTTAGGGAGGTCATTGGGTTGGTAATCAAGTCAGGACTAATGCATGAACGTTGATCAATATCCACAATTATTCCATTGTGCAGGAAAGACATCACATGAAAAAGAGTGGACACAATAAATTTCATGGCATAAACATAATCTCGCCCACGGAGTAAATCGAAATCCAAGGGGTCCTAGACTACCATAACATCAATAAAGACAATTTTCCCTCCCAAAGATACAAGAAACTGAGGAATGAATCCTAAAGGGTGACTATTTCTTCTGTTAAAAGAAAATAGAGTTTGGATAACCAACACAAGCTGAGGATAACCCAAATCTTGCCAAGCAATAGAGGACAAAATCCTAATGGACGAACCGTCATCTATCAATGCATGAGGAACGTCCTAAACACATACCTGTACTATAATCTTGAAAGGAATGTGAGAGGGAAGACGAGGTCCCATTAGCACACCCCAATCAAAAAGGATAGCCTCATTACTTGGAGGGGGTTTCACGGGAGAAGGAGGAATGCCCCTAAGCATGGTAGATTCTGTATCAACGAGAAAAATGTGGGCATAATCAGGTTTACTCTCTAGAGGGAGAGTAGGATAGATTGATAATGACATCAAATCAACCACTTGGGTTGCATTCTCCAAGGGAAGAATGGGGTCGATAGGTGGAAACAAATCGACCACATGGGTTGCACTCTCTAATGAGAGAGCGGGATCGACTGAATATGGGATCGGATCAACGACTTTGTCAACTGGTTCAACTAAGGATGTGACCATATTGACGACATGATCAACCAGATTGACCGAACTTTGGCACTTGTTAGAGGAGGAGTGGGATTGACCACGTTGGCACTCTTCAGATCAAGGGTGGTACTGACCAATGACGGGACTGGATGATTCACCTGGGTTTCACTTTTCAGATGAAAAGTGGGGTTGATCGATGACAGAACTGGATCAACTACTTTGGTTAATGATTCAACCGAGGATGAAACTAGATTGACCACCTGATCAACCAGACTGACTGGGGATGGAACTAGATTTACCATTCCATCAACTAACAATGGGTTGGGGGAAATATTACGATAACTAGTTGGAAGTTGAAGATTTTTCAAAAGAGAAGAAGACTCATCCATACAAGGAAAAAGGTGAGAATAATTATCACCTTCGCATAACATACAAGGTAATTTGACAGTTGTCCTCTTCTTACCAACCTTAACGTCACTAGTTGGTGAGGTGTCACGAGTATGTCTAGTAGAGGTCGATGATGTGGAGGATCACATTTCTAAGACCTTGGGAAGACCAGGGAAATCCCTGAAAACGTGGTCACCCTTACAAAGACTACAAGGGAATTTGGGTTTCAGATTATTATTTTTAATCTTGTCGACCTCATAAACACTCCTAGTATGATTAATAGTAGCTGGTTGCTTGGATCCAACATCTGATATGGTTGGAGGCTTGGTCCTTTTCGGGTTCTTCTTCTTCTTCTCTTTTCATTTCTTATTCTTCTTATCAACCTGGCTACTTTCTTTAGAGATTTCACTAGGCGAAGAAGGAGAAAGGGAATGAGAATTAATGGGTGAAGAAGGTGAAAAGTTGACATGAGGTTGATGTGTGGATGGTGTACTAACATATGAATTATGGTGAGTCCTGGAAGACTCAATGTGGCAATGTATGGAGGAGCAATGTTTCCAAAATAAGGAAAGGTGAAAGGTTCCCCGAGACAAGGGGTTCCTCCATTGGTACTCCCAGGATTTGATGCCATTAACATTGACTCGACCTAAGGTCCACTGAGTAAAACAAACAACACACACTATGAATCTAAGAAGAAAACAATCAAACAAAACTTCCCATAATGAAACCACTAGTTGGTAATGAAATCCAACATCGCAAGATCAATATAGGAAGGGGAGGGGATAGAGCGGGTGGATCAGTTACATTGGCGACCTTCTTAACAAACTTATGCCTTGGTGCAAGCTTCCATGCAATAATTGTGGATTTACCCTCCAAGGATCCCAAGTGAGTTTGACCAACATCTGTTCCAGGTACAGTGAGATTTCCCTTCATTGTCACCTTGTGTAAGACCCTGAAGATTATGGCTACTAAGTTCACCAACTCGCATTCATCCCTTGGGTGGGTACAATCGATAGTCTAGTCCAAAGTATGGGAAGGATAACATGTCTGAAATCCTTCGAGAGAACTGAGGAAAAGTGGACCGGTAGAACTCCAGAGGACCTCGAACAGATTCGAAGTTCGTGAAGCACCAAGACCAAATGAAGATAGTTGAGCTTCAAGAAGAACCCCTAATTTACGATCTGACTACTACGAACAGTCAAACCATAGAGGGATAATATATGTAGCTCTCCTGAATGTGACCTTGTGCATAAACCCTATGTGAGAGGGGGATCCTAGTAAGCTGATACGAAAATTGGATTTTATCTCTCTATCGCAAGATGCTAAGTTTGTTTGACAACTTTTGAAATTTATCCTTTCAACCTAATCCAAATCCCTAAACCTTAAGCTAATGTAGGTTTGCTAACAGAAAAAATGTCTGATAAATTTTAGTTTAGTGGTTGATTTTAAGGTTGTTGTTTAATCAAGAGGAACAAGGAGTGGACTAAATGATTTTTTGACTGGCTATAAACAATGTAAAGAAATGATAATGCAAATAATTCACTTCGATGAAATCTATATTATGAGAAGGAGAAAACATTTATCATTCCAGATGCACAATGTCCCAAAATGCCAAAAACCATGCAATTTCACTACTTCGAATGCAAGTTAGTTTCACTACCCAAAAGAAAGAATGCAAGTATCTTCTTTGTTTGATTATGATGTATACAAAAACCAAATACAAATCCTTTGATGTTCTACTACTTTCAATCAGGAGAAAGAGTCAAATGCAGATGTAAAAGACACGAAGCAAAAAGGCTACAAACAAAGCATGCACTCAAGGAAGTGAGGTATGAAAGAAAAAAAGTAGACAATCAAGGATTCTACAACCAATAAAGCATTCAAGGAATACAAGAATATGCAAAGAAGAATCCAAGAAAAGACAGGGAGAAAGAGAAATCACTCAAATTGTCCGGACAAAAAAAGCAACTAGAAAGGGCAATTTCACATTTCTGAAAAAGTTTCAAGATCCAATCAAGAAAAAAAGGGGTTATAAGAACCAAATATCAACCTAAATAACTTCACAAACCAATCACAAAGTATGGGTAAATACTTCCACAAAACAAGATGAGAAAATTTGAGCAACAAAGGGAAAAACTCCAAAAAGGAGACCAACGCTCCCTGTCTCAAGGGTAAAGAGTGTTGCAGTGTTACCTAAATCACTATGGGGGAGTGATAGCTCTCTGATATGGCCTACAGGGGGGCGTTGATCCACCTATAAATTCAAAAAACAGTAAAAAAGAATGAAGAAAAACTCACCCAGAATGCATAAAAAATGGTGAAATTGCTAGTGAAGGTAGGAGAAGGTTAATGGACGATGATCAAACAGTAAACATGATCTGAAAGGTGGGAAAATTTAAGTAAGAACAAGAGGAATTGTTTGGGAAAAATGAACTCAAATAGAAAATGGAACAATGGATAGATCTTTGAATTTCCTTACAACATCTTTCATTCAATCAGATAAATGAGAAGAAAACAATAAATTGACTCTAAATCTTCAAAGAAGAAGAGTGACTTCAAAGTAAGGAAGAAAAAAGTTCAACAATATAAACACAACATAATAAATTCTTAGAAATCAATATGTTGGAGGCCAAAAACAAGAACACACTGAGATGGTATTAACCCTGAGTAGATGAATCAACAAAAAGTAGACTCAGAGATCAACTCCCAATAATTTTTTTCATAGAAAACAACCAGTGCTCTAGTGTCAAGGGTACTAGAGAATTGAAGTTCTCTTTGGGAGCCTACAGGGAGTGCCATCACTTTGGTGGTAGAGGTAGGGGAGCACTGGCCTCTCAGAACTCAAAAACTTGCCCAAAAAAAAAAAAAAAAAAAAAAAAAAAACTCAGGAAAATCCAGAAATTGAGTGTGTATGGGATGAATCCAAAAGCCAAAAACACATCTAAGAATCATAAACATAGAATGAATAATTTATAAATATGATAAAATGCCAAAAAAATGACCAAGGAAGGAAACCAAAACTGAAAGCTTCCTCCCCAATGGAGTTGCCAATTTATGTTACAGGAAAATCCCCTTGCGGACAAGTGGATTTCCTCTTGAACCCTAAATATCTAAGATCAATATAGAAAGGTGATAAATTTTGTTACTGACATCCTTTTAAACCTGGCTAAGTCAATGAAAAAGATAAAAGGAAGAATATGTACCTTTTTATGATGTTTTCCCTTGCCCAATCCAAGTTGAGCCTTGATCCCCAAGCTCTTCAACAAGTCTTGCAATCCAATAACAACAAAGACAAAATAAATTCCTATTCTACCATGATTAATTCAAAACTAGATCTATCTATCAAAGAAAAGTTCATGTAGGCATACACAACCTTGAAAGAAACATGCCAAGAACATGTATTAATCAAAACTTAACAGAGATAATTACAGACCTTTGATGAAGTTGTTACAGCCTTTTCGAGCTCTCCTTATCCAACCCCTTGCTCAAATAATCCACAATCAAAATAACTATGCCTCACTAATTATATCCCTTATGAGATCATAATTTTGATGCCTTCAATGTCCTCTAATACCACTTCTCATGAGATCATAAGTTAGGTATCTCTCATTCTCTCCATGTGTATTTCACCATGAGAAGGCCTCCTTATATAAGCTTGGAGAGACCCAACCACCTTAGAGATTCTTGGGATAGGTTGAGGATCCTTCTCCATCAGTTGTGGATATTCCCTAAGATCCATCCTTGACTTAAGATTCAAATCCAACCAACTCCAAAGATGAGAGGGATTTTTCCCTAATTTTCCTCAATAGCCCAAGATTTCCTCAAACAGCCCAGTGCTCCCCTAGAAGGGTGCACAGAGTGCTGGAACACTCCCCCAAAGAAGGTCAAGGAGCACTGGAACTCCCTGATAGAGGTTAGGGGAGCTCTACCCAAAATTTCCTCAAAAAGGCCAGTGCTCCCCCAAAAGGGTGCAGAGAGTGCTGGAACACTCCCCCAAAGAAGGTCAAGGAGTGTTGACACTCCCTAACAGTGGGTAGGGGAGCGTTGGCCTTCAAAATCCATTTTTAAGTGGTTTTTTTCATGGAAAAATATTTGTACTCTTCATAAAATGATTTCTTCTTCTTAAACCAGTCTTTGAGGGTGTCTTTGAAGTGTCCTTATGATCTCGTTCGAGACACGACATAAGCAAGATTATTGTATGATGTTTGTGACACTTGCGGCACCTGTAATGGCGACAATAGGTCATCATTTAAATGAGTAATTTTGATGTGTAAAAATAACCTTCTCCTTTTCTTCTTGGAATCGACAAATTCAAGGCTATATTGCATCTGCTAACCTTCGTAATTGGATGGGATCATCCCCAACTCTGCAATTTTCAATGAAGAAGGTGCAATAGGTACTGCGCAGCTCGAATGGATGGCTTGTTGTGTGTCTTTCATCTCCTTTTCTATTCTTTCATACAATGTCTCCTGCTTCGCTCCATATCTCTGCAAGATATCCTCTGAGGCATATTCTATAGATGCAATGATAAGATTGACATCATCCACTGTGAGCACATTATTCGACTGAGGCTTATTGGCTTGGGTCTTCTTTCTTGCTGAGGGTTTTTGCAGAGAAACCTTCCTCTTCTTTGATGTTTTAGACACAGTAGGGGGATCCTTCGGTGGTGTAACTTTTCCTTTGTATTTATTTTCTCCTTCTTCCACTCCTTATTCTTGGTTCACTTCGTCTCCTCCTCCTTCTGTGGGTGGATCACGCCTACTTTCCTATGAGGCATTATCCTCCTCATCATTTTCTATGTTCTGCACTTCCTCATTTTTATTCTTTTTCTTCGTGTTAGTCTGTCCATCATGTTCAACCTGGGTGACCAAAATACTTCCAATGATGTCAAGGTCAGAGATTTTTTCATCTTCCACTGGTATAAGGAACTCTACTGGCCATTCTTTGGTGATCTCCGCCATATCTTCATCGGTCAGCTTATAATATGACTGCAGTTCCTCCTTACTTTCATCCCTGCCCACAGTTATTTAGATAAAGTGTCGATATGTGTGGAACTTACCTAGCGGTCTATACTGGTGCAGTGTATTCGAGTTAATTTGTGGAAATGCCTCAATGGAATGCTTCATATGCTGGTAATAATCATGGAAGACAATGTTCGACTGCCACTTCTTTGACATGTTGTTTGTATACCACAAGGTAGAGAACCTTGCAACCAACAAATCTGATGGTTGAACTTCTGGAAATGTTGCTCCTTCCAGCATCTACGAAGCAACAAATTTTATTAAAACCAATAACCAACTAAAATGGAACTCGTATCCCTAATTCTACACTTCACATCATTCCTTCTCGAGCTTGTTGACGAGGTAACTCGCCTAGTTCATTTTCATTCATTATATGCACTTCCCTGCAAGGTCTACCACAAATCCTATGACTTGTGTTGGATGGTTCTTTCTGATGAACTTACCAGCTATAAGATGACAAGATAGGCACACTGCACCATCTTGGATGGAGGCTACCTTGTAGCCTTGCTTTCCCTTTTCGACATCGCCATAGTCTTCGTTTATGCGTTGTGCCAGGGAGCGATCTGAATTCTTCCCTGGGTATAACTGTTGAGCATCTGGTCCCTGCATGCTCAGTCCTGTGATGAGGTGGATCAGTGCCAAATACATAGTCACACACCTGTCAAGCGACAAATACCCTCCATGGTAACATTATAGGAGGCGTTTAACGCAAGTGTTAACTGCCTGATGTCAGCCGAAGTGAGGGATCTTCATCACGTTCATGATCGTTTATTGCACAAGCTCCTTAATCCATGGTTGGGAGACTATGAATGACTTCTTCCCATTCTTTCTCATCAAATACCTATGTGGCTTGATCATCACGTAGTTCTTCTTGTCTCTGAGGTTAAGGTTGTTGTTCTTCAAAGCTGGGATATGTCCTAACTAGGATCCAACTATGTGTATCCCCTTTAGGATGTACGCAGTGATCAATGTGTACTCAAAGTGACATGGGATACTATTGTGGTTCACCGCACTAGCCAAGGGTGGTATGTACTCCAACAAGATTGATGGGATCTTCTTCGCATTAGTCAGATCATCACAGTGTTTGCTTCGCTTCTTAGTAGTGTAGCCAGAACAACGTCTAGTCGATGGGGATTCTTGCAATCCTCTAGTGGATGACCCCTGCATTCCTACAAACACGAATCTCTCATCCATGAGGTCTACAAGAATATCCTCCACAAAATTCTCCAACATGATCGGTTCGCCCAACATTCATACTTGTAACAAAATAAATTGGGTAGGAGATAGGAAAGAAAGGTAATCAAATGGATGGCGAGGTCTAGAAATCATAGCACGATACGATGGATTCTCTGTTAGCTTGGATATTACTGGTTGCAAAAAGTGGTCCCGATGCAACATCCAACGGGTTATATAAACAAGTTTTGTAATGGATTCCTCCAACGGGCAGGAATTCCTCAATAAATATGAATCATTCCATTATGGCACGGTCTCAGTGGTCCAATGACTGTATTTATGGTGATAAATGCATTTCTATCTGTTCTGGAGCATTATTCTAATGGCTGGGGTGCCTCCAATGGTCATATAGCTTCATCATGGCGAAGTCTCTTTCTGCATGATTATGCTATTCCAGCGAGGTTCAAGTTCTGTAGATATTCCTCCTGCGAAGTATTTTCTAGAAATTCTCATAGTTTTTCTAACTTTGCTTTCTTCTTACTGAGCTTCCTTGCCTTATTTCCTGTGATCCGAGTCTCTGGATTCCTCTTTCCATTTTTATTCGTGTCTTCTCTTATCATGGTAACTTCGCACTACCGATGTTCTTTCAAAGGGCTTGAAGGTAATACCTCATTTCTTATTAACTCCAGGGTAGGTACTCTTCTTTCTTGAATGGGTAGGTCCTTCAAGTCTTCTTGCATTCTTTCAAATTCGACAACTAGTTCTCTTTCCCTCTGTTTCTTTGAATTATCCTCTTGTTCTTCTATTAGTCACTCTATTCTTCTGGTTATGAGGTCCCTTAATTCTTTCTTTTTCTATTCTGTAGCTTCCTCCTCTACTTTCCTTTTGATATGATCTTTCACAATCCAAGTCTTTCCTAATAAAAGTGGAAAAGGGGTGTTATTCTCAACAAACCTAATAACTTCAAAGTCATCTTCTGTTGACGTTTCATGAGAAATCATAGGTATCTTAGTAACTCTTCCACATAGGGTTATCATCTTTCCTTTAAACAAGCATATCCTTCCTAATGAAGGTATCATAGTAGGCTTTCCCAAAATTTCCCCAGTTCTTTCTGTCATAATGTTCACATGTGTTTCTTCATCTAGTACACAGTCTATGTCAAAGTCTTCTATTCTTGTAACTATGCGTTGTTTTTCTTTCAAGATCTCTGACACACTGACATCCTTGTGGTCATCCATTTCTTCTTTTAACTGTACTAACATAGCCTAATATTTCTTTGATTCTTTCTCTTTATTATTCTTTAACATATCCTTAGTCTCTTGACCTTATTCATAGTTTTCTTGTCTCATGTTCATCTTTTCAACTTTAGCAATCA
Source organism: Picea glauca (assembly GCA_000966675.3). Taxonomy (NCBI): domain Eukaryota; kingdom Viridiplantae; phylum Streptophyta; class Pinopsida; order Pinales; family Pinaceae; genus Picea; species Picea glauca. The sequence goes on from JZKD02S0723177.1 coordinate 1,028,604, forward strand.
TTCTTGGACAACCCTCAACCTCATGATCAATAGATTTACAACAAAGACAAATAGGACCTATAACAGGGAATTCTTTAGTAAGATGTCTCAGCCTTCTGCAATTATAACACAATGTTGATCCTCTCTTTCTTTTAAACGAGCCCCAACCTTTCCTGTACTGTGCACGGGGATCACATTGCTGGACCCACAATCTGCAAAAATTCTTTCCAGGTTCCTGCATCCACTTATTATTCCAAAAATCATTTCTATGCATAGGGATAACATATTTTTCTCTATTTCTATCAAATTTATTTAGATCCACTCTTTCTTCTAACTGTGCCCTATTTTTCAGACTAGGACAAGATCTATCAAACAGACCTAGATTCATACTTCAAAGAGAAAATTTCCACTTATCTTACCTTTACCAGAGCACAAATATTTAAGATCTTACCTCTTTTCTTTAGAGCATGTTCCTTTCTTAGCCAAGAGCTTCACAAGTTGATTAGAATACTGCGCACTACAACAATAGATCTATGCATAGAGATTTCTCTTTTCTTTAGTTCCTAGCAATCACAGTTTTAGGTCCCAACAAGGGAACCATTTGTTGGGACAGGGGCATACCCAGGGTTCAACGCCTCAACAGTGCACCAAAAAAACCCTAACTGTTGGCCCTTTCAGCAACACCTGCAAAGTAGATGAAGTCTGACCCAAGGGAGAGGCAGGGGGGGTTGCAAGACTTAGGTGTCTACAACCAATATGGGACACATATCTGTGTTTTCAACACTTACAAGAACACTTATACAACAATATGCATTAGATTGTGATTCTCATTGACATCGCATATTAACCCTTATTACAGATCAGCGTAGTAAAAATCAAGATCAAACACTTCCAATCACTTAGCACATAGAATTAGCTTAGATATAGAATTCATTCACACGGTTAATCATTAAGATACAATATCAGATGCATTCATTATACATAACAAAAACATCACTAAGAAAATAACCACATAAACAACATCGCACAAAGCACATCAAGGAACATGATATACGTGGTTCACCCTAGTGTGGGGCTACATCCACCAACTTCTTCTTATTATTTATTAGTCTTCGATATTCTTACATTCATCTGCTACTGTGCACAAAGCCATAGAGCCCAACTCTACAGTGGACAGGTGATCTGTGCACAACACACTAGATCCACCTTCCCAAAAATCATGTCAAGGCATAGAGCCAACTCCTTAATAGCACAAAGCCTTACTTTACACATCCAGATTGCACAAAACTTCCAATTTCTTGCACTAAGACAAACCTACTGTGCACATAACTAACACTACTACTTACATCACTTAGATACTTCTTATTTATACATTTATAAAAAGGCCTAAACATGGGTAAACCCATGGGCTGACATCCCATAACCCGTTACATAAACTGTAGTAAACACTTTTCTTGATCCACAAGCCCATAAAATAAGTGATATCCCGCGATCTCTACCCTTCCTAGGCACTCCATCTTCACCCAGCTTTTCAAAGTCCCAAAAGTGTTCCAACATGACCAATGTTTCCTCAAAACTTGATCAAGTACCAACACATATTCTTGTATTTCATCGCTTTTTGATTCAACAAATAATTTACATAACCCTTTCCCTTTGTTGATTCTAGTAGGCTTGATCTCCATGTTGTGTTATTGTAGGGTTGTTATCCAGTTATCTCTTTCCTCCCCTAGATCTTTTTGCACCAAGATATTTCTTACAACAGGATATGGGATAATTACCTTATTCTTTGATTTGATAAAATAGGGCCTGAAGTGTTTTACAACTTTAAATATAGTATAGTCCTTCTTATCCACTTCTTGGTATTTCAGTTCTTCTCCTTGCAATCCTGAACTCATGAATGCCATGGGAAATTCATCTCCTTCTTGATTTTTCTGAGCAAGGACAACTGTGAATGCTATGTCTGAAGAAAAAGTGTAGAGAATAATCTCTTGACTAAAATCTTGACTTAATAGTGGAGGGGATTTTTCTATTTCTGATATGATTTTATCAAAAGACTCCTTTTCCTTAGATCCCCATTTGAATTATGCATTCTTCTTAATCATGTCCTGGAAATGTTTCACTGTCTCAAAAAATCTAGGGACAAATCTTATGATAAAATTTATCCTTCCTAGGAAATATTGCATAGCTTTATTGTTGTGGGGAGGAGGGATTTTGGTAACGGTTTACATCTTTTGAGGTTTGATCTTCATACTATGCTTGGAAACTAAGAATCCTAAAAGTATGCCCTCATCAACTGCAAAAATAGATTTTTTGGGATTGAGGGAGATGCCATACTCCCTGCACCTATCAAATACTCTCCTCAAATGGGTTATATGGTCCTTTTCATCCCTAAATAAGATAGTAACATCATCTAAATACACTACAACACACTCTCCAAGCAGGCCTCTAAAGGTGATATATGATATGTCTCTTTGGAAAGTTTCTCCAACGTCGATCAAACCAAAAACATCCTCTTGTAAGCATACATTCCCCGTTTGGTTCAGAAAGAAGTTTTCAATTGATCATTATGGGAAACCAGGACTTGGTTGTAACCAAAAAATCCATCCAAGAGTGAAAGCATTTTTGATCTGGATACACAATGCAAGATATGCTCCATAGGGGGCATTGGGTAGTTGTCTTTCTCTAAGGCCCTTTTCAATTTCCTGAACTCGATACATAGACTTATATCTCCATTATTTTTCCTCACTAGTACTAGGTTTGAGATCCATTGAGTATGTCTAAACAAGAATATAATATTAGTAGATAACAACTTGTTTAGCTCTACTTTTACCTGAGGCTCAGGACTGGGCTACAACTTCCTTAACTTTTGTTGATTTTTTTTTGTTTGAGGCTTCATTGGAATGATGTGTTGTATGATTTTGGTGTCATACATCTTGAGGTATTCATATGCCCATGAGAATATGTCTTTGTATTCCTTGAATATTTTTAGGTAAGATTGTTTTTCTTCAGGAGAACAATTCTTTCCCAATTTGATATTTTGAGGTGTAGTGCTTGTTACAAAATTTAGCACTTCAAACTGCATGGATGAGATGTTGGTTTTGTAGTTTGTTTCTTTCTTGAACTTATCTTGGAGATCATAAAGTTTCTCTAGTCTCACTACATTATGGGAGATATTGTTGGTTGAACCAAAATGATTTCTTGGTTGATCTTGATTAGTATCATCAATGTTCATCATTTGATCATGTTGAACTTCATCAATAACAAAGTCTTTGAATGTGTCTTTGAGGTGCAATAAGATAATAATTTGTTGATCATCATGAAAGACTTTCCAACTAGTGATGTTGTCTAAAATTGAAGGCCTTTATAAAATTGCAATAGAGAAAGTGTCAGGAATCAATCCATTAAAAGGTATTAATCTAGATGCAACATTCTCCAGTAAGCCAACATCACAATTCAGTGAACGCAGAACATAACTAATTTTAAATGCATCAAAATACTTTATTAGTTCCCATACCTCTAACTTATAATGTCTTAGACGAATTCAAAAACATGGATGTTGTTCCTTACCTGTCTTATGACAATTTCATAATCACCAAATACCTTAATTTTCTTTTCTTTCAAGTCTACTTCCTTTCTCAGCCCTTGTATCAAAGCTTTATATTCGACAATATTGTTGGTGCATGAGAATTCTAGTCTACATGCAATTAATGTTTTATTTATTTTTGGATATTTGAGTATGTATCCAGCACCTATACCTTCTAAATATTTGGATCCATAAAAAAATTAGCGTCCACATATTAGGATCCTCTTTCTTTATCTCAACAGTTGATTTTATGTTTTCAATTTTTTTTGGATTAGTGGGGTTAGTAGAGTTAATGACCATCCCTAATCTATCCTTAGAAATAATGTTAGGTTGCACATCAGAAGAAATTTTATTATGATCTACTATATTACAGTTGGGCTCAACAATCTGAGTGCAATCAACGATTTCAGATTGTGTGCTAGATTTCACAAAAGAAGATGTGTTAGATGTGCAATTCCCAAAAAATGTATCATATGAGTAATTACCCAAAATTGAATTGTTAAACATTACTAGTTCATTTGGGTCATTAAAGATGCTAACTACATGTTTCATATATCTCTCTTTGTCAATTCTAATCTGATTCATTTTACCATTCAAGGGAATCAATAAACGAGACCAATGAGTAGAAAAATATCCATTTAGCATAGCAGACCAATCCATACTCAAAATCATGCCATAATTATCATGTATATCTACCACAATATTGTCGATGATTTGATGAATTTTAGAATTAGTAGGCATCATGATTATAACATTCTTTAGTTCCCCAATAACTTTGAATCAAGTTCTATCTAGATGAATAATCTGAATATCATATGCCTCTGGTTTGACATTAATATTTTCACAGACTTTAAGAGGCATAAAATTAGAAGAAGCTCATGAGTCTACCATACAATTATGAACATTCCTATTAAATATTTCAAATGTAATGAGGAATGGTGGGGTAGTAGATATGGACCTCTATTTGATTAGGGATTAATTTATTTCTACCTAACCCTTAGATGGAATATTGATGCTAGAAGAATTTGAATTGGTCATTCCCCTCTTTGCCCCAACATTAAGCTTTTTAGTGCTAGTGGAATTTCCCCCCTGTAGAGTTTCAATAATTTTTTCTCGAGTTTGTGGGATCTTCATAAGATCAAAAAAGAAAATGGGCTTTAGTGTTCTTTATATATTCTAGGAAATCATATTCCAACCTTTCTAAGGGCATGGATGAATCATTTGGTTTGGGTTCCTGGTTGGTTGCTTTGTGGTTGGTGGATGTTGTTTTGGGGTGATTGGGAGTAGTGTTAGTTGGAAAAGAGGCTTGTTTGGTATTGGAAGTGGTAGGTGTAGGTGGATTGGAAGGACTTGGGGTGTCATATGAGGCCTTATTAATTGCACCCCTAGTGGTTACAACGTCTTGTGACATGTGTATTTCCTCAACCTTTTCTTCCTCTCCAGCATAAGAAATATCCCAAAATGAATTTATTTGTTGTTCTACAGGCTCCCGAGGCTCTTGAATATATTCTTGTTGTTCCTGACTTTCCTCTGCTTCTTCATTGACCTCATTTATATTCTATGTTTACCAAGTTTGTAAATGTTGAACAATATCTTCCATGTTAATTCCATCTTCTTGAGAAGGTTTGGTTTTGTTAGTTGGGGGAGTGTTTTTATATTTCTTGGGAGGAAATTTGAAAATTGTATTTTGGCTTGAATATCCATTGCCACCTCTCTTCCTCAAATCTATCATCTCATTGGAGAATTTCTTAACAATCCTTTGGAGATATTCCATATCCATAGAATCATAATTTTTCTTCTCTTCAGAAGGTTTGGACACAATTTCTTTAGTTTTTCCCTTGTTTTTGGAGGATTCGTGTTGGATTACTAAGAGGGGGGGTGAATCAATAATGATCAATTATATCAATTATTAGTCCTTTAAACCACTATGTATATTCTTTTACTTATTCAACCATGTTCATATGTTCAACATCAATATATTATTGTATCATAAGCATTAACATTCACCAGTACATAATAAACAATAACAAACACATACACACAATGCAAAGTACACCAATATTTACGTGGAAACCCAATGTGGGAGAAAACCATGGAATGCTTTTATTATATGTCAAGAATTACATTCAAGGAAGAACCAACTTCCAATTCTCCAGCTACAACTGGAAGGAGGCTCTGACACCATAGTTTCTCAGGATACAACCTGAGGGAAGATCCAAATCCCCAATTCTCTAGTTACAACCAGAAGGAGGCTACACCCCCCTATGTTCTCCGGCTACAAATGGAAGGTGGCTACAACCACCTATCCTTGCCCCGTCCAAACTTCCCTGAAATATAAGTAGAATGATGAAACCAATGTCACACTGTCACCGTGAGATATATTGTTGTAAACATGTACCAATATGTTCCATTGACATGTAATCAACCTGTGCCACTGTCCTGTAACAAACCTATGCCATTATCCTGTAACAAACCTATACATGTCCCTTGCTTGTACCAACAAAACTAAATACACCAACAACATGTATCAATAATATCCTCAATATATTAGATCTCATACCCAATATCATAAGAATATTACTCAAACTATGTGCCAACAATGCACATCAATCATGTACATCAACCATGTACATCAACACTATACAAAGATAACCAAAAACATGTACCAATCATGTATCAACAACAAATCAAACTATTCCTCAACAATATGTATCAAGATCATGGTGTACTTCAAGTATGTATCTCATCCATGTACCCAATCATATACTAATAACATACACCAAGATAACCAACAAGATACCTCTAACAATACAACACACCCTCCATAAATCAAATACCATAAATCCTCACATCAACCATGTGCCACAACCTCACTGTTATACAACCTCTATCATTACCAATAACTTCAAGAACATACCTCAACCAAAAGCCCTCAAACATGAACCAATACTAAACTTCGGTAGATCTACCTCAAATCAACTCTACAACAAGCCATAAACTTCTAAGAGGGAATCCAACAGATTTACAAGGAAAACCCTCAACCAGACTCATAGATTCAACACTACACATATGAAAACCATACATTTTTCTTCTTGTAGCATTCTGTTGCCACGGTTTTGTTGCCACGATTTTGATGCCGTGATTTTTTTGCCATGATTTTTTTGCTGAACTTTTTCTGCTGTGGTTTTTCTATCGCAATTTTTTTGCTGCACTTTTCCTGCTGCGATTTTCCTACCACGATTTTTTTTCCGCACTTTTCTTTCCATGATTTTTCTACCGCACTTTTTCTTCTGTGATGTTTCTTCCACACTTTGTCTGTCGCGATTTTTCTGCCGCAATTTTCCTGCCATGATTTTTCTGCCACAATTTTTATGCCGCACTTTTTCTCTATCAATAATACTTTCCCAAATAACCTTTCACAAAATCGATATTCAATGATATTCAATATGTGCTAATTGGAGAGCCTTTTTCTCTTATTTATACTTCAATGTAGCTTCCTCAAGGGGTTACCTTCTAACCAACTTAACCCACTTTCCTTATTTTAGAGCTAACCCACTTCTAACCACTTGTCCACTTAACTTAACCGCTTTCCACAAATATTAAGTTCTCCACTCCTAGTTGCAACTAATTTTTTTATTTAATTAATTTCTTTTGCAACCACTTTCACTTATCCATAAATAGTAAACTCACCACTTCTTGTTGCAACCACTTTATTATTTAAATGATTTCTCTTTGCAACCACTTTGAATACTTTATTATTTAAATAATTTATCTTTGCTCACAACTTCTTGTTGACAACTAACTTTTCTATAATTAGTCAATTCATAACTTCTTTGCCCTTAACTAACTTCTTGTTACAATCACTTTATTATTTAATTTATTTCTTGGTCAACCACTTCAACTATTCAATCTTGTCATCACAACTACTTTACCATAATTACCAAAATCACAACTTCTTGTTGCAACTAATTTATTTAAAATTATTTTTTAATGCAACAACTATACCCATGATTAACTCCTAGTTACCATCAATTTGACTAGTACACTTCTTCTAGGAGCTTCTAGAATAATTGACTTATTCGACCTTCTAGGGGATTCTAGATAACTCATGAGGGATTTGCAGCTTCATATGGTCATAACTCTCTAAACATGAGGAGTTATTTGATGTTCCATATATCACCGAAAATGTCATGACAAATAATATCCATATAGAATTGTATTACCTATAAATTCATTGATCTTCATTCCTTTATATCTCAAACAGACTCAGGTCCCTTACCTATGCCTTTATGCTACCAAAATTCTCTACCAGACTTCTCCAAGGGTTGACATCAATCATTGAGGGTTGACATCAATCCACAATATCACTCTCCAAGGGTTGACATCAATGACAACCAACAATCTAGACTAACTGTCCATCAACCTAAGCCAACTGTTTGACAATCTCCCCCTTTGGAATTGATGGAAACAACAACATTGATGGCAATTCTTAGTCATGATAACATTCATGTTGATATTCCTCATCAATGTTTCTATCTCTACCCATTTGACATCAATGGAAAAGGGTATCTCCCTTTGGGGCTACTCCCCTTGACTGAGGTTTCCTTGGGGCTACTCCCCCTATCTAAATGCCTTTGATATTTCTCTTTGTTTCTAAGCCTCTGATAACTCTCTTCCCCTTCATATGAATAATATCTCCCCCTTTGAAAAAGTTTATCACTCTGATGCAATACTAAATTCACATCTTTCGTGCTTCCATTGTGACATTCACTCCCCCCTGGAAACATGCTTCTATGCTCTCTCTCCAAGCATATAACTCTCTATCATGCATCTAATGAATCTCTTCCCCTATAATCATACGTCTATTCTTACCTATCTGTCTTACAACTACTGTGAATGATATTTCTACTTATATTTTTGGTTTTGTTTATCTCTCTTGAATTCTCTACAAGATGTTGTGTAGAAAAATGTAAGTCTTCATTTACCTATTTCCTTTTGAAGTTATTGTCCATTAGTTCTTCCTTGTGGAATCATATGACATATATGAAAAGAATTTAAGAATAATCATTCAAATATTCTTGTGTAAATATCATCCATTATGATAATGTTCATTTGTCTCTGAACCACTCTCTGAACCAATCGATGAATCCATGCTCTCATCCACTGTCATATATCTATCCAAACCTGCTAAGTGTTCTTACAAATCCATCTCTATCCATACTATCCAAGACTCTACTACACAACTATCCATAATGACGGCCCATCTGTCACTAGACTTTCATGAAGTCTTCACTACTACAACTGATTAATCTAGCATATTCTACTTATGATAACTGACTTCTTTGAATCTGTCTACTCAAACTCTACAAGCTGCTCGGAGGATGGTTCTCTGGTCTATCTCAGCTATCGCATAGATTCTGCATGTATGATATTCATATTACCTGGGAGTATCTAAGACATATGTCTCAAAACAATTCCTGATTTGATGTAGAGTCATCATCATCTTCATTTGTAGATTCATCATCTCTTTGAACTTTGAATTGTTTCTTTCTATTTTTGAATTCATCTTTCACTACAATACCTAAAAGTACAATCTCTTGAACTTGTTCCTTATTTACATGTCCTCCTTTTCTTCCATTTCTTTTCCAAACCTTTTTGTATCTAACATCTTCCTTTTTCTTTGTATATTTTTCTTCATCTCATTTTATTCCCAATCTTGCGATCTCTGGGGCCTAGCCTTTGTTCATTGTTCTTCCTATTTTCTTATCCATACTTTCTTATATCTGACATCAATGTTATCGTTCATGGAAGCATCGATCATGCTTCTACAATCACGAGCTATGTGTCCATAGTTATTACATTTGTAAGATTCAATGTTACGTGGGACCATATAAGCATTTCTTGCTTGAAATTTTCTTTTATAATCCCTGCAATCTACAACCTTATGTCCAAAGTTGGTACAATAAAAACTATAACCATAAAATAAATTTACATACCTGGGAGTGAATGATATTATTTGTGGTGTAGTCCTTCTGAATTTTTTCCTTGAATGATCATGATCATGATTGAATATTCTATGTGGATTGAACATGGATGGTCTTCTTAAAGATGTATCTTTATTAGTTTTCTTAGATTCTGGTTGACCATGATTCCTTCCTTTGAGTAGTTCTGTTGATCCAGATTATTTTCGACACAAAATGAGAGAGAAGATATAATAAATAAATTCACAGAGATATCACATATATTCAATAATATAACATAAATGTATTAGAGATTCAACCATAAACACACATATATAGTAATACACGATTTCTATTAATGAAAGAAATGTACAGAGATTGTAAAAATACAGAGTGAAAGACTCGCTAGAATGGTGGCAACTTATCTCTGAGAACAGATGTGATGGCTACTTGCATTTGCAAGAAGACGATTACAATGAGGCTCCGAAGGCATTTTTACAATAAACAAGAATGCCAAAAACCCTAGACATCCAAAAAACTAACCTTAGGAGATGAAGTGCCAAAAGTCATGTGGGTCCCGTTTGGGTAAGTTAGTACATCAACTTCTTGGGGTCGTAACTTTTGCATACGATCTCCATTTTAGGCACATGATAGCCCATTGGAAAGGCATTGTTGAGGAGATTAATTTTGGGGGAAATATGGAAGTAAATTCCATATTTCTCCCCATTTTCCCAAAAACATTGTTTAGGGACTCAAAATGACCTTGAAAGTTAAAAACTGCTAAAAATAGTAAATTATCAAAATTGCAAGAAAATTGTTTTGAGCCAGTTGGAAAAGGTGGGTGGCCACCAATATCCAACTATATCAATCCTCCCTCCTTAGGAAAAAATGGCCTCCATTGCGTTGAGTGCCCAAGGGAGAGTGAAAAATGTTTGTTGAATCTGAATCTTAGTGAGCCGCTTGCTAGAATATAGAAGATGGTGTGCTCATTTTACCATTGATGATACCCTTGTCACCCAACCATACGCCAAAGCCACCCTTCGAGCACCTTAACCTTGACTGATAATTACTCTGGAAGCAAACCCTAGGCTAGATATCCAAACAAATGGTAGCGTACCTTTCCCAAGGATAGCGCACCAACAATAGCTGATCAAATAGTCCAAACCCTAGCCAAGAGATAGTCCAAGCCAATATTGAAAACTAGTTGCTACTGGAGCTTTACCTGTAACCCTCCTCCACATGTGTTCACCAAACTGGGAACTGCAGTGCACACCAACTGGGAACTATAGTGCGTACCAACTGGGAACTGCAGTGTGCACCAACTGGGAACTATAGTTCTGAGATGTGTCAAAATGAGAATTCGCGCCCTGTATTTATACTGGTTCTGCCAGATTTGTTGGGTCCGACTTCTCCTTCTGGATATGTTTTTGTTCAGTATATTATTATTATTTCTTGCCAAATTCTTCTCTTGGAGGCTAATAACCTAATATAAATTATATTCTTGAGCCGACAAGACTTCTAGGGTTATTAGCCAACTCATTAGGGTTTATTCTTGCTTTCCGGAGTCTTCTATTCTCGTCAAGTTCACACGTGGAGGTAAATACCTCCCACAGCTACCATAATATTAACACTCCCTCCTAGCTAGGGAGGTATTACAGGTAATGGTATTGAGCACAAAAAAATACCATTTACCCGATAGTATCAACATAGTAATTTAGACTACCTCATGACTAGATCATGAGCATCACCATCACCATCAGTTGCATCATCTCTTGAAATCATACTTCATATGAGTAATTAGAGATGATGCTGGATAAGTCACTCACACCATAGAGTGATATAAGAGCCATTCTTATAATCTAGGAGAGTAAATGCTCTGAACTATTTTCCATATGGAAAATCTCTATTCATCATTCATCATTCTTCAAGGCAATTATAACAAAGATAGAACACAACTGTGTCTATCCATAGTAGTATATAACTACAATCTAGTGGTTCACTACCACACCAAGTAACACACAAGTACTTGATCAAAAATGTATAGACATGAACAGTGGAACATATCCATCACAATAGTCTTCATCTACTGTCATACAGTCTTCATAAAAAACATCTAATAGCATCCTGCACAAAAACAATGTTATGATATAAACTTAATCATCTGGGCCAATATTTCACTCACATCTGTGAGATCTGAAAGAATATCTGCCTCACAAATAGTGGAACATATCCACCACAATAGTCTTCATCTACTGTCATATGATCTTCATAACAAACATTTGATAGCAACCTACACAGAAACAATGTTATTATATAAATTGAATCATCTGGGCCAATCTTTCACTCATGTCTGTGAGATATGAAAGAATATCCACCCCCAGTTTAGAACATTAGCAATGGGCTATATGCCCTATTCTTCTCAAACAAGGAAGGAGGATTGTTTCTTATTTCTAAGCCTAGACCATTCCTCACCCTGGGCCATTCTTCCTACACTAATCAAAGTGCACCCTGGACAGAATGTATAAACCTTAAGGAATGTTTGAGTCTAGACCATTCCCCACCTTGGACCATTCCTCCTATACTAATCAAAGTGCACCCTAGAGAGAATGTATAAACTCTAAGGAATGTTTGTCCTAGACCATTCCCCACCCTGGGCCATTCCTCCTACACTAATCAAAGTGCACCCTAGAGAGAATGTGAAAACCCTAAGGAATGTCTATCCCTGATTGTTGAGCCTGGACCATTCCCCACCTTGGGCCATTCCTCCTACACTAATCAAAGTGCACCCTGGGGAGAATGTATAAACCCTAAGGAATGACTGTCCAGACCATTTCCTCTGTTAACCACAAGAGGAAAAGACTATCCTGCATCAACCTCCAAAACAGACCATTCCTCATGTTAACCACAATGAGAAATTGTTGTCTGGTGAGGTGGGCCATTCTTCTTGAGTAACCCTTAAGAAGAGAGACTTCCCTAGACCACTCCCATGTTAACCACAATGGGAAGTCATTATCTATGATACATCAGCAATCATACTACTTCCCATGTTAACCACAATGGAATTTCATTGTCCCTCAAAAATCTCAATCCACTTTCCGAACAGAAAAGCATCTGTCCAAGATGGACTATTTTTCAATGAATGTCTTCAATATTATTTTCAGTGCTCCCTCCCAACCTGGAAGTTATTTATTCCTTTTTCAATAAGGAAGTTGTTTCCATGAGCTCCAGATTGAGTACGCAAACTCTTTCATCTTGGATAAAATCTTTACCAAAATGTCTGCTTATCTGCTCATCTGTGGAGATATGTATTGGAGAAATCATTTTATCCTTTCTGGTACTTCATCATGGATAATGTAATGCTTGATTTCAAATGTACTTTAGTCTGGAACATTGTGAAGGATTCATGTAGATCTGAACAATAGAGTATATCATAGTTGGAAAAACTAGAGCATATCTATGTGGCACTTCTTCTGTCATCATGAGATCTGATCTACTAAGTAGTCATCTTGATGTTATAGGAAATCTTCACCACGTTTCTGCTGTGCACTGGAGTTTCTCCACCAAGTTATCTTCTTTTTATCTGCATACAGGATTCTCTTTTTGGTACGCCTCAAAGTCTTGAGATTGCTCTTCATATGCTCTTTATTTAATTTCTTTGGAGAACATTCTTTGCATTCATCTAACGTAGAACTCCAACTCATGGATGTTGCAGATGATATAATGACTCATGTAGTGATATGACTGGTGTACTGGAACAAGTAATCATCATAGTATTCTCCCTCCATTTGGGAGAACCTCTGGTTCTAGATCTTGCAATTCTTTTATTTATAAGACTTCCATACATAGTTCTTCATCACGACTTTCAGTTCTTTTGCTTGATTGATTTCATATCAGGCTGGTAATCTTTTGAGTAATGACTGGTTATTCTGGTTTCTCTTTCTTTCTTGGAATCCTCATGCTCTTCTTCATGTTTTTCTTTAGCTCTTAGGTCCATGGAGTTTCTTATAGATTCCATGCCCTAGAGATTCCACTTCTTCCTTTCATCATAGGATCACAGATCTGGATGGACAACCAGGAATACTTTAAGGCTTCTCTTCGAAGAGGTCTTATTCTGTGGTTGAATTGAACATGTACTATCTTTCATGGTTGCTACCATGGATATATACATTTCATCATCTTCAATGGATCACAAGATTAGCTCCCTCCTAATACTTGCTTCATGTAAGAGTGCATATAATTGGCTCCCTCCATCTAACAGAGTCCACGCTTCCATCTGCATCCTTATTGTCTTCTGCAATATATAATTGGCTTTCTTGTCTAACAGAGTCCACGCTTCCATCTTGTTATCTTCTACAAAATGTCATAAGTCTTTTTCCCAATTTCCTCTCGATTGTTGAATTCTTTCTGTCTTTTCTTCTTCTAAGTCTCTTCAAGATTGATTCTGATTTCGGCTTGTCTTGTAATAGATTTCACATGATATATTTCATCTTTTCTTGTATAGAAATCCTTATCTTGTTGTTCTTCCATGGATATAGTTCTTCTTGGAACATTTTATCATTCTAAGAGATATATATACAAGATATGTATACAGACGATCCAAACAAGATATGTACAGAAAATAAGAAGAGTGTTGTTACCTTTTAGAAGAAGAAGTCTCTTCCATCCTGCTTAGTCTTCTTTGTAGGTTCCTTTTCTTCAGCAACTGATGCTTCATGTTTCTCTTTCTTTTTCTTTAGCTCAGGACAATGACTCTTATAGTGACCATACTTTTGACAGTTGAAGCACTGTATTTATGAAATGCCTTTTTCTTGTTTTGGCTTCCTCCTTGAATCAAACTTTCTTTTGTTCTTTTGTTCTTGAATCTTGCTATGAAGGCTTGATCATCGTACTTCTTTTGGGGTTTCTCTTTTGCACTGATCCTTGATTCTTCTTAATCACAACAAGTCCAAAGTTCTTCAAATGTCGGGTACTCCTTCCTTGTGTTCATGCTTGCGGCAAATGCATCCCATGTCTTGGGAAGACCATTGAGTACTATGTTCACCAATTTCTT
>JZKD02S0723177.1:1043225-1075282 GCA_000966675.3 Picea glauca
AGTATGATGTTATGTTGTCGTCATCATTCATCTTCATGTTATGGAGCTCATTCTTCAGACTCATAACTTGTCCAATGTTTCTGACTGAGAAGAGATTTGTTAGGGCATCGTACATATTCTTTGATGAGTCAAGATGGGCGATGTAGGGTATCAAGTGGTCATTTATAGAATCCACAATGATACTCATGGCATTGATGTCAACATCTTTGAACTTCTCCATAGCTAAAACATTTTGTGATTCTTTCTCTTCTCCTTCTTCAAACTCTGGCTTCACGATCTTTCCTTTCACGATATCCAACACTTTATTCTTGGAAAGGATGATTTCAATCCTTGTCTTCCATGTTATGAAGCTAGAGGCTCCATCTAACTTGTTCTCAGACTTCATAGAGTTCGTCATGGCTGCTTGACTTGGTCAAACCCTAGATTTGACCAGAAATTCAAACTTCACATCTTGGCTTGCTAAGAGTATCAGGAGATGTGCTAGGTTAGGGTGCATTGATCTATTTAGAGATTAGGTCAATCTCTTCACTTAAGGTGCCTCAACAAGAGGTTTAGGGTTTCTTCAATTGCACCTGCTAGTAACCCTAGCTGCAGTGTCTTAGAAACTGCTTCTACTAGTAACCCTAGTGGTAGTTCCTCAGCTAGCTCAATATCCTAGCGGCTATGTTTCCTTCCAGTGTTTAGATTGAATGAAAGAGGTGTGGGCCCATAACCTATTAGAATATAGAATATAGTGTGCTCATTTTACCATTGACAATACCCTCGTCACCCAACCATAGGCTGAAGCCACCCTCTGAGCACCTTAACCTTGAATGAGAATTACTCTAGAAGCAAACCCTAGGCTAGATAGCCAAACAAAGGGTAGCACACCTTTCCCAAGGATAGTGCACCAACAATGGCTAATAAGATATTCCAAACCCTAGCCAAGAGATAGTACAAGCCAATACTGAAAACTAGTTGTTGCTACAGCTGCACCTGCAACCCTCCTCCACATGTGCTCACCAAACTTGGAACTATAGTGTGCACCAATTGGAAACTGTTGTTCTGAGATGTGTCAAAATCAACATTGATGCTCTGTAATTATACTGGTTCTGCCAGATTTGTTGGGGCTAACTTCTTCTTCTGGATATGTGTCTGTTCAGTATATTATTATTATTTCTGGCATACTTCTTCTCTTGGAGAATAATAACCCAATATAAATTATATTCTTGAGTTGACAAGACTTCTAGGGTTATTAACCAACTCATTAGGGTTTATTCTTGCTTTCCAGAGTCGTTTATTCTCGTCAGGTTCACACGTGGAGATAAATACCTCCCGCAACTACCATAATATTAACATTGCTTGCCTTGTTGGAGACGTCGTGTTTCTCAGTTTGTGGAAGTTTGTCATGAACCTATTGAGGCTTAGGTTGTTTGAAAAGTCAAGCTACACGAGAGGCTGGTGTGAAGAAGGAATATTTGTTCTTTGCTGCAACCTTGTTGAACTATTTCTATTGGATAGAAGGTGCTTCGGGTGAGGCTCTAGTGGTTGCAGTGTCCTTAAGTTCCCCTTTTGAAGAGATTGTGAAGAAGATGAATTTTGCAGTATGAGATACTACCTTGAGACACTGTTTAGGTGGAACAATAGTCAAAACTACCTCTGGTATTTTGTAGAGATGACCCCCTAGAGAAACAATGCCACTTTGGGGTTGAGATTCATAAACAACATGGCGTCTCCACATATATGGTTGGCCCAAGAGAACATCACAAAAATCCAATGGGGCAACATCACATAATACGTCATCCTTGAAGGGATGCATGTCATATGACAATCAACACTACTGGCTGACACAAAGATCTCATCCTTGGCGAAGCCACCTAATGTTGTATAGCTGTGGCTGTGGTATTGTCAACAATCCTAACTATTTGGTGACCTTTGTTGAGATGAGCTTCTTATGGTTTCTTCTATCAACAATAAAATGCAGTGGGGTCCGCTTCACCCACATATGTGAATGAAAAAGGCGCTCCCCCTCTTCTGGATATGTTGGTTCTTCTGGTTGAATTGTTGCGGTCACGACAATAGAAGTGTGGTGTGCGTCGATGATCTGTCTTTTACCAGTATTTTCATAATCATATTATGAATCAGGCTTCGGCTCCTTGTATATGATCTCGACCACCAATAACTATTTTGAGAGACACTCATCGGTGTTGTGCCAGGGAATTTTGTGGAAATCACACCATTTTCTGGTGTCCTTCTTTGTCTTCCCATGACCCTTCTTTTCCTGTGGCTTGGACTAGTTTTCGAGAGATTGTTTGTTAGGGTCGTCTTTTTCATACTTTAGTTGTTGCAGATTTGCAGACTCGAACTCTCATTTGTTCTAGTGCTTAAATTTCTTCTCGATTTTAACAACATATCGATAAGCAACATCGAGTGATGATATGTCCAGAAAATCCATTTCAGTTTGGATGTATCTGTGTAGAGCCCCACATTATTTCAGAACCAAATATCATTCAAAGTCTTTTATACCCATCTTGGTGTGCAAGGTATGGAAGGTATTGGTGAAATCCAGAACTGCATGGCCCCTCTCTTGCCATGGTGCAGTCCATATCATGTACTCGTACTCATAGTTTACAATAGGGTAATAATGTTCCTTTACCGTATCCACAAAAAAATCCCAAGTGGGCTCATCCCCATGTATTCCAGACTCCTCTGTGGAAATTTTATCCCAGTAAATTTCCCACCAATGTTTGACATGGGGGAGAGATTTAAGGAGTGTGAATGTCATCTTTTCGCTGTCTGAAAAATGCTGAACACAGAAATAACCGTCTAGCAGATTTAACTATTTGTCTAGGGCATATGCATCTATCTGACCTTCAAATATGTGAATGTCAAAATAAACTTGTACATTTAAGGAATTGGTGCTTTCAAAGTGGTTGTTTTATGAAGATGTGTTTGTTTCTATTGACAGGTGTTGAAGGGTGTTGAAAAAATTCTCCATCATTTTGTCCCTCTGTCATGTGAGAGCTTGCTTAAGAAACATATTTATAAGATCGTCTGCTCCATCATTTTTCTTTTCTTTCACCATGGAGGGTTTCTTGGGCATGCAAGAGTGATTTTCTTCAAGAGATACAATATCGATACCCAACTTTCTATATTTGGACCTCGTCGGGGGCATGCATTGAAAAAAAAAATGATCAAGAGAAGCCTGCTCTCATACCACTGACTCAGATTGTTTTCGGCATGAAAAAAGAGTGGAGATATAATAAAGAAATGCACAGAGATATCGTAGATATTCATCAATATAACATAAATGTATCATGGATGCAACCATAAACACAGATATACAGTAATACATGATTTCTATTAATGAAAGAAATGTATAGAGATTGTAAAAATACAGAGTGAAACACTCGCTAGAATGGTGGCAGCTTAACTCTGAGAAGAGATGTCATGGCTACTTGCATTCACAAGAGGATGATTATAATGAGGCTTTGAAGGCATTTTTACAATAAACATGAATTCCAAAAACACTAGACATCCAAAAATCTAACGCTAGGAGATGAAGCACCAAAAGTCATGTGGGCCCCGTTTGGGTAAGTTAGTACATCAACTTCTCGAGGTCGTAACTTTTGCATATGATCTTTGTTTTAGGCGCATGATATCCTGTTGGAAAGGTATCGTCGAGGAGATTCATTTTTGGGAAAATGTCAAAGGAAATTTCATATTTCTCCCCATTTTCCCAAAAATGGCATTTATGGCCTCAAAATGGCCCAAGAAGGTAAATACTACTAAAAATAGTAAATTACCAAAATTGCCAGAGACTTGTTTTGAGCTAGTTGGAAAAGGTGGGTGGCCACCAATATCCATGATAAAACATAAACAAGAACAAAAACATGGCAGAAAAGGATCAATAGCCAACACTACATGTATACACTCAAATGTTACATATTTATAGTACAATTGGTGATGCCACCTCATAGAGAGATTTTCTCTATATACTAAAATCATGCATGATGACTAGGCATGGCAATCTTAACTAAATCATTAGTCATCACTGTAAGATATATTACTAATATCCTAAATGAATAATACAAATATAGGTGACAATTTAGACTTAGTGATTGGTAAAGGTAAGCCATAGGCTAACAATCCACATGGATCAATCCTCCCTCCTTAGGAAGCAATGGTATCCATTGCGTTGAGTTCTCGAGGGAGAGGGAAAAACGTTTGCTGAATCTGAATATTGGTGAGATGATTTCCTTGTTGGAGACGTCGCATTTCTTAGTTTGTGGAATTTTGTTAGGAACCTGTTGAAGTTGAGCTTGTTCAACAAGTCGAGCTACATGAGAGGACAGTGTGCAGAAGGAATCTTTATTCTTTGTTGCAACCTTATCGACTTGCTTCTGTTGGATAGAAGGTGCTTTGGGTGAGGTTCTAGTGCTTGTAGTGTCCTTCTATTCCTTTTTTGAACAAATTGTGAAGAAGGTTAATTTTGCAGTATGATATACTACCGTGTGACACTGTTTAGCTGAAAGAATAGTTGAAACTACCTTTGGTCTGTAGAGATGACACCCTAGAGAAATAATGACACTGCAGGGTCAAGACTCATAAACAACATGGAGTCTCCACATATATGGCTGGCCCAAGAGTACATCATAGACATCCAGCAGGTAAACATCACATAATACCTCATCCTTGAAGGTTTGAATGCCATATGACAATCAACAATACTGGGTGACACGAACATCTCGTCCTTGGTGAAGCCACCTGATGTTGTATGGTTGCGGGTGTGGTGTTGTCGACAATCCCAATTGTTTGGTGACCTTTGTTGAGATGAGGTTCTTATGTCTTCCTCTATCAACAATAAAATATAGTTGGATCCCCTTTACCCACATCTGTGAATGAAAAAGATGCTCCCTCTCTTCTGGATCTATTGGTTCTTTTGGTTGAATTGCTGTGGTCACGACAATAGCAGTGGGGTCTGCGTCGATGATCTGTCTTTTACCAGTATTTTTAGAATCAGATTTTGAATCAAGGTTTGGCTTCTTATCTTTGATATCGTACAACAATGACTATTTTGAGTGACCTTCACTAGTGTCGTTTCAGGGGATTTCTTGGAAACTGCACCATTTTCCAGTTTCCTTCTTTTCCTTTCGATGACCCTTCTTCTCCTATGGCTTGGACTCGTTTTTAGAAAACTATTTGTTAGGGATGTCTTTGTCATAATTTGGTTGTTGCAGATTTGCAAACCCAAACTCCCATTTGTCCCAGTGCTTACATTTCTACTCGACTTTAACAACATATCGATAAGCAACACCGAGTGATGATATGTACGAAAAATCCATTTCAGTTTGGATGTATCTATGTGGAGCCCCATGGTATTTCAAAACCAAATTTCATTCAGAATATTTCATATCCATATTAGTGCGCAAGGTATGGAAGTTATTCGTGAACTCTGGAACTGCTTGGCCCCTATCTTGTTATAGTGTGGTCCATCTCATGTACTAGTCCTCGTAGTTTCCAACAGGGTAATATTGTTCCTTTATCGCATCCACAAAAAAAAGCCCAAGTGGGCTCGACCCCATATATTCCAGAATTCTCTGTGGAACTTTTCTCCCAGTAAATTTCCCACCAATATTTGACATGGGGGAGAGATTTAAGGAGTCCGAAGGCGATCTTTTCCCTGTCGGAAAAATCATGAATGGAGAAATAAATGTCTAGCAGATTTAACCATTTGTCTAGGGCATCCGCATCTATATAACCTTCAAATATGAGAATATCAAAATTAACCTATACCTAGAAATGAGTGTTTCTTCTAAAGTGGTTGTTTGATGAATATGTGTTTGTTTCTATCGGTAGGTATTGAAGGACATGGGAAAAATTCTCCATCATTTCATCCTTTTGTCGTGTGAGAGATTGCTCAAGCAAAAGATTTATAGGATCATCTACTCCATTGTTTTTATTTTCTTCCACCATGGAGGGTTTCCTGGTAATAAGAGAGCGATTTTATTCAAGAGTGACAAGCTCAAGACCAAACTTGCTATAATCTGACCTCGTCGAGGTCATGCACTGAAAAAAATGATCAAGAGCATCCTGCTCTAATACCACTAATCCAGATGATTTTCGACACAAAATAAGAATGGAAATATAATAAATAAATGCACAGAGATATCACAGATATTCAATAATATAATAGAAATGTATCATAGATGCAACCATAAACACAGTGTTAGAGTAATACACAATTTCTATTAATGAAAGAAAAATACAGAGACTGTAAAAATACAGAGTGAGAGACTCGCCAGAATGGTGGCAGATTATCTCTGAGAAGAGATGTGACGACTACTCTCATTCACAAGAAGATGATTAAAATGAGGCTCTGAAGGCCTAGACATCCAAAAACCTTGCCCTAGGAGATGAAGCACGAAACGTCATGTGAGCCCCATTTGGATAAGTTAGTACATCAACTTCCCGGGGTCGTAGCTTTTGCATACGATCTCTATTTTAGAAGCATGATAGCCCATTGGAATGACATTGTAGAAGAGTTTCATTTTGGGGGTAATATCGAAGGAAGATCCATATTTCTCCCCATTTTCCCAAAAATGGCCCCGAAAGTTAAAAACTGCTAAAAATAGTAAATTACCAAAATTGCCATAAAAATGTTTTGATCCAGTTGGAGAAGGTGGGTGGCCACCGATATCCACCTGGATAGTTCCTCCCTCATTAGGAAGCAATGGTATCTATTATGTTAAGTGACCGTGGGAGAGGGAAAAGTGTTTGTTGAATCTGAAT
The DNA here is from genome assembly GCA_000966675.3 of Picea glauca. Classification (NCBI taxonomy): domain Eukaryota; kingdom Viridiplantae; phylum Streptophyta; class Pinopsida; order Pinales; family Pinaceae; genus Picea; species Picea glauca. Next base: position 1,049,997 of record JZKD02S0723177.1, read on the forward strand.
CTTGGTAAGCTGCTTGCCTTGCTGGAGACGTCACGCTACTCAGTTTGTGGAAGTTTGTCACGAACCTGTTGAGCCTGAGGCTGTTCAACAAGTCGAGATACATGAGAGGACGGTGTGCAGAAGGAATATTTATGCTTTGTTGCAACCTTGTCGAATTGCTTCTGTTGGATAGAAGGTGCTTGGGGCAAGGCTGTAGTGGTTGCATTGTCCTTCTATTCCCCTTTTGAACAGATTGTGAAGAAGCTAAATTTTGTAGTATGAGATACTACCTCGAGACACTATTTAGGTGGAACAATAGTTGGAACTACCTCTGATATTTTGTAGAGATGACCTCGTAGATAAACAATGACATTGTGGTGTCGAGACACATAAACAACATGGCGTAGACACATATATGTCTTGCCCAAAGGAACATCATAGACATCCATTGGGGAAAAATCACATAATACCTCATCCTTGAAGGGCTAGATGCCATATGACAATCGACATTGTTGCCTAACAGGAAGATCTCATCCTAGGTGAAGCCACCTGATGTTGTATGGCTGCAGGTGTGGTTTTGTCGACAATCCCAACTATTTGATAACCTCTACTAAGATGAGGTTCTTATGGCTTCCGCTATAAACAATAAAATGCAGTGGGGTACCCTTCACCCACATATATGAATGAAAAAGGCACTCACCATGTTATGGATCCGTTGGTTCTTCTGGTTGAATTTCTGCGATCATGACAATAGCAGTGGGGTCTAGGTCGATGTTTAGTCTTTTACCAGTATTTTTAGAATCAGATTCTAAATCAGGGTTCGACTCCTTATATTTGATATCGACCACAAATGACTGTTTTGAGAGACATTCATTGGTTTTGTGCCAGGATCCTTTTTGAAAATTGCACCATTTTCCGGTGTCCTTCTTTGTCTTCCCATGACCCTTCTTTTCCTGTGGCTTGGACTGGTTTTTGCGAGATTGTTTTTTAGGGCCGTCTTTGTCATACTTTGGTTGCTGCATATTTGTAGACCCAAAATCCCATTTGTTATGGTGCTTAAATTTCCACTTGATTTTAACATCATATCAGTAAGCAACACCAAGTGATGATATGTCTAGAAAATCTGTTTCAGTTTGGATGTATTTATGTAGAAATACATAAATACATTTCAGAACCAAATTTCATTCAGAGTCTAGAAATACACCACTACATTTCAGAACCAAATTTCATTCAGAGTCTTTGATACCCATCATGGTGCGGAAGGTATGGAAGGTATTGGTGAACTCTGGAATTTCTTGACCCCTCTCTTGATGTAGTATGGTCCATCTCATGTACTGGTCCTCATAGTTTCCAACAGGGTAATACTGTTCCTTTACCGCATCCACAAAAAAATCTCAAGTGGGCTCGACCCCATATATTCCAGACTCCTCTGTGTAACTTTTCTCCCAGTAAGTTTCCCATCAATGTTTGACATGGGGGATAGGTTTAAGGAGTGTGAAGGTGATATTTTCCCTGTTGAAAATATGGTGAACAAATTAATAACCGTCTATCAAAATTAACCATTTGTGTAGGGCATCCGCATCTATCTGACCTTCAAATATGGGAATATCAAAATGAACCTATACCTTGAAAGGAGTGGTGCTTCCAAAGTGGTTGTTTGATGAATATGTGCATGTTGCTATTGACAGGCATTGAAGGGTGTGGGAAAAATTCTCCATCATGTCGTCCCTCTGTCATGTTGGAGCTTGCTCAAGCAACAAATTTATAGGATCATCTCCTCCATCGTTTTTCTTTTCCTTCACCATGTAGAGTTTCTTTGGAATGCGAGAGTGATTTTATTCAAGAGAGACAAGCTCTATACCGAACTTTCTATACTCGGACCTTGTCAAGGACATGCACTGGAAAAAAAACAATCAAGAGCAGCCTGCTCTGATACCACTGATCCAGATTATTTTTGGCACGAAATAAGAGCGGAGATATAATAAATAAATGCATAGAGATATCACAAACATTTAAAAATATAATAGAAATGTATCATAGATGCAACCATAAACACATATATACAGTAGTACATGATTTCTATTAATGAAATAAATGTACAGAGACTGTAAAAATACTGAGTGAAACACTCGCTAGAATGGTGGAAATTGATATCTGAGAAGAGATGTGACGACTACTTGCATTCGCAAGAAGATGACTACAATGAGGCTCTGAAGGGATTTGTACAGTAAACAGGAATGAAAAAAACACTAGACATCCAAAAACCTAACCCTAGGATATGAAGCACCCAAGGTGATGTGGGCCCCATTTGGGTAAGTTAGTACATCAACTTCTCGAGGTTGTAACTTTTGCATACGATCTCCATTTTAGGAGCATGATATCTCGTTGGAAAGGTATCATTGAGGAGATTAATTTTGGGGAAAATATCAAAGGAACTTGCATGTTTCTCCCCATGTTCCAAAAAATGTCATTTATGGCCTCAAAATGGCCCCGGAAGTTAAATACTCCTAAAAATAGTAAATTACCAAAATTTCCATCAACCTGTTTTGAGCCAGTTGGAAAAGGTGGGTGGCCACTGATATCTACCTAGATCAATCCTCCCTCAGGAAGAAATGGTATCCATTGCTTTGAGTTCCTGAGGGAGAGGGAAAAACGTTTGCTGAATCTAAATCCTGGTGAGCTGCTTGCCTTGTTGGAGACGTCGCATTTCTTAGTTTGTGGAAGTTTGTCACGAACCTGTTGAGGTTCAGGTTGTTCAACAAGTCGAGCTACACAAGAGGACGATGTGTAGAAGGAATATGTGTTCTTTTATACAACCTCATCAACCATCTTTTGTTGGATATAAGGTGCTTGGGGAGAGACTGTAGTGCTTGCAGTGTCCTTATTTCCCCCTTTTGAACAAATTGTGAAGAAGCTAAATTTTGCAGTATGAGATACTACATTGTGGCACTGTTTAGGTGGAAGAATAGTCGAAACTACCTCTAGTATTCTGTAGAGATGAACCCCTAGAGAGACAATGACATTGTAGGGTTGATAATCATAAAAACCATGGTGTCTCCACATATATGGATGGCCCAAGAGAACGTCACAGACATCGAGTGGGGAAACATCATATAATACCTCATCCTTGAAGGGTTGAATGTCATATGACAATCGACATTGCTGGAAAAATTCTCCATCATGTACTGGTCGCATTGCTCAGTTTGTGGAAGTTTGTCATGAACCTGTTGATGTTTAGGTTTTTCAACAAGTCGAGCTACACAAGAGGATGGTGTGCAAAAGGAATCTTTGTGCTTTGTTGCAACCTTGTCGACCTGATTTTGTTGGATAGAAGTTGCTTGGGTCGAGGTTGTAGTGGTTGTGGTGTCCTTATATTCCACTTTTGAATAGATTGTGAAGAAGATGTATATTGAAGCATGAGATACTACCTTGTGATGCTGTTTAGGTGGAACAATAGTCGAAACTACCTATGGTATTTTATAGAGATGACCCCCTAGAGAAACAATGACACTGCGGGGTTGAGACTCATAAACACTATGGTGTCTCCACACATATGGCTGGCCCAAGATAAAATCAAAGACATACAATGGGGAAACATCACATAATACCTCATCCTTGAAGGGTTGGATGCCATATGACAATTGAAACTTCTTTCTAACATGAAGATATTGTCCTTGGTGAAGCCACCCAATGTTGTATGGCTATGGGTGTGGTGTTGTCGACAATCCCAACTGTTTGGTGACTCTATTGAGATGAGGTTATTATGGCTTCCACTATCAACAATAAAATGTATTGGGGTACCCTTCACCCACATTTGTGAATGAAAAAGGTGCTCCCCCTCTTCCAGATCTATTGGTTCCTCTGGTTGAATTGTTGTGGTTTTGAAAATAGAAGTGGGGTCTACGTCGAAGACCTGTCTTTTACGGTATTTTCCGAATTAGATTCTGAATCAGGGTTTGGTTCCTTGTCTTTGATATCAGTCACCAATGATTTTTTTGAGTGACACTCATCGGTGTTGTGCCAGGGGATTTTGTGGAAATTGCACCATTTTCCTGTGTCCTTTGTCTTCCCGTGACCCTTCTTTTCTTGTGGCTTGGATTGGCTTTCGAGAGACTATTTGTTAGGGCCATCTTTTTCATACTTTCGTTGTTGCATATTTTTAGATCCGAACTCCCATTGGTTTTGGTGCTTAAATTTATGCTCGATTTTAACAACATATCGATAAGTAGCACTAAGAGATCATATGTCCAAAAAATCCATTTCAGTTTGGATGTATTTGTGTAGAGCCCCACGGTATTTCAGAATGAAATGTCATTCAAAGTCTTTGATACCCATCTTGGTGCGCAAGGTATGGAAGGTATTGGTGAACATTAGAACTGATTGGATCCTCTCTTTCCGTAGTGTGGTCCATCTCATGTACTGGTCTTCATAGTTTCCAACAGGGTAATACTGTTCATTGACCGCGTCCACAAAAAAATCCCATGTGGGCTCGAACCCATATATTCCATACTCCTCTATGGAAATTTTATCCCAGTAAGCTTCCCACCAATGTTTGAAATGGGGGAGATATTTAAGGAGTGCGAAGGTGATCTTTTCCCTGTCGGAAAAATGGTGAACATGGAAATATTGTATAGCAATTTTAACCACTTGTCTAGGGCATCTGCATCTCTCTGACCTTCAAATATGGTAATATCAAAATTAACCTATACCTTCAAAGGAGTGGTGCTTCCAAAGTTTTTGTTTGATGAATATGCACCTATTTCTATCGACAGGTGTTGAAGGATGTGGGAAAAATTATCCATCATTTCGCCCATCTATCGTGTGAGAGCTTGCTCAAGCAACAGATTTATAGGATCATTTTCTCTATCATTTTTATTTTCTTTCACCATGTAGGGTTTCTTGGGCATGCGAGAGAGATTTTTTTCAAGAGAGACAATATCAAGACCCAAATTTCTATACTCGGACCTTTTCGGGTACATGCACTAAAAAAAAAATGATCAAGAGCAGCTCGCTCTGATACCACTGATCTAGATTATTTTTGGCATGAAATGAGAGCAGAGATAAAATAAAGAAATGCATAGATATATCACAGATATTCAGTAATATAAAAGAAATGTATCATAGATGCAACCATAAACATAGATATTCAGTAATACCTGATTTCTATTAATGAAATAAATGTACAGAGACTGTAAAAATATAGAGTGAAAGACTCACTAGAATGGTGGAATCCTATCTTTGAGAAGAGATGTGAAGGATACTTGCATTCAAAAGAAGATGATTACAATGAGGCTCTCAAGGAATTTTTACAATAAATAGGAATACCAAGAACCCTAGACATCCAGAAACCTAACCATAGGAGATGAAGCGCCAAAAGTCATGTGGGCCCCGTTTGAGTAAGTTAGTACATCAACTTCTCGGGGTCATAACTTTTGCATATGATCTCCATTTTAGGCACATGATAGCTTGTTGGAAAGGTATCGTCGAGGAGAGTCAGATTGGGGGAAATATAGAAGGAAATTTCATATTTCTCCCAATATTCCCAAAAACATCGTTTAGGGCTTCAAAATGACCCTGAAAGTTAAAAACTGATGAAAATAGTAAATTACCAAAATTGCCAGAAAACTATTTTGAGCTAGTTGGAAAAGGTGGGTGGTCGTCAATATCGACCTGGATCAATCCTCCATCCTTAGGAAGAAATGGTCTCCATTGCATTGAGTGACCAGAGAAGAGGGAAAAACGTTTGCTGAATCAGAATCTTGCTGAGCTGTCTGCCTTGCTGGAGACGTCGCGCCGCTCAATTTGTGGAAGTATGTCATGAACCTGTTGAGGCTGACATTGTTCAACAAGTCACACTACAAGAGAGGATGATGTGCAAAAGGAATATTTTGCTTTGTTGCAACCTTGTCGACCTGCTTCTGTTGGATAGAAGGTGCTTGGGGCGAGGTTGTAGTTGTTGCAATGTCCTTCTATTCCCCTTTTGAACAGATTGTGAAGAACCTGAATTTTGCAGTATGAGATACTACATTGAAGAATATTTTAGGTGGAACTATAGTCAGAACTATATCTGGTATTCTATAGAGATGAACCCCTAGAGAAACAATGACACTACGGGGTTGAGACTCATAAACAACAAGGAATATCCACATATATGGTTGGTCCAAGAGAACATCAAAGACATCTAGTGGTGCAACATTACATAATACCTCATCCTTGAAGGGCTGGATGTCATATGAAAATCAACACTTTTGGCTGACACAAAGATCTTCTCCTTGGCAAAGCCACCCGATGTTGTATGGTTGCGGGTGTGGTGTTGTCGACAATCCCAACTGTTTGACAACCTCTGCTGAGATGAGGTTCTTATGGCTTTTGCTATCAACAACAAAATGCAATGGGGTCACCTTCACCCACATTTGTGAATTAAAAGGGTGCTCCCCCCCTTCTGGATATGTTGGTTCTTCTGGTTGAATTGTTGCGATCAGGACAATAGAAGTGTGGTTTGCGTCGATGATCTATCCTTTACCAGTATTTTCATAATCATATTCTTAATGAGGGTTTGGCTCCTTGTATTTGATCTCAGCCAAAAATGATTGTTTTGAGCGATATTCATCGGTGTTGTGCCAGGGGATTTTGTGGAAGTCGCACCATTTTCCGATGTCCTTAATTGTCTTCCCGTGACCCTTCTTTTCCTGTGGCTTGAACTGGTTTTCAGGAGACTGTTTGTTAGGGCCTTATTTTTCATACTTTTATTATTGTGGATTTGCAGACTCAAACTCTCGTTTGTCCTTGTGCTTAAATTTCTACTCGATTTTAACATCATATCGATAAGAAACACTGAGTGATGAGATGTCCAGAAAATTTATTTCAGTTTGTATGTATCTGTGTAGAGCCCCACAGTATTTCAAAACCAAATGTCATTCAGACTCTTAGATACCCATGTTTGTGCACATGGTATGTAATGTATTGTGTTAATCCAAAAATTGTTAATCCCTCTCTTGCCATAGTGTGGTCCATCTCATGTACTGGTCCTCATAGTTGCAACCAGGGTAATATTGTTCCTTTACCGCATCCACAAAAAAATCCCAAGTGTGCTCGACCCCATATATTCCAGACTCCTCTGTGGAAATTTGCTCCCATTAAGTTTCCCACCAATGTCTGACACTAGGGAGAGATTTAAGGAGTGCGAAGGTGATATTTTCCTTATTGCAAAAATGGTGAACAGAGAAATAACCGTCTAACAATTTTAACCATTTGTCTAGGGTATCCGCATCTATCTAACCTTCAAATATTGGAATATCAAAATTAACATGTGCCTTGAAAGGAGAGGTTCTTACAAAGTGGTTGTTTGATGAAGATACACCTATTTCTATCAACAAACGTTGAAGGACGTGGGAAAAATTCTCCATCATTTCATCTCTCTGTCGTGCTAGAGCTTGCTCAAGCAACAAATTTATAGGATCATTTGCTCTCTCTTTTTTTTTTCTTCCACTAGGGAAAGTTTCTTGGGCGTGCGAGAGTGATTGTCTTCAAGAGATACAATATCAAGACCCAACTTTCTATACTTGGACCTCATCGAGGACATGCATTGAAAAAAAAACAATCAAGAGTAGTCTGCTCTGACACCACTGATCCAGATTATTTTTGGCACGAAATGAGAGCGGAGATCTAATAAAGAAATTCATAGAGATATCATAGATATTCAATAATATAATAGAAATGTATCATAAATGCAACCATAAACACAGATATACAGTAATACATGATTTCTATTAATGAAAGAAATGTACACAGACATAAAAAATACAGAGTGAAAGAGTTGCTAGAATCGTGGAAACTTATTTGTGAGAAGAGAAGTGACGACTACTCACATTCACAAGAAGATGATTACAATGAGGCTCTCAAGGCCTTTTTACAAAAAAATGAACACCAAAAACCCTAGACATCCAAAAACCTAACCCTAGGAGATGAAGCGCCAAAAGTCATGTGGGCCCCGTTTGGGTAAGTTAGTACATCAACTTCCCGGGGTCGTATCGTTTGCATATGATCTTCGTTTTAGGCACATGATAGCCCATTGGAAAGGCATTATCGAGGATATTCATTTTGCAGGAAATATCAAAGAAACATTCATATTTTTCCCCATTTTCCCAAAAATGTCGTTTAGGGCCTCAAAATGGCCTCAGAAGTTAAAAACTGTTAAAAATAGTGAATTACCAAAATTGCCAGAAAACTATTTTGAGCTAGTTGGAAACGGTGGGTGGCCACTGATATCCACCTGGATCAATCCTCCCTCCTTAAGAAACAATGGTATCCATTGCTTTGAGTGCCCAGGGGAGAGGGAGAAATGTTTGTTGAATCTGAATCTTGGGGAGTTGCTTGCCTTGCTGGAGACATCACACTACTTAGTTTGTGGAAGTTTGTCACAAAACTATTGAGGATGATGTTGTTCAACAAGTTGAGCTACATGATAGGATGGTGCACAGAAGGAATATTTTTTCTTTGCTACAAAATTGTTGACCTTCTTTTGTTGGATAGAAGGTGCTTGGGGTGAGGTTGTAGCGGTTGCAGTGTCATTTTGTTCCCCTTTTTAACAGATTGTGAAGAAGCTGAATTTTGCAGTATAAGATACTACCTTGTCTCTCTTTTTAGGTGGAAAAATAGTCGATTTTACCTCTGGTATTATGTAGAGATGTACCTCTAGAGAAACAATGACACTACAGGGTCGAGACTCATAAACAACATGGCGTCTCCACATATATGGTTGGCCCAAGAGAACATCACAAACATCCAGTGGGAAAACATCACATAATACCTCATCCTTGAAGGGATGGATGTCGTATGACAATCAACACTATTGGCATACATGAAGATCTCCTCCTTGGCGAAGCCACCCAATGTTGTATGGTTGTGGGTGTGGTGTTGTCGACAATCCCAACTATTTGATGACCTCTGTTGAGATGAGGTTCTTATGGCTTCCACTATCAACAATAAAATGTAGTGGGGTACCCTTCACCCACATATGTGAATGAAAAAGGTGTTCTCCCTCTTCTAGATCTATTGGTTCTTCTGGTTGAATTTTTTCTTTCGCGACAATGGAAGTGGGGTGTTCGTCGATGATCTGTCTTTTACCAATATTTTCATAATCAGATTCTGAATCAGGGTTCGACTCCTTTTCTTTGATCTCGACCACCAATGATTGTTTTGAGCAACATTCATCAGTGTTGTACTAGGGGATTTTGTGGAAAACGCACCATTTTACAGTGTTCTTATTTGTCTTCACGTGACCCTTCTTTTCATGTGGCTTGGACTCATTTTCGGGAGACTGTTTCTTAGTGTCGTATTTGTCATACTTTGCTTGTTGTGGATCTACAGACCCAAACTCACATTTGTTTTGGTGCTTAAATTTCTGTTTGATTTTAACAACATATCTGTAAGCAGCACCAAGTGATGAGATGTTGAGAAAATCCATTTTAGTTTAGATGCATCTATGTAGAGCCCACAGTATTTCAGAACCAAATGTCGTTCAGAGTCTTTGATACCCAGCTTGGTGTGTAAGGTATGGAAGGTATTGGTGAACTCTGAAACTGCTTGGCCCCTCTCTTCTCGCAGTGTGGTCCATCTCATGTACTAGTCCTCATAGTTGTCAATAGGGTAATACTGTTCCTTTACCGTATCCACAAACAAATCCCAACTCTGCTCGGCCCCATATATTCCACACTTCTCTGTGGAAATTTTCTCCTAGTATGTTTTCCACCAATGTTTGACATGGGGGAGATATTTAAGGAGTGTGAAGGTGTTCTTTTCCCTATCAAAAAAATGGTGAACAGGGAAATAACTGTCTAGCACATTTAACCATTTGTCTAGGCCATCCGCATCTATCTGACCTTCAAATATGGGAATATCAATATTAGCCTATACCTTGAAAGGGGTGGTTCTTCCAAAGTGGTTGTTTGATGAATATGTACTTGTTTCTATCTGTAGGCATTGAAGGATGTGGGAAATATTCTCCATCATTTTGTCTCTCTATTGTGTGAGAGATTGCTCAAGCAACAGATTTATAGGATCGTCTGCTCCGTAATTTTTATTTTCTTCCACCATGGACGGTTTCTTGGGCGTGTGAGAGTGATTTTATTCAAGAGAGACAATCTCAAGACCTAACTTGCTATACTCGGACCTCGTTGGGAACATGCACTAAAAAAAACTGATCAAGAGCAACCTTCTTTGATACCACTGTTCTGGATTATTTTCGACATGAAATGAGAATGAATATATAATAAATAAATGCATAGAGATATCGAATATATTAACAAATATAACATAAGTGTATCATATATGAAACCATAAACACATACATACAATAATAAACAATTTCTATTAATGAAAGAAATGTACAGAGATTGTAAAAATATAGAGTGAAACACTCACTAGAATGGTGGAAACTTATCTCTGAGAAGAGATGTGAAGGGTACTCGCATTGGAAAGAAGATGATTACAATGAGGATCTGAAGATATTTTTACAATAAAAAAGAATTCCAAAAATCCTAGACATCCAAAAACCTCACCCTAGGAGATGAATCACAAAAATTCATGTGAGCCCCGTTTGGGTAAGTTAGTACATCAACTTCACAGGGTCGTAACTTTTGCATACGATCTTCATTTTAGGTGCATGATAGCCCATTGGAAAGGTATTGTTGAGGAGATTAATTTTGGGGGAAATATCGAAGGATCATTCATATTGCTCCCCATTTTCCCAAAAACGTCGTTTAGGGCCTCAAAATGGAAATGGCCACAAAAGTTAAAAACTGCCAAAAATAGTAAATTACCAAAATTGCTAGAAAATTGTTTTGAGCCAGTTGGAAAAGGTGGGTGGACACCGATATCCACCTGGATCAATCTTCCCTCCTTAGGAACAATGTTATCCATTGCATTGAGTGCCCTAGGGACAGGGAAATTTTTCTCCTGAATCTGAATCTTGGTGAGTTGTTTGCCTTGCTGGAGATGTCGCGCTACTCAGTTTGTGGAAGTTTGTCACAAACCTGAGGTTGTTCAACAAGTCGAGATACACGAGAGGACAATGTGCAGAGCAAATATTTTCACTTTGTTGCAACCTTGTTGACCTGCTTCTGTTGGATAGAAGGTGATTGGGGCGAGGCTGTAGTGGTTTCAGTGTCCTTCTGTTTTCCTTTTGAATAGATTGTGAAGAAACTAAATTTTGCAATATGAGATACTACCTTGTGGCACTGTTTAGGTGGAACAATAATAGGAACTGCCTCTGGTATTCTGTAGATATGGCCCCCTAGAGAAACAATGACACTACGGGGTCGAGAATCATAAAAATCATGGCATCTCCACATATACGGCTGGCCCAAGAGATCATAGACATCCAGTTGGGAAACATCACATAATATCTCATCCTTGAAAGGTTGGATCCCATATGAAAATCTAAACTGTTGGCTGACACGAAGATCTTCTCCTTGGCAAATCCACCTGATGTTGTATGGTTGTGGGTGTGGTGTTATCAACAATCACAACTGTTTGACAACCTTTTCTTAGATGAGGTTCTTATGGCTTTCACTATCAACAATAAAATGTAGTGGGGTCCCCTTCACCCACATCTATGAATGAAAAAGGCATTCCCCCTCTTCTGGATCTATTGGTTCTTCTGGTTGAATTGTTGCGGTCATGACAATAGCAGTGGGGTCTACGTCGATGGTGTGAAGAAGGAATATTTGTGCTTTGCTGCAACCTTGTTGACCTACTTCTATTTGATAGAAGGTGCTTCGAGTGAGGCTCTAGTGGTTGCAGTGTCCTTATCTTACCCTTTTGAAGAGATTGTGAAGAAGTTTAATTTTGCAGTATGAGATACTACCTTGTGACACTGTTTAGGTGGAACAATAGTCAAAACTACCTCTAGTATTCTGTAGAGATGACCCCCTAGAGAAACAATGACACTTTGGGGTTAAGATTCATAAACAGCATGGCATCTCCACATATATGGTTGGCCCAAGAGAACATCACAAAAATCCAATGGGGCAACATCGCATAATACCTCATCCTTGAAGGGATGGATGTCGTATGACAATCGACACTGCTGGCTGACATGAAGATCTCGTCCTTGGTGAAGCCACCTGATGTTGTATGGTCATGGGTGTGGTATTGTCCACAATCCCAACTATTTGGTGACCTCTGCTGAGATGAGCTTCTTATGGTTTCCGCTATCAACAATAAAATGTAGTGGGGTCTTCTTCACCCACATATGTGAATGAAAAAGGTGCTCCCCCTCTTCTGGATCTGTTGGTTCTTCTAGTTGAATTGTTGCGGTCATGACAATAGAAGTGTGGTGTGTGTTGATGATCTATCTTTTACCAGTACTTCGGCTCCTTGTATATGATCTCGGCCACCAATGACTATTTTTAGAGACATTCATCGGTGTTATTCCAGGGGATTTTGTGGAAATCACACCATTTTCTAGTGTCCTTCTTTGTCTTCCCATGACCCTTCTTTTCCTATGGATTGGACTAGTTTTCGGGAGACTACTTGTTAGGGTCATCTTTTTCATACTTTAGTTGTTGCGGATTTGTAGACCCGAACTCTCATTTGTTCTAGTTCTTAAATTTCTTCTCGATTTTAACAACATATCGATAAGAAACACCGAGTGATGAGATGTCTAGAAAATCCATTTTAGTTTGGATGTATCTATGTAGAGCCCCACGTTATTTTAGAACCAAATATCATTCAATGTATTTGATACCCATCTTGGTGTGCAAGGTATGCAAGGTATTGGTGAAATCTGGAACTGCTTGGCCCCTCTCTTGCCATGGTGTGGTCCATCTCATGTACTCGTACTCATAGTTTACAACATGGTAATAATGTTCCTTTACCGTATCCACACAAAAATCCCAAATGGGCTCATCCCCATGTATTTCAGACTCCTCTGTGGAAATTTTATCCCAGTAAATTTCCCACCAATGTTTGACACGGGGGAGAGATTTAAGGAGTATGAAGGTCATCTTTTCCCTGTCTAAAAAATGTTGAACAGAAAAATAACCATCTAGTAGATTTAACTACTTGTCTAGGGCATATGCATCTATCTAACCTTCAAATATGTGAATGTCAAAATAAACATGTACATTTAAAGGAGTGGTGCTTTCAAAGTGGTTGTTTGATGAAGATGTGCTTGTTGCTATCGGCAGGCGTTGAAGGATATGGGAAAAATTCTCCATCATTTTGTCCCTCTGTCGTGTGAGAGCTTGCTTAAGAAACAAATTTATAAGATCGTCTACTCCATCATTTTTCTTTTCTTTCACCATGGAGGGTTTCTTGGGCATGCGAGAGTGATTGTCTTCAAGAGATACAATATCGAGACCCAACTTTCTATATTCGGACCTCGTCGGGGACATGCACTGAAAAAAAAAATGATTAAGAGCATCCTGCTCTAATACCACTGATCCAGATTGTTTTCAGCATGAAATGAGAGTAGAGATATAATCAAGAAATGCACAAAGATATCGCAGATATTCAACAATATAACAAAAATGTATCATGGATGCAACCATAAACACAGATATACAGTAATACATGATTTCTATTAATGAAATAAATGTACAGAGACTGTAAAAATATAGAGTGAAACACTCACTAGAATGGTGGCATCTTATCTCTGAGAAGAGATGTGACAACTTCTCGCATTCACAAGAGGATGATTACAATGAGGCTTTGAAGGCCTTTTTACAATAAACATGAATGCCAAAAACACTAGACATTCAAAAACCTAACCCTAGGAGATTAAGCACTGAAAGTCATGTGGGCCCCGTTTGGGTTGATCTAAAAATAGAAGGCTGAATTGTTATGCTATGCAATCACCCTCTACTTCATTAAAATAAAACTTTACAGGACCTTGCTTCATGTGTTAAAATATGCAAGAACAAAATTATGTGCCGAGTTTGTGAATCTTCTTTTGAATGCTTATGTATGAGGAAATGTTCTTTTAGATGGTTAAATATGTACTTTAAAGAAATACACAACAACACAACTTGTAGCAAATAAACCATCAAACTCACAACAAGAACAACATGATAAAGGAGTTCACCCCCCTCCGGGCTACATCTCCTTGAACCTCCATCAATGGACTTGGCTCTCTGGGATTAATTTGTCAAAATTTATTTTACAAGATTCTTCTCAACTCCAATGGAAAAACAGATTGTATCATTGAGATCAAAACACATAAAAACCCCAAAAATGACTAATAGAACTCTGAAAATGGATCATAGCTCATCCGGGCATGACCTCTTCTGCATGTGGCCATCAGCTTCCCTGAGCTTCTCTTTGGTAAAAACACCTATAAAAGTCTACAACAGCCTCTGAAACCTATTCCAACGTATTCAGATCATCACAATTAGCCAAAAATGATTATTCAATCACAGAAAACAAACATAGGCTCACCAAAACATGTCCTCCATCAATGAGGGCTTCAAACTCCCTAGAGCTTCTTGAAACTTCAATGGTGAAACACCTATAGAAGAAGTCTTCAAATGGCCTTGATAACAGTGCCAATGGATCCAAGACATCCAAAAACCCCTATCTGGGATTTTATGGCACCTCAATCGGCCAAAAGATGAAGAAGTTAGGCCTCCTCCATTTTCCTCCAACCTTGCTAAAATTGGTTCACCAAAATGCACCCTCTTGTTTGAATTAGCTCACATGCAAATTTAAGCATGAAAACCCAGCACCGGGTGCAACTGCGCCAATGGTGCAAACCATAGGATGGTTAAGGGCACGCCAGCCCCTAACCTCCTAGCTCCTGGGCGTATAAGGGTCATATGATCACGTGCATGGCAAAAAGCGGTTAACACCATTGCAACTGTATAACTTCCCCCTGCACTCCGCGTATGGTCACATGGAAACATATATATAAACCCCCCACGACTAGGGCCTCCACCCGTCATAACCCCTGTGCACAGTAATACCACTGGTCATATGTTTTTGGAACAAAACCACGGGCCGGGGCTAAGCCCCGGCCCAACCTTCCACCGTATACAATGTTACACATCAAAATTGCTCAGCTAGATAAGTGTTGCATGTCCCTCTCATTCGTTGTAAGTGTCGTATCTTCCCTACAACTTTCGCAAGTGTCGCAAGTTGGTCACTAGTGTCGCAAATGATGTTCAGACATATTATCATGACGACGACACTAAGGAGACACTTATAAGACTAATTTGAAGGAGGAGAACTGGTCTACTGAAGTTAAACAAATCTTGACACTTGAAAAGAGCCCAAAAACAAAGGTTTTGAGGGGGAATAGTCCCCCAGTTCAGCTCCAGAAGTGCTAGCGCTCCCCTATCATGCTTCAGGGAGCATTATAACACCTCTCAGACCCCTTTGAAGGAGCGTTGCTCATATTGAGAGCACTGGCGCTTCCCCAAGGCTTACCAGGGAGCGTTACAACGCTCTGATGCCCCTTCTGAGGGAGCACTGCCTAATCTGAGGCAGTAGTTGGCCTGTTGAGGAGAATAAGGGGAGGATATTTCAAGATTAGGAGGCAGTTGTGCTCGAATTCTTGGTTTCATCAAGAGATCCCTCATCTAGGGAGAAGGTTCCCAACTTGTTCTAAAGATAACTCAAGAGGTTAAGCTCCTCTTAACCTATATAAACAAGCTCCATGATGGTGGAAAGGGGGAAGAATTGAAGTTATGAAACTTATGATCTTGGTGGAAACTCACAGTCAGCCAAAGGAGAGTGATCAGTGAAGCTGTTGTTATCCAGATTGTGGAGCTTTCAGGCAAGGGTTAGACAAAGGGGACTTGACGAAGTTGTCGCATTCGCATCTACGATTGTAAGTACTGCTGTCATTATTCTCATCAATATGATACGCTTGGCCTGTTTCTTTCTAGTTTGTGTCTAATGTCACATGAACTTATCATTAGTTGATAAATCTCTTTTCAAGCTAACATCAATAGAGTAGGAAGCGGTTGTATCTTGTTTTGTCCATAGGATCCAGCAAGAAGCAAAGGATTGGGGCGCAACTCAGAGCGTGCAGGGACAAACATCGATAAAAGGGTACTTTTGCCATCCCTCCTTCTCATGTGTTAGTTTAGATAGATTTGGAAGGAAGTCATTGTCTATGATAAGCACTTTTCTATCTAGGGTTAAGGTCAAGCTCTAGAGGTGATCTACCTGTCCGCAGGGAGATTTTCCTACAACAGAAACTGGCGACTCCACTGGGGATAGCCTCAAATCGAAACCTTTTGTTTTGATTTTCTTCTCATTGACCTTGTTCTATCCCTTGATTGTTTCAGATCTGGTTCACTCCTCTTTTGATTAGTTTCATGACCTGATTGGCTCCTTACCTTATCACATTCATCATACTTGTCAAGTTTGAATCCCAATTTTTGGAATTTTTTGACATTTTTGGGATTTTTAGACCCTGGCACCCCTGTCCTAGTGTTCACAGAGTGCTAGCGCTCCCCCATACCTATACACAGAGCGCTACAATGCTCCTTTCCCTTGGCAACAGAGCGCTAGCCTCTTTTTGGCTAAAAAACCCTCCAGAACTGCCTTGTTTAGGGTTTGCCTCTATGTGTCTTCTGCTGAGTGATCTAGTGAGTCAATTTTTCTTCCTTTTCAGCCTTGACATCTATCTTTTTGAAGAATAAACACCTTGTTAATTGGATCTTGTAGCCTTCTTCACCATTTTCATTGAGTTTTTCCTGTTGAGTGAAGCTTGAAACCTATGCATTGCTTTTCTCTTCTCTTTAGTTGAGTAAAAACCCTGGTGAGGGTCATCAAAGGCCTACAGACCTCTTTATCTTGTTTTCAGTCAAGGTCATTGTTCTTCAACCTTTTGCTTTTGGGTGTGAAGTTTGATTTTCTCTTTGATTGTTTCTTTTCATTCGTTTTTTGTTTGGATTGCTACGAAAGGGTGTATTCTTTGTGTGATTTTTTCTTGTGCTAGTTTGGTTTTCATCCATACCAAGAATATAATTAGAAAAACGAGCATTGTGTTGTATTGATCATCACTCATATGCAAAAAATAAAAAAGAAAAAAATCATCTTCGTGATTGATTGTGCATATCAGAAGGTATCTTAAAAGTTTTTTCATTACATCAGGATTTGATTGAGAAAATAATTGTTTGAGGGCATCCCTTTTTTTGTGCTTGTTAGTGAAAGAATTCTCTCTCTCCCTTAGCTAGATGTTCATCGAAAGAAAATGGTTGCTTATCATATTTGATGCATTCTTTGGGTCTGAGTCATAATTCCATTCGTTTCACTTCCATGCACCCCTTTGCGTAAAGAACATCCACTAAAATCAACGCTAATTAAAAGTTATCTAGAACTTTTTCTTTTCTAGGATCCTCCACCAACTGTAGAATAGGCTTAGTACTTTGGATTAGGGTTGTCAGCATAACTCTCCAAAGTTTCTAAAACAAGCAATAGCATCCTGAGTTAGGGAGAGTAAATCTAGTTATCGTATAAGTCTGCCTGGGATCCCCCTCTCACACAGGGGTTACGCATGAGGTTGCATTTGGGTAAGCTATGGGGACTAACCCTCCGTGGTTTAACTGATTGTGGTGGTCGGATCATATTATGGGGATCATGTTGAGGTAAATTCACAATTACTGCGTGGAAGCCTCTTAGTTGGTTTCGGGCTTGATACCCTGCCCATACGTTCGGATTGAACTGTCGACTATTCCCTCCCAGGGGATGATTGCGAATTGGTAACCTTAGTGGCCATAATCTTTAGGGTCTTACACAAGGTGACGGTGAGGGGAAGTCTCACTGTACCTAGAGCAGACATTGGTCAAACTCACTCGGACTCCTTGGAGGGTAAATCCACAATTACTGCGTGGAAGCTTGCACCAAGGCATAAGTCTGTTAAGCAGGTCACCATTGTAACTGTTCCACCCTATCCCCGCCCCTTCTGGACTTGATCACACGACGTTGGATTTCATCACCAACTAGTACGGTCATCAAAAGAAGGTCCTGTTTGCTTGGTTGTGATTCTTAGATTTTTTAGCATATGTTGTTTCTTTTCATTAGTTAGCCATAGATTTCTTTCGCCGACTCTTCTCCGCCAACATCGACCCTCCACGCCGCTCGCGGAGGCTACAGGGACTTCCTCCAAAGAATATGGAAGGAAACACCCCTTTACCCCCTCATTCTAAGGGGGAATCTCCTCAATAGAGAGAGGTTCATAATGCTACAACTTCCCAGGAATAAGTTCCCATCCCTTTGGAGAATTTTTGAATCGTCTCAGAATCTCTGGAAGCTTATCGCATTTCGGAGGGATACAAATGACAAATCCTCCACCTGAATTTCGCTGGAGAATTTGTGGTCATCCATCCTTCCGACATTCCGGCTAGGTATTCTCAGAACCCTTTAGTCAGTGACCCCTTTTAGACTGCGGACGTTGTTCGAAGTCCACCACGCTTGGTGCGAGATCTTTATGGAACAGGAGAAGGTGCCGACGCACCCTTTTCCTATACTGTACCACCAAATCATTTCACCGGTACTACCACTTTTACAGCCACACCAACCATTGGTCCGAACATACCATTTGTTGGCCCAAGGTCTTCAAATCCCCTCCAGACAGCCCATTCGACAATGGCCCCACACATTCTGACTATCCCTACCGGTAATGCGGTAGTCAATCAAGCCCCGATTGGAACACCTATAACACCAATACCTACACTCCCTTTTGGATTTAGGGCATTGAATACTTCCATTGCCCAAACCACTACCCAAACTATACCAGGAAGTTCCATACCTATCCAACAACCTGGAGGGACTGGTCTTGGTGTTCCTAACCTGATCAGTGGCACCGGTCTGTCATTGACATCTGGCTTTCAGGTCCTGGGAACTCTACCTCAAACTGGGGGGCATCCTCCCTCCGGAGGACAAATTCCATTCGGAGGGAACCCTAACACTGGGGGGCATCCTCCCATCGGAGGACAAATTCCATTCGGGGGGCACTCTCATGCTGGGGGGCAACCTCAATCCGGAGTACACCATCAACCGCAAGGAAAAAATGTGTCCGTCACACCTAACCCGTGGAGCATCCCTTTTCAAGGAAACCCACATGCCTCCACAGGAAAAAATGTGTAGACTCCACAACAACCCCCTTATGGACAAATTCCAAACCCACCCTATAATCCACAAAACCCATCTGGTTATCCCCCACTCACAAACACTTCTCAAAACATCTCGAATCCTATGTACCTTGGTCAAAACCAACCTCACATGAGAGGGCCCATGAGTTATAATTATCCACATAACCCAGTATTGGGCCCCACTGGTGTCCCTTTTCCACACCAGCATTACCCACAAGTTAACCGACAACTACCTTTTCTAGCCACCTTGGACCTTCCAGACTTGTCTCGGTTAACGAATGATCCCATTTATCATTCTCCGGTTTGGCTAGCCATTCCAGCTAAACTTCCTTCTGATATCCCAAAATTCAACGGAAAGCCCGGAGAAGACCTGAACAACCATGTGATGACCTTCCATTTGTGGTGTTCATCCAACTCCCTCATGGATGATTTGATTCGTTTCCGTCTTTTCCAATGAACACTTACAGGTTCCGCAGTGAAATGGTATATTGAATTACCGCACGCATCTTTTCACAATTTCAACTCCCTTGCCATGTCCTTCCTCATACACTTTCAACTACCCATTCGATACGAGACGGGTACTAAACTATTAACCTCTCTTCGTCAGACAACTTCCATACATATCTCTGATCATATCCATGAATGGAGACGATGACGAAGGCTAATCAAAGCAGTCATTCCTGACCAATTGTTAGTGGAATGGTTCATGAAATCACTATTACCCCAGATCGCTCGTGATGTCACCATGGGTGGCATGGTCACCGAGGAAGAAGCCATCACTAGAGCTCAATACTTGGACTTAGTCTATTCACAATCCGGTACTCTATACGAGTTGATACCGAACGCTACCCGTGCCACTAATGACCCATCCAAACCATCGACTGCTTCACATGTGGATGGAGTTATTGGCTCCGTCAAAACTCAATCTACTACCCAGTCTACTGGAACAATCCAGTGGCCTTCTTCCACAACTTCTCCCAGTTCGACTGCACCCTCTTCTACCCCACCTTAAACTCAGGTCTCTGATGTGAATGCGGTCCAATCAACACCTTCACAATAGCTTGGGGGCAAGAAGAAAGCGAGAAACAAACCAAAGAAGAACAACAACAATGAGCAACCCAAGACCCAACCGCAAACCCCTGCTACCGGAAAACAACCACAACGAAAACTGAAATTCCCATGTCTCATTTGTGGTAACGATCACTACACTCAAGACTACCCACATCGCAATGAAGTGGCCAAACTTTTCAAAGGAAATTCCCAACCCGCTTTGCTCACTCAACCTTTTCCACAGCAACAATCTTTGGTTGCACAAAACCCCATGCTAGGGGGCGGTTCCAACCAACCCCACGATGAGGCCTCGACAAGTGCCCACATTAACATGTTTAATGGAGTTAACCTAACAACTCGCTCTGTGACATATGACACGCCAGTTAAACCTGACAAGCCGAAGATCGCTAACGGTTCTGCATCAGATCAGTTACCATCCTTCGCCAATCCTCCATCTATTAGCCCTCCATCTGGACCACTCCAGATTGAGAAACCATCCTTTGACTCTACCCTACGCCCTCCTAAGAGCACCATCCGGAAATCTACATTCAATCCTAATTCATGGGCCGCCCAAAACTACAATATCGTAGAAGATTTGGCCCAAGCCCCATGTGCCATGTCCGCCTTGGAAGTTCTACAACACTGCCCCAGCCAACGTAGAACACTCTTAGCCACTATTGGCGCTTTCGATCCTGAGTCATCAAACTACCTCACGTTTAACCTAGATGATCATCAACCACGACTCTCCCACTAGCTAGCATTCCAAATCGATGTGGTTGTTCACAATCAACAAATCCACCGCACTATCCTGGATGAGGGAGCCTCCACCTGTGTCATGTCCCTAGCTTTTTGGAAAGGCTTGAAATCACCTACCCTTAACAAATCTGCTACCATGTTACGCGCCTTTGATGGACGAGGTTTTCACCCTCACAGATTATTGCAATCCTTAGTTGTTCAGTTGGGCGGCAAAACTATCACTGTCGATGTCGAGGTGGTCGATGCCCCCCTCGATTACAACCTACCACTTGGAAGAAGTTGGTTATATGCGATGACTGCCATCGCCTCATCGGTGTTTCATTGTGTACAATTCCCCCATCAAGGCAAAATTGTTACCATCAATTAGCTTGATTTCTGCACACCCGATGTTGTCATCCCTGCTACCAACAACATTCCTTTTCTGGGAGACCACCTGGTTACATATGAAAGCGTTGGTGTTGGCTTATTGAAAGATTCTAGCCTCATGGGTACCTTCCCTACACCACTTCCACCTACTGCACATCATATTGTCGTCGTCAATATGATCTCGACTTTGCCTTATCAATCCTTGGAATCATCTGACCCCTGGATTGTGCCTAGTCCTTTGGAATTCGATGTGCTCTGTGACACAATTCCACTGAGCCCAGCCGAGGCCGCATATGTAGCTATTCAATCCACCTCTCCCTTGTCAAACAATTCACATTCTTTGGCACCCGATACTTATTCGGTGCCATCTTGGTTAGATTCCCTATCATCCGCCGTCGATTACATTTCCCATATTTTTCCTTCGGACGAATCAATCATTGAAATGCTTAGCATCGACGATTTGCCATGGGATGACAACCACCATCAATCCTCTTTTCTTCCACCTTTGGAAGAAATCTAAGACATACGATATGTCCTCCCCACCGATGTTACCAAAGCTCCACAATCTCCTATCCTCACGACAGATACTCTCTCTGAGGGGAACATGGGTAACATCTCCACTACGGCCACGATTGACATCTCAATCAAAGAAGGTGTCATGGAAAACATCAACCTTGGTGCTAATTGCACACCCAATGAAGTGGTCTCTTACACCACTTTATTCAAGGAATTTTGCGATGTCTTCACATGGAGTTACGAGGAAATGCCAGGGATCGATCCTTCGATCGTTGTACATGAAATCAAAACTTACCCTGATGCGAAATCGGTTCGGCAAAAGCTTTGCCCAGTTCATCCCAAGAAAGTTGCAGCTATAAAGGAAGAAGTTGAAAAACTTCTAAAATCTGGTTTTATCTATCCCGTCCCTTTAACCGAATGGGTCTCCATCCTCGTTCTGGTTGCTAAGAAACAAGGGACCATCCGTATTTGCATTGACTACAGTAATCTCAACAAAGCTTGTCCTAAGGACAACTACCCCATGCCCTTCATCGACCAAATCATCGACAACTATGCAGGAAGCGTAATATTCTCTTTCATGGATGGATTTTCTGGATATAACCAGATTGAAATCTTACCTATAGATCAACACAAGACAACTTTCATCTGCCCTTGGGGAACCTTCACCCACCGAAAGCTACCTGTTGGCCTTAAAAATGATGAAGCCACTTTCGAGCGAGCCATATCATATGCTTTTCATGACATCAAACATATCACAGAACCGTATCTTGACGATTTACCCGCACATTCGCTAAATCGATCCTATCACATTGATCACTTACGCGCGATTTTTCTGCGATGTTGGTTCTACCGTATTCGCCTAAACCCACACAAATGCATTTTCGCTGTCAAATCTGGTCGACTCCTCAGTTTCATTGTCTCCAAAGATGGGATTAGGGTGGACCCCTTAAAGATCAAGGCTATCTTAGCCTTACCTCCACTCACCAATTTAACCCAACTCCAAAGTTTGCAAGGCAAAGCAAACTTTCTTCACTGTTTCATCTGCAATTATGCCGAGATCACTAAAGGATTTATGCGGTTACTGCAAAAGAATGTCCCTTTCATCTGGGATGAAACAACTCAACGGTCATTCGACACTCTCAAGCATGCTTTGATCCATGCACCTTTGTTCCATCCACCTAACTATACAAAGGATTATATCCTTTACTTGGCCGCTTCTACTTCCACCATCGCAATGGTGTTAGTCCAAGAAGACTCCAACGACGAAGAACATGTGATTTACTATCTGAGCAAGAGTTGATCTGGACCCGAACTCAGATATTCGCATGTCAAGAAATTGGCTCTGGTAGCTGTCATCACTATCCAAATATTTCTCCATTACATCTTATTATGCACCACCACGGTAATCGCAGACTCCAACCCCATGTATCACGTCCTGACACATCAAGTACTTGGGGGAAAGTATTCGAAATGGATTTTTATTCTTCAAGAATTCGATCTTGAGTTTACGAAGGTGAAAGCCAAAAAATCCCTGGTGTTTTCCGAGCTCATCTGTTCTTTTCCTCATGCCGATGAAAACATCGAACCTAGAGATTCTCTACCCGATGAATCTCTCTTCCTCATCAGCACTTCTGATCATTGGTACGGAGACATTGTCCTCTACCTTCAAACACAACGTTTTCAGCCCAACATCTCTCGTGAAGAGCGATGACGCATCCGTCACCACTCTCGCCGTTATCTCATCCTCGACAACACTTTATATCGCCGAGGCATTGACACCATCCTTCGGCAATGTTTGACTCACGGAGAGGCTGAACGCATTTTGAACAGTTGTCACCTTGGCGCCTGTGGCGGCCACCTTTCTGGTATGGCCACAGCCCAAAAAATTCTATGTGCCGGCTATTTTTGGCCCTCGATTTTCAAAGATTGCATCGAGGCTGTCAAGAAATGCCCACCCTGCCAAATCTTTAACAAAAAGGCATGCACCTAGCCTATGACGTTGCACCCAATTATCGCCATCAGCCCCTTTGCCAAATGGGGCATTGATTTCATGCAGTGTAAGCCTACCTCAATCGGGGGGCACTGTTACATCATCGTCGCCGTCGATTACTTCACCAAATGGGCTGAGGCTATGCCTACCTTCTTGAATGATGGTCATACTACAACTCTATTCCTCTTCAACCACATCATAACTCATTTTAGTGTACCACGTGCCATTGTCACTGACCACGGTGCACACTTCAAAAACCAGATGATGAGCGAGTTACATGTCAAATTGGGTTTTCACCATGAAAACTTGTCCCCTTACTACCCTCAAGCGAATGGACAAGTTGAAACCATCGACAAAGTCCTAAAAACCATGATCCAACGCATGGTAGGGGAGAACAAAACATCATGGCATCTATAGCTATTCTCCGCTCTCTGGGCCTACCGCACCACTGTGAAAACTTCAACTGGATTCACTCCCTTCTATTTAGTCTATGGAATTGAATCCGTCCTACCGATCGAGTGTGAGATTCCATCACTCAAACTGAAAGTAGAACTCTTGCCCCACACTTCTGCTGAAGAAGAACGATTTATGTACCTATCCAAACTGGATGAAATGCATCGCGATGCTTCTCTCGCCAATGAGGCACATCAAAAATGAATTAAAAGTCAATATGACAAATCCGTCCACCCTCAGACTTTCATGGAAGGAGACTTAGTCCTTGTTTATGACCAAGCTCATGATAAATTGGGGACAGGAAAGTTAGAACCCATGTGGCATGGTCCCTACATCGTGAAGCATGTCCTACATAAAGGTGCCTACAAATTAGTTGATCACGACGAAATCTCCCTAGGAGAGCCCCGAAACGGGCTTTACCTTAAGAAGTACTATGCCTAGTTCACCTAGCATTTGTACTTTGTACATTATTGTATTTAGTTTTGGTGTGTCTATTTTCTTTCACGTGCTCGAGTCTTTACCGTTGCCACTCATGACTGTGCCTGTATTTTCATGCGCAGATGACGTCTTCCTTTCCTATCTTTTTTGGGTTCGTGGATGGCGCTAGCCGACATACCCGTAACATCGCTTCAGCAACTTGGGTTATTTACCAATTTGACCAGGTGGTGAGTTCAAGAGGCATTTGTTTAGGACCAACAACCAACAATATGGCAGAATATCATGCTGTCATTGGATTACTGACCCAAGCTTCCTCTCTAGGTATTTCTCGCATCATTATTTACTTAGACTCCCAACTGGTGGTTCGTCAACTCAACCGCATCTACGCCATCTGTAGTCCTATCCTACTACGCCTACACTTGCAAGTTCGTCATCTCAAACGAATGTTCGATTACATCGAATATAGACACATTCTGAGAGAACTTAATAGTCTTTCAGATTCATTAGCTAATTATATTATGGATCGGTATCTTTCCCACATATAATATTAAAGGAAAACAAACTGTACATTGCATGTAAATTAAAACACATCACAGACATCATCATGTACAAATCATTGGCATGATAAAAACTTG
>JZKD02S0723177.1:1075335-1124498 GCA_000966675.3 Picea glauca
TATATATATATATATATATATCTGGTGTGACTGAAATGTTTGTGTTACATTAAAAAAGTGTGTAAAAGAGCAAAATATTGGGCCCATCCACCCATACAACATCGCCTGACGAGGCATACAAAAACACGATCACGGGGAGACTTTAATCTCCCCACACTACTTTGTGCTGTGAGTAACATACTACTGCACGCACTATGCGCCTCAACAGAGAATTGATATTCTCTGGAACCCCTACAGTGTGCCGCTGCAAATGTAAAGGCACATCCCCCCTTCGCAGAGGAGGGATACCCATCGTAAGGCCTTGGAGGTTCCTCTCAACCTCCCGGAGACCCACCACCGGTACTGCTGGGTCTGCTATGACTAGGGCACCTCCACGACGCCCTGGTACTGGTATATCCACTGGGTGCACTGCTCCCTTGTCTACATGTTGGAAACAAAACATTTGTTAAAACTCTCTTACATACCCAAAAAAATACATATACATCAAAAACATCAAAAAATAAAAATAAAAAAAAATTAGACAAGGAATGGCTTAGTCTCGTACCTGACTCATCCCAATCTTCCCCCTCGAGCAAAATCAAGTCCATACTCCCGCGGAAGTCTACATCAGCATATGGTAAGTCCTCGATCCAGAGGTACTGCCGCCTCATCCAGGCAAAGAAATCACCAGTAAAGTTGAACTCTGACTCCAAGACTAGCCTCGGAGACAGGCTAGTCCACCTCTCCATCCGAGGCTCATCCACTAGTCGTACTGCCAGTGCTATCTGAGGCTACATCTGAGGGATGCACTCTAAGAAGAATGAGACTAGAAATGAGCCATAATTGAACTGCTTCTGACCAGTCCTGCACTGTGAGATTTGTTCCTTCACATTCCGAAGGAACGCTGCACACTAATTGAACAGTGTTGGCTCCAAACAATGAACACCATAGGCCACCTGTGATATCGATGCTAAATAAGCACTATTGCTTCTAGTCACACTCGTGATAGCAAATAGTATGGACCGGAGAGGCAGATCTCGTATATCCTTGATAGGGATCTTTCCCCCTACCAACCTTTCTCTCGGAACGAAGTGGTGTGCCAGATACACGTCCACCTACTCAGGTAATGCCCTCTGCCCAGTAAAGAATATGGGGACCCCTCTCTTCAAGAGGCCGGTCAAAAAGTACACATCTTCCAACTCAATGGTTAGGAGTTTTGTGCCAATACGGAATCCCTGTTCCGCAACATCCCAAAGGCTAATGATGTGCTCAAGTAATAGAATCTCTCTTTTCATTTTTTGCAATTTGAAAAACTTGAGCAAGCCATAGGCCTGCAAAGCGGCCCACGTACGAGGACTCCGTAGAGTGGCTAAATCATCCATCTCATGTTCCCTCTCTTTCCATTCAATCATGATTGCCGAAGATGCCTACAAAACAAAATATCAAAAATTTCATTATTCCTCACGTTTTTGTATTTTCGGCAATTTTCAAAAGTATTTTAAAACATAAAACAAAGTACCCATGTCATCTAAAAGCAATCAATCATCCTTTTTGACCACCACACTCTTTAATATTTTCCAAATAATGATTAAAACTTGTTAAAAATGCAAAACGACCTAGGGGGCTGCGTGGGCAATTGGGGGAAATTTGATGAGTTTCTTTTGCTTAAAATGGTTGGTCTAACTGATTGCAAGGGTGTGGAAATCTCAACAACCCTTCCCTAACACATTTTTGTAAAAGAATCTCCCCACTTTTATTGACTTTAAAAAGAGGCCGATTTGGTTCAAATATGGGCGACCTAGGGCTTTGTGTTTTAAATAAATAATGCCGTGAAAATCAATTTGAAACTGTGCAATTGAAAGAGCAAAGGTTGAACACCTACTTGGTTCGAACAGTGAGCGAAATGATCAATCATAGCTCCGGCAGTGAGGAAAACAAGATTTGCTTCAAGTTGAGATTCTCCAACAATCCAAAATCCTTGCAAATGAAATGGTAAATGAGTTTTCAAATCAATTCTTATTTATAAAATTTCATTTTTTTATAAGATATGGTCATTTTGGGTTTCTCTAATGATGTAAATGGCTTCACTAAAATCTGGTTTGTAGTTTCTGGCATCGCAGGTTTCCTGGCAGTTCTAATGAATCATTCACCTTGTCGCATTTATGAGCATAGTCTTTGTTCGTTCTCGAGCTCAACAATATGAGAACGTAACCGGGTAAATTTTTATCTCTTTTCGGACCCGTACGGATACGAACACATGAAAAAGGAACCCCTATGGAGTCTCCTTTAAACCCTTTTCAGACTCTCTAAATATTAAAAGATTGTCAAGTGATCTTGCTTTCTTTCACACTCATTAAAAGGTTAGAACGAGCGTCTTTTGAGCGATAGTTTAACCCTTTTTCGATCTCGTTAGACTATTGTACGAAAAAGGAACTGAGAGAGTTCTCTTTTAAGTGTTTTTCCAAACTCTATAATCCCGAAAAACCTTCGAGTTTTTTGTCTTTGGACTCGTTAAAGCACACATCGACAGGCCCATATGGGACCGATCCCTTACTTCTTCCAGTTCGTTAAACAAAGGAAGAGGAACTTATCGAAGGTAAGTTATATCGAGCATGTGTTATCCTCCTCGAGCTCATTAAATCAAAAAGAGGTACTCATCTATCTAGATGGGGGAAAAAATTGAAAGGAGCAAGCCAAGCAGTCTCTTGAGAACAACATCCAGCACTTCTTAGAGTCACCCTTGAACACGGCACTTTGTCACTCTGCACATATCATAATCCGCTGAACCTCTGCACTGAGCCAATCCTTTGAGTTTCCTTTCACTCCTTTGGGTCACCCGACACAAGTCACAGTATCCATTGCATAGTTTTAGTCCATGTCATGTTCTGCTGTTGTGCCTCAGTGTTCAAGGGAAGTATCTTTCTCGAGAGTCAGCCATCCCAAATATCTTGCCTCAAAACATGTGTCAGTCCATTTGATCTACCAATTACATCTCCATGTCCGTTTCGTGTCATTGATGGGGGATACATCAAGGCCCTCCCTCGACGAGTCTATTCCTGTCGACTTCAACACATTATGCAGGAATCAGACTTAGAAACCAGTTAGTACTTTGGGACCTGCATTCCTCAATGGCAGGTCTCCTCACATTCAACAGTGGGTTTACATCATTGACCCCTGATCGAATGATTCCATGGATTTTCGACCTTAGCTCATCTATTCACATTCGCTGGAATGTACTAGGGTACGTTGGGAATCATTGACATTAATGGCGATCTCCCTCGCACTTGTTAACGGTTCACACCATTGATCGGTAATCAAGTGGTTTCTGCCATGTTCGACATCAGGGCATCTATTCACATGGTCAGATTCGTACCACATCAGGATTGGTAAGAAGACCCTGGGTTGAGTCATCACTTTGATATATGCTTTGCTCGGGCTGCAAAGGAGTTCCATTGGACAAATGACACATACACTGTTACATAGATCCACTTTGTATTGGTCATGGCTATGTCTTGTCATCTCGTAGATCCAGTGTGTATTCTTCGTGGTTACGATCGGTCTGAGTCATTTGAGTATAGATCCACATTGTATCTTTGGTGGCTATACCTTTTTATTAATACAAATATGGATCTGCAGTTTATTTTATGAAGGCCATGTCCTACTAAGTCTTGATCGCCAAAGCATAGGTATGTCTGCCTTGGGTTTTGAAATATATCATGATATTTGTTGGATGTTTGTGTGCAGCTTCCGTCAGTTTCTCCGAGTCTATACCCTTGCTTGAGAATCTACAAAGTATTTCAGTTATCAGTTGATATATTCTAACTTCATACTTTGGGGGGCATTCTATTACACATCAAAATTGCTCAGCTGGATAAGTGTTGCATGTCCCTCTCATTCGTCATAAGTGTCGCATCTTCCCTACAACTTTTGCAAGTGTCGCAAGTTGGTCACTAGTGTCGCAAATGATGTTCAGACATATTGTCATGACGATGACACTAAGGAGACACTTGTAAGACTAATTTGAAGGAGGAGAATTGGTCTACTGAAGTTAAACAAATCTTGACACCTGAAAAGAGCCCAAAAACAAAGGTTTTGAGGGGGAACGCTCCCCCAGTTCAGCTCCAGAAGCGCTGGTGCTCCCCTATCATGCTTCAGGGAGAGTTATAACCCCTCCCAGACCCCTTTGAAGGAGCGCTGCTCATCTTGAGAGCACTGGCGCTTCCCCAAGGCTTACCAGGGAGCGCTACAACGCTCTGATGCCCCTTCTGAGGGAGCACTACCTAATCTGAGGCAGTAGTTGGCCTGTTGAGGAGAATAAGGGGAGGATCTTTCGAGAATAGGAGGCAGTTGTGCTTGAATTCTTGGTTTCATCAAGAGATCCCTGATCTAGGGAGAAGGTTCCCAACTTGATCTAAAGATAACTCAAGAGGTTAAGCTCCTCTTAACCTATATAAACAGGCTCCATGATGGTGGAAAGGGGGAAGAATTGAAGTTATGAAACTTATGATATTGGTGGAAACTCACAGTCAGCCAAAGGAGAGTTATCAGTGAAGTTGTTGTTATCCAGATTGTGGAGCTTTCAGGCAAGGGTTAGACGAAGGGGACTTGATGAAGCTGTCGCATTCGCATCTACGATTGTAAGTATTGTTGTCGTTATTCTCATCAATATGACACACTTTGCCTGTTTCTTTCTAGTTTGTGTCCAATGTCACATGAACTTATCACTAGTTGATAGATCTATTTTCAAGCTAACATCAATAGAGTAGGAAGCGGTTGTATCTTGTTTTGTCCACAGGATCCAACGAAAAGCAAAGGATTGGGGCGCAACTCAGAGCGTGCAGGGAAAAACGTCGATAAAAAGGTACTTTTGTCATCCATCCTTCTCATGTGTTAGTTTAGATAGATTTGAAAGGAAGTCAGTGTCCATGATAAGCACTTTTCTGTCTGGGGTTAAGGTCAAGCTCTAGAGGTGATCTACCTGTCCACAGGGAGATTTTCCTACAACATACAATGCTATGTTAATTTAAATAAAATACAACATATATACTTAATAAGAAACATATGGCGGTGCAACGGTCGGGTGGAGGTTGTGAAGGCTTAGGCAGTGGAGAGGTCCGGGGTTCGACCCCCATGGACTCATAAAATTTTACATAACAAATACAACCCAAACAATGAGTGACATGTGGCACCCATGGATTGGGCCACATGTCCTCATACCATTTGCCACCAAAGGACACATGTCACTTCTTGATTCGACAACTGCCAACAAACAAATGCTTGCCATGTCACTTCTGTACGGTCGTACGGTCTTGCCACATTAGTTTGTACGGAATGTATGGACTGGTATAGTCAGCATCATATTTTTTACCTATTTGACTTGACGAACAGATCGCTATATCTCTTGCTCCCGATGTCCGCTTGAGACAAAACGAATTGTGTTGGATTCGTAATGACAAGGCCTACACACCCAGTCATTTTGAGGAAATTCTGAGAATGTTGATTTTTGAGCTAAAATTTGACCCCTGGTCCAAATTTTGATCACACCTTCCCACTGAAAGGCTTTTGGACCCACAAAAGCTTATGATTATCTATCTATTTTCAAGTTATATCAATTGATTCTACTTGAAAATTCTTTTCGACAATCACCTGAATACTTTGACATGCCTTGCACTGCAACTGGCTATGTCCCTCAACCACTGTTCTCTGGCTGCTTCTGACCCACTGATCTCTCTGTGCTTGGAAGAATTCCAACCTTCCCACTGAGAATCAAGTCCCTCTTATGAACTCTTTGACGTCAACATAATCATCTCTCCAATGGCTGCAAAAAATTCTTGCGACATCTTGTCACAAGCCAAGAAAACCATCAATCTTGAAAACAAATTATACAAGATTGAAAAATGATGCCAACAAAGTCTTTTTCTCTTCAAACAAACTGTCGCATCTCATACTTCATCAAATAACATGGCATTTTCTTGCATCATGGTGTACTCAAAATCAACTTTCAAGTCAATAAACACCATTGACTAAATACAAGTTGAAAAACACAATCGACACAACATAGTCGTCAGACAATCATCAACACTAGTCGAGACTCATTTGAAACATATCAACCTTCCAAAATGACAAGTCAACAAACATGATACACAATCATGTTACAATCATGAGTCCTTCATGATGAACTATCACCAGTTTCACTGCTTACACATACATAAAAACAAATGCATGTGCATGACTCTTCAACTCTCCTTTCAGTACAAACATAAGTACATAACCCTGAAACATGTGGGTACATAAGAGTCGAATATGAAAAATATAAATGGCTGTAACAAGTGAACATCATATCCATCTTTTACATCCTCCTGGCGACGTTGTGCAACAAACAAAAATGCCTTCAAAATGAATGGCGTTCACATGCAACTTGCATCATGCAAGTTGTGATAAACTGTTGCAACTTATCATGCTTCCCATAAATGCACACATAATGCTGAAAAGTGCATTTACAATAAAAAAATGCAAGCTTTACTTGCTCAAGAAATCCAACCATTTCTTACCAAGCCAACTGAATGGTGACTTTTTCTGCTGAACATCGTCCTCTTGTGAATCATCTTGACTCACATCGATGATGGAATCTCGTCTTCCATTCTTGCCAATCTCTTTATCCAACTGCTTCTTGTGCTGTGGATGAGTGGTTGGATGCAATGTCCAACATTGGTCAATGAGATGACCCCGCTTCTGACAATGAGTGCAAATCTTTTGCATCCTCTTTTCACGTTGTCTTTGCTTATAAAGTTTCCTGAAATTGGGAAATATTTTCCAACACTTTGAAACATGATGGTTATATAAACCACAATATGTACATGGATCCTTTCTTCCATTTTTACATATAAATTTATCATGCTTAACATAATCAAAAGCAATTGAATGATAAGTAGAATTATACCTTGAACATTCACCTTTATCGCCTCTTTGAGGAGGTGAATCTGAAGAGTTACAAGCTCTCCTTTGAAGACCATCAATAGTGTTCTTGTCCTCATCACTATCACAACTCTTTCATTTCACACATTTGCATTCATCTTGAACACAACCCTTGCATGTTGGAGGGATTGAACTTTCAATAAAAGTTCTTGAACTTTCACCTTTAAAGCCTTCTTGAGGAGGTGAAGTCGAAACAAAATTTGTTCTTGGAACTTTTTCCCTTGACTCCTTGACTTTGAAATATGCTCCATATTTCCGTTCATAACCAATACCACAATACTTGGGTCTCTCTTCAACAACAATAGGCTCAACAATGCCTTGTGCATGCTTACCTAACCCTTTACCTTCATAGCCCATTTTTAACAATAACTTGGACCCTATTCCTCTTGTGTGACTTTCAAAACCACCAAAACATTCATCTTGAGAGGAATTAGAAGATAAAATAACATTGCATACCTTATGTTCATGTATGTACTTGGTAAGGGTTTCCTTTTCCTCATGGAGTTGAATCTCCATCTCATGCAACTTTTGAAGAAGCTAGTCTTTCTCCTTCTTCATGGCCATCAACTGCTCTTCAACGACAATGCGCTCATTTCTGTCTTCACACATCTCTTTCATAAAATCTCTCATGGTTAGAATCTCCTCTTTGTCAAATAATTTAGATAATGAAAATGTATGAGAACTATCAATGCTTGAAGCTTCCTCCATCCTTGCAAGATATCAAACTTCAACACAAAACTTGCACAAATACCAATAGCTAAATCTGAAGCTAACAATAGAAAATACATGCGCAAAACAAACTATGCTCTGATACCACCTGATCTAAAAATAGAAGGCTAACTTGTTATGCTATGCAAGCACCCTCTACTTCATTAAAATAAAACTTTACAGGACCTTGCTTCATGTGTTAAAATATGCAAGAACAAAATTATGTGCCAAGTTTGTGAATCTTCTTTTGAATGCTTATGTGTGAGGAAATGTTCTTTTAGATGGTTAAATATGTACTTTAACTAAATACACAACAACACAACTTGCAGCAAATAAACCATCAAACTCACAACAAGAACAACATGATAAAGGAGTTCACCCCCCTCCGAGCTACATCTCCTTGAGCCTCCATCAATGGACTTGGCTCTCTGGGATTAATTTGTCAAAAGTTCTTTTACAAGATTCTGCTCAACTCCAATGGAAAAACCAACTGTACCATTGAGATCAGAACACATAAAAACCCCAAAAATGACTAATAGAACTCTGAAAACGGATCATAGCTCATCCGGGCATGACCTCTTCTACATGTGGCCATAAGCTTCCCTGAGCTTCTCTTTGGAAAAAACACCTGTAAAAGTCCTCAACATCCTCTGAAACCTATCCCAATGTATTCATATCATAACAATTAGCCAAAAATTATTATTCAATCACAGAAAACAAACATAGGCTCACCAAAACATGTCCTCCATCAATGAGGAATTCAAACTCCCTGGAGCTTCCTGAAACTTCAATAGTGAAAAAAATATAGAAGAAGTTTTCAAATGGCCTTGATAATAGTGCCAATGGATCCCGGACATCCAAAAACCCCTAGCTAGGCTTTTACGGCACCTCAATCGGCCAAAAGATGAAGAAGGTAGGCCTCCTCCATTTTCCTCCTTCAACCTTGCTGAAACTGGTTCGCCAAAATGTACCCTCTTGTTTGAACCTAGATCACATGAAAATTTAAGTGTGAAAACCCAGAACTGGGCACAACCACACCAACAGTGCAAACCATAGGATGGTTAAGGGCGCACCATCCCCTAACTGCCTAGCTCCTAGGCGTATAAGGGTCATATGACTGCACGCATGGCAAAAAGTGGTTAACACCGTTGCAACTGTATTACTTCCCCCCGCGCTCCAGGTATGGTCACATGGAAACATATATATAAACCCCCTGTGACTAGGGGCTCCACCCATCATAACCCTAGAGCACAATAATACCACCGTTCATATGTTTGTGGAACAAGACCACGAGCCGAGGCTAAGCCCCGACCCGACCTTCCACTATATACAATGCTATGTTAATTTAAATAAAATACAACATACATACTTAATAAGAAACATATGGCAGTGCAACGGCCGGGTAGAGGTTGTGAAGGCTTAGGCAATGGAGAGGTCTAGGGTTCGACCCCCATGGACTCATAAAATTTTACATAACAAATACAACCCAAACAACGAGTGACATGTGGCACCCATGGATTGGGTCACGTGTCCTCATACCATTTGCCACCAAAGGACACATGTCACTTCTTGATTCGACAACTGCCAACCAACAAATGCTTGCCACTTCACTTCTGTACGATCATACAGTCCTGCCACATCAGTCTGTACGGACTGTACGGACTGGTACAGTCAGCATCATATTTTTTACCTGTTTGACTTGACCAACAGATCACTATATCTCTCGCTTCCAACATTCGTTTGAGACGAAATGAATTGCGTTGGATTCATAATGATGAGGCCGACGCACCCATTCATTTTGAGGAAATTTCAAGAATGTTTATTTTTGAGCTAAAATTTGACCCCTGGTCCAGATTTTGATCATGGGTAAAGTTAGTACATCAACTTCTTGGGGTCGTAACTTTTGCATACGATCTCTGTTTTAGGCGCATGATATCCCGTTGGAAAGGTATCATCAAGGAGATTCATTTTGGGGAAAATATCAAAGGAAATTGCATATTGCTCCCCGTTTTCCCAAAAATTGTGTTTATGGCCTCAAAATGGCCCCAAAAGGTAAATAATACTAAAAATAGTAAATTACCAAAATTGCCAGAGACTTGTTTTGATCCAGTTGGAAAAGGTGGGTGGCCACCGATATCTATGATAAAACATAAAAAAGAACAATAACATGGTGGAAAAGGATCACTAGCCAACACTACATGTGTACACTCAAATGTTACATATTTATAGTACAATTGGTGATGCCACCTCATAGAGAGATTTGCTCTAGATACTAAAATCATGCATGATGACTAGGCTTGGCAGTCTTAACTAAATCATTATTCATCACTGTAGGATATATTACTAATATCCTAAATTAATAATACAAATATAGGTGACAATTTAGACTTAGTGATTGGTAAAGGTACGCCATAGGCTAACAATCCACCTGGATCAATCCTCCCTCCTTAGGAAGCAATGGTATCCATTGCGTTGAGTTCTCGAGGGAGAGGGAAAAATGTTTGTTGAATCTGAATCTTGGTGAGATGCTTTCCTTATTGGAGACGTCGTGTTTCTTAGTTTGTGGAATTTTGTCACGAACTTGTTGAGGTTGAGGTTGTTCAACAAGTCGAGGTACACGAGAGGACGATGTGCATAAGGAATCTTTGTTCTTTGTTGCAACCTTGTCGACCTGCTTCTGTTGGATAGAAGGTGCTTTAGGCAAGGTTGTAGTGCTTACAATTTCCTTCTGTTCCTCTTTTGAACATATTGTGAAGAAGGTTAATTTTGCAGTATGAGATACTACCTTGCGGAACTGTTTAGGTGAAATAATAGTTGGAACTACCTCTGGTATTTTGTAGAGATGACCCCCTAGAGAAATAATGACACTGCAGGGTCAAGACTCATAAACAACATGGAGTCTCCACATATATGGCCGGACCAAGATAACATCATAGACATCGAGAAGGTAAGCATCACATAATACCTCATCCTTGAAGGGTTGAATTCCCTATGACAATCGACACTGTTGGGTGACACGAAGATCTCATCCTTGGTGAAGCCACCCGATGTTGTATGGCTATAGGTGTGGTGTTGTTGAAAATCCCAACTGTTTGGTGACCTTTGTTGAGATGAGGTTCTTATGTCTTCCTCTATTAACAATAAAATACAGTGGGATACCCTTCACCCACATCTGTGAATGAAAAAGGCACTCCCTCTCTTCTGGATCTATTGGTTCTTTTGGTTGAATTGTTGTGGTTGCGACAATAGCAGTGGGGTTTGTGTTGATGATCTGTCTTTTACCAGTATTTTCAGAATCATATTTTGAATCGGGGTTTGGCTCCTTATCTTTGATCTCAGCCAGCAATGACTATTTTGAGTGACATTCATCTGTGTTGTTTCAGGGGCTTTTGTGGAAATCGCACCATTTTCCGGTGTCCTTCTTTTTCTTTCGGTGACCCTTCTTTGCCTGTGGCTTGGACTAGTTTTCAAGACACTATTTGTTAGGGACATCTTTGTCATAATTTGGTTGTTGCGGATTTGGAGACAAAAACTCCTGTTTCTCTTGGTGCTTACATTTCTGCTCAATTTTAACAACATATCGATAAGCAACACCGAGTGATGATATTATCCGAAAAATCCATTTCAGTTAGGATGTATCTGTGTAGAGCCCCATGGTATTTCAAAACCAAATTTCATTCAGATTCTTTGATATCCATATTAGTGCACAAGGTATGGAAGTTATTTGTGAACTCTGGAACTGCTTGGCCCCTATCTTGCTATAGAGTGGTCCATCTCATGTACTGGTCCTTATAGTTGCCAATAAGGAAATATTGTTCCTTTACTGCATCCACAAAAAAAATCCCAAGTGGGCTCGACCCCGTATATTCCAGACTTCTCAGTGCAACTTTTCTCCCAGTAAGTTTCCCACCAATATTTGACATGGGGGAGAGATTTAAGGAGTGCGAAGGTGATCTATTCCCTGTCAGAAAAATGATGAATGGAGAAATAACCGTCTAGTAGATTTAACCATTTGTCTAGGGCATCAGCATCTATCTAACCTTCAAATATGGGAATATCAAAATTAAACTGTACCTAGAAATGAGTGGTTATTCCAAAGTGTTTGTTTGATGAATATGCGTTTGTTTCTATCAGTAGGCGTTGAAGGATGTGGGAAAAATTCTCCATCATTTCACCCTTTTGTCATGTGAGAGCTTGCTCAAGAAACAGATTTATAGGATCATCTGCTCCATCGTTTTTCTTTTCTTCCACCATTGAGGGTTTCTTGGGCATAAGAGAGTGATTGTATTCAAGAGAGACAAGCTTGAGACCAAACTTTCTATACTCAGACCTCGTCGGGGACATGCACTGAAAAAAATGATCAAGAGCATCCTGCTCTAATACCACTGATCCGGATTATTTTCGACACAAAATAAGAATGGAGATATAATAAAGAAATGTACAAAGATATCACAGATATTCAATAATATAATAGAAATGTATCATAGATGCAACCATAAACATAGTGTTACAGTAATACACGATTTCTATTAATGAAAGAAAAATACAGAGTGAGAGACTCACTAGAATGGTGGCAGCTTATCTCTGAGAAGAGATGTGATGACTACTCTCATTCACAAGAAGATGATTAAAATTAGAATTTGAAGGCCTTTTTACAATAAACAGGAATTTCAAAAACCCTAGACATCCAAAAACCTTACCTTAGGAGATGAAGCGTGAAACGTCATGTGAGCCCCATTTGGATAAGTTAGTACATCAACTTCCCGGGGTCGTAGCTTTTGCATATGATCTCTGTTTTAGAAGCACGATAGACTATTGGAAAGGCATAGTAGAGGAGATTCATTTTGGGGTTAATATTGAAGGAAGATCCATATTTCTCCCCATTTTCCCAAAAACGTCATTTAGGGCCTCAAAATGGCCCCGAAAGTTAAAAACTACTAAAAATAGTAAATTACCAAAATTGCCATAAAAATGTTTTGAGCGAGTTGGAAAAGGTGGGTGGCCACTGATATCCACCTGGATAATTCCTCCCTTGTTAGGAAGCAATGGTATCCATTACGTTAAGTGCCCGTGGGAGAGGGAAAAACGTTTGTTGAATCTGAATCTTGGTAAGTTGCTTGCCTTGCTGGAGACATCATGCTACTTAGTTTGTGGAAGTTTGTCATGAACTTGTTGAGCTTGAGGCTATTCAACAAGTCAAGATACATGAGAGGACGGTGTGCAGAAGGAATATTTGTGCTTTGCTGCAACCTTGTCGACTTTCTTATGTTGCATAGAAGGTGCTTGGGGCAAGGCTGTAGTGGTTGCATTGTCCTTCTATTCCCCTTTTGAATAGATTGTGAAGAAGATGAATTTTGTAGTATGAGATACTACCTTGTGACACTTTTTAGGTGGAACAATAGTTGGAACTACCTCTGGTATTTTGTAGAGATGACCCCATAGAGAAACAATGACATTTTGGTGTCGAGACACATAAACAACATATTGTATCCACATATATGGCTTGCCCAAAGGAACATCATAGACATACACTGGGGAAACATTACATAATACCTCATCCTTGAAGGGCTAGATGCCATATGACAATCGACACTATTGGCTGACACGAAGATCTTGTCCTAGGCGAAGCCACCCGATGTTGTATGGCTACGGGTGTGGTTTTGTCGACAATCCCAATTATTTGACGACCTCTACTAAGATGAGGTTCTTATGGCTTCCTCTATAAACAATAAAATGCAGTGGGGTACCCTTCACCCACATCTGTGAATGAAAAAGGCACTCCCCATATTCTGGATATGTTGGTTCTTCTGGTTGAATTTCCATGATCATGACAATAGCAGTGGGGTCTGGATCGATGATATGTCTTTTACCAGTATTTTTAGAATCAGATTTTGAATCAGGGTTCATCTCCTTGTATTTGATATCGACCACAAATGACTGTTTGGAGAGACATTCATCAGTTTTGTGCCAGGGGCCTTTGTGGAAATCGCACCATTTTCCGCTGTCCTTTGTCTTCCCGTGACCCTTCTTTTCATGTCGCTTGGAATGGTTTTTGGGAGATTGGTTTTTAGGGCCGTCTTTGTCATACTTTGGTTGTTGCGTATTTGCAGACCCAAACTCCCGTTTGTTCTGGTGCTTAAATTTCCGCTCGATTTTAACAACATATCAATAAGAAGAACCAAGTGATGAGATGTCTAGAAAATCCATATCAGTTTGGATGTATGTATGTAGAGCCCCATGACATTTCGGAACCGAATGTCATTCAGAGTCTTTGATACCCATCATGGTGCACAAGGTATGGAAGGTATTGGTGAACTATGGAATTTCTTGACCCCTCTCTTGCTGTAGTATGGTCCATCTCATGTACTGGTCCTCATAGTTGCCAATAGGGTAATACTGTTCCTTTACCACATCCACAAAAAAATCCCAAGTGGGTTCGACCCCATATATTCCAAACTCCTCTGTGTAAATTTTCTCCCAGTAAGTTTCCCACCAATATTTGACATGGGGGAGAGGTTTAAGGAGTGAAAAGGTGATATTTTCCCTGTTTGAAATATGGTGAACAAATTAATAACCGTCTAGCAGAATTAACCATTTGTGTAGGGCATCTGCA
This sequence comes from Picea glauca, assembly GCA_000966675.3. NCBI lineage: Eukaryota > Viridiplantae > Streptophyta > Pinopsida > Pinales > Pinaceae > Picea > Picea glauca. The sequence goes on from JZKD02S0723177.1 coordinate 1,089,611, forward strand.
TCTATCTGACCTTCAAATATGGGAATATCAAAATGAACCTGTACCTTGAAAGGAGTGGTTCTTCCAAAGTGGTTGTTTGATGAAGATGTGCATGTCACTATCAACAGGCATTGAAGGCTGTGGGAAAAATTCTCCATCATGTCGTCCCCCTGTCATGTGGGAGCTTGCTCAAGCAACAGATTTATAGGATCACCTCCTCCATCATTTTTCTTTTCTTTCACCATGTATGGTTTATTTGGCATGGGAGAGTGATTTTATTAAAGAGATACAAGCTCGAAACCCAACTTTCTATACTCGGACCTCATCAGGGACATGCATTGAAAAAAAACTAATCAAGAGCAGCCTGCTCTGATACCACTGATCCAGATTATTTTAGGCACGAAATGAGAGTGGAGATATAATAAAGAAATGCATAGAGATATCACAGACATTAAAAAATATAATAGAAATGTATCATAGATGCAACCATAAACACATATATACAGTATTACATGATTTCTATTAATGAAAGAAATGTACAGAGACTGTAAAAATGCTGAGTGAAACACTCGCTAGAATGGTGGAAGTTTATATTTGAGAAGAGATGTGATGGATACTCGCATTCATAAGAATATGATTACAATGAGGCTCTGAAGGCATTTGTATAGTAAATAGGAATGAAAAAAACACTAGACATCCAAAAACCTAACGCTAGGATATGAAGCGCCCAAAATCATATGGGCCCCATTTGGGTAAGTTAGTACATCAACTTCTCGAGGTCGTAACTTTTGCATACGATCTCCATTTTAGGCGCATGATATCCCATTGGAAAGGTATCACTGAGGAGATTAATTTTGGGGAAAATATCAAAGGAACTTGCATATTTCTCCCCGTGTTCCCAAAAATGTCACTTATGGCCTCAAAATGGCCCCGGAAGTTAAATACTCCTAAAAATAGTAAATTACCAAAATTGCCAGAAACCTGTTTTGAGCCAGTTCGAAAAGGTGGGTGGCCACCGATATCTACCTAGATCAATCCTCCCTCCTTAGGAAGAAATGGTGTCCATTTCTTTGATTTCCTGAGGGAGAGGGAAAAACGTTTGCTAAATCTAAATCTTGGTGAGCTTCTTGCCTTATTGGAGACATCGCATTGCTCAGTTTGTGGAAGTTTGTCATGAACCTGTTGAGGTTCAGGTTGTTCAACAAGTCAAGCTACACAAGAGGATGGTGTGCATAAGGAATATTTGTGCTTATCTACAGCCTCGTCGACCATATTTTGTTGGATATAAGGTGCTTGGTGCGAGGCTGTAGTGCTTGCAGTGTCCTTATGTTCCCCTTTTGAACAAATTGTGAAGAAGATGAATTTTGTAGTATGATATACTACCTTGCGGCACTGTTAAGGTGGAAGAATAGTCAAAAATACCTCCGGTATTCTGTAGAGATGACCCCCTAGAGAAACAATGACACTGTAGGGTTGATACTCATAAAAAACATGGTGTCTCCACATATATGGTTGGCCCAAGAGAACATCATAGACATCCAGTGGGGAAACATCATATAATACCTCATCCTTGAAGGGTTGAATGTCGTATGACTATCAAAACTATTGGCTGACATGAAGATCTCGTCCTTGGAAAAGCCACCCGAAGTTGTATGGCTATGGGTGTGGTTTTTTCGACAATCCGAACTATTTGGTGACCTCTATCGAAATGAGGTTCTTATGGCTTATGGTATCAAAAATAAAATGCAGTGGGGTCCCCTTCACCCACATCAGTGAATTAAAAAGGCACTCCCCCTCTTCTGGATCTATTGGTTCTTTTGGTTTAATTGTTACAGTCATGACATTAGTAGTGGAGTCTGCGTCGATGATCTGTCTTTTACTAGTATTTTCATAATGAGATTCTGAATCAGGGTTCTTCTCCTTATCTTTGATCTCGTCCACCAATGACTGTTTTGAGCGACATTCATCGGTGTTTTGCTAGGGGATTTTTTGGAAATCGCACAATTTTCTAGTCTCCTTCTTTGTTTTCCAGTGACCCTTCTTTTCCTGTGGCTTGGATTGGTTTTCAAGACACTATTTGTTAGGGACTTCTTTGTCATAATTTGGTTGTTGTGGATTTGTAGACCCGAACTCCCATTTGTCTTGGTGCTTAAATTTTTTCTCAATTTTAACAACATATCTATAAGTAGCACTGAGTGATGCGATGTCCAAAAAATCCATTTCAGTTTGGATGTATCTATGTAAATCCCCATGGTATTTTAGAACCAAATTTCGTTAGGATACTTTGATACCCAACTTAGTGTGCAAGGTATGGAAGGTATTAGTGAACTTCAAAACTGCTTGGACCCTCTCTTGCTGCAGTGTGGTCCATTTCAGGTACTGGTCCTCATAGTTTCCAATAGGGTAATATTGTTCCTTTACTGCATCCACAAAAAAATTCCAAGTGGGCTCGACCCCATATATTCTAGAATCCTCTATGGAACTTTGCTCCCAGTAATTTTCCCACCAATATTTGACATGGGAGAGAGATTTAAAGAGTGCGAAGGTGATCTTTTCCCTGTTGTAAAAATTGTGAACAGAGAAATAACTGTCTAGTAGATTTAACCATTTGTCTAGGGCATCTGCATCTATCTGACCTTCAAATATGAGAATTTCAAAATTAACCTCTACCTAAAAAGGAGTGGTGCTTCCAAAGTGGTTGTTTGATGAATATTCTCTTGTTTCTATTGGTAGGCATCGAAGGACGTGGGAAAAATTCTCCATCATTTCGTCCCTCTGTCATGTGAGAGATTGCTCAAGAAACAGATTTATAGGATTGTTTGGTACATCATTTTTCTTTTCTTCCACAATGAATAATTTCTTTCTATACTCAGACCTCGTCAGGGACATGCACTGAAAAAAAATGATCAAGAGCATCCTGCTCTGATACCAATGATCTAGATTATTTTCAGCACGAAATGAGAAGGGAGATATAATAAATAAATGCATAGAGATATCACAGATATAAAATAATATAATATAAATGTATCATAGATGCAACCATAAACACAACTTTACAGTAATACGTGATTTCTATTAATGAAAGAAATGGACAGAGACTGTAAAAATATAGAGTGAAAGACTTGCTAGAATGTTGGCAGCTTATCTCTGAGAAGAGATGTGACGACTACTCGTATTCGCAAGAAGGTGATTACAATGAGGCTTTGAAGGAATTTTTACAATAAACAAGAATTCAAAAACCCCTATACATCCAAAAACCTAACCCTAGGAGATGAAGCGCCAAAAGTCATGTGGGCCCCATTTGGGTAAGTTAGTACATTAACTTCTCGGGGTCGTAGCTTTTGCATACGATCTCTGTTTTAGGAGCATGATAGCTCATTGGAAAGGTATTGTTGAGGAGATTCCTTTTGGGGGAAATATCAAAGGAAGATCCATATTTTTCCCCATTTTCCCAAAAACGTCGTTTAGAGCCTCAAAATGGCCCCAAAAGTTAAAAACTGCTAAAAATAGTAAATTACCAAAATTGCCAGAAAACTGTTTTGAGCCAATTGGAAAAGGTGGGTGGCCATCGATATCCACCTGTATCAATCCTCCCTCCTTCGGAAGAAATAGTCTCCATTGTGGTGAGTGTCGAGGTGAGAGGGAAAAATGTTTGTTGAATCTGAATCTTTGTGATTTTCTTTCCTTATTGGAGACGTCATGCTGCTCAGTTTGTGGAAGTTTGTCATGAACCTGTTGAGATTGAAGCTGTTCAACAAGTCAAGCTGCATGAGAGGAATGTGTGCAGAATGAATCTTTGCACTTTGTTGCAACCTTGTCGACCTGATTCTGTTGGATAAAAAGTGCTTGGGGCAAGGCTATAGTGGTTGAGTGTCCTTTTGTTTCCCTTTTGAACAGATTGTGAAGAACCTGAATTTTGCAGTATGAGATACTACCTTGGGGCACTATTTAGGTGGAACAATAGTCAAAACTACATGGCGTATCAACATATATGGTTGGCCCAAGAGAACATCACAAACATCCACTGGGAAAACATCACATAATACCTCATCCTTAAAAGGTTGGATGTCGTATGAAAATTGACACTATTGGATGACATGAAGAGCTTGTCCTTGGATAAGCCACTCGATGTTGTATGGTTGCAGGTGTGGTGTTGTCGACAATCCCAATTGTTTGACAACCTTTGTTGAGATGAGATTCTTATGGATTTCACTATCAATAATAAAATGCAGTGGGGTCCCCTTCACCCACATATGCGAATGAAAAATTCACTCCCCCTCTTCTGGATCTATTGGTTCTTTTATTTGAATTGTTGCGGTTGTGACAATAACAGTGGGGTCTGCCTTGATGATATGTATTTTACCAGTATTTTCAAAATATGATTCTGAATAAGGGTTCGGCTCCTTGTTTTTGATATCGACCACCAATGACTTTTTTGAGAGACATTCATCGGTGTTGTGCCAGGGGATTTTGTGGAAATCGCACCATTTTCCATTATCCTTCTTTGACTTCCCGTGACCCTTCTTTTCCTATGGCTTGGACTAGTTTTCGGGAGACTATTTTTTAGGGCCGTCTTTGTCATAATTTGGTTGTTGTGGATTTGCAAACCTGTAATCCCATTTGTTATGGTGCTTAAATTTCCATTCGATTTTAACATCATATCGATAAGCAACATCGAGTGATGAGATTTCTAGAAAATTCATTTCAGTTTGGATGTATCTATGTAGAGCCCCATGGTATTTCATAACCAAATGTTGTTCGAAGTCTTTGATACCCAGCTTGGTGTGCAATGTATGGAAGGTATTGGTGAACTCTAGAATTACTTGGCCCTTCTCTTCCCGTAGTATCATCCATCTCATGTACTGTACCTCATAGTTTCCAACAGGGCAATACTGTTCCTTTACCGCATCAGCAAAAAAATCTCAAGTGGGCTCGGCCCCATATATTATTCCTTTACCGCATCCACAAAAAAATCCCAAGTGGGCTCGACCCCATATATTCTAGAATCCTCTGTGGAAATTTTCTCCCAGTAAGTTTTCGACCAATGTTTGACATGGGGGAGAGCTTTAAGGAGTGTGAAGGTGATCTCTTCCCTGTCAGAAATATGGTGAAAAGAGAAATAACTGTCTTGCAGAATTAACCATTTGTGTAGGGCATCTGCATCTATGTGACCTTAAAATATGGGAATATCAAAATTAACATGTACCTTGAAAGGAGTGGTGATTCCAAAGTGGATGTTTGATGAATATGTCCCTATTTCTATCGGCATGCATTGAAGGATGCGGAAAAAATTCTCCATCATTTCATCCCTTTGTTGTGTGAGAACTTTCTCAAGCAACAGATTTATATGATTGTCTTCACCGTCGTTTTTATTTTCTTCCACCATGGAGGGTTTCTTGGGCATGTGAGAGTGATTTTGTTCAAAAGAGACATGCTCAAGACCCAACTTTCTATACCTGTACCTTGTCGGGGACATGCACTGAAGAAAAAAGGATCAAGAGCAACATGCTCTGATACCATTGATCCGGATAATTTTCCGCACGAAATGAGAGCAGAGATTTAATAAATAAATGAACAGAGATATCATAGATACTCAATAATATAACATAAATGTATTAGAGATGCAACCATCAACACATAAATACATTAATACATGATTTCTATTAATGAAAGAAATGTACAGAGACTGTAAAAATACAGAGTGAAAGAGTCGCTAGAATGGTGGCAACTTATCTCTGAGAAGCGATGTGATGACTACTCACATTTGCAAGAAGATGATCAAAATAAGGCTCTAAAGCCATTTTTTCAATAAACACGAATGCCAAAAACCCTAGACATCCAAAAACCAAACCCTAGGAGATGAAGCGCCAAAAGTCATGTGGGCCCTATTTGGGTAAGTTAGTACATCAACTTCTAGGTGTCGTAACTTTTGCATATGATCTCCGATTTAGGCGCATGACAGTCCATTGGAAAGGTATCTTTGAGGAGATTCATTTTGGAGGCAATATGTAAGGAAATAATATATTTCTCTTCATGTTCCCATAAGCGTCGTTTAGTGCCTCAAAATGGCCCCAAAAGTTAAAAATTGCTAAGAATAGTAAATTACCAAAATTGCCAGAAAACTATTTAGAGCCAGTTGGGAAAGGTGGGTGGCTACTGATATGAACCTACATCAATACTTCCTCCTTATGAAGAAATGGTATCCATTGTGTTGAGTGGCCAGGGGAGAGGGAAAAATGTTTGCTGAATCTGAATCTTGGTGAGCTCCTTTCCTTGTTGGAGACGTCACGCTGCTCAGTTTGTGGAAGTTTGTCATGAACCTGTTGAGGTCGAGGTTGATCAAAAAGTAGAGATACACAAGAGGATGGTGTGAAAAAGGAATCTTTGCACTTTGTTGCAACCTTGTCGACCTGCTTCTATTGGATAGAAGTTTCTTGGGTTGAGGCTGTAGTGGTTGCAGTGTCCTTATGTTCCCCTTTTGAATAAATTGTGAAGAAGATGTATATTGAAGTATGAGATACTACCTTGTGATGTTGTTTAGGTGGAACAATAGTCAAAACTACCTATGGTATTCTGTAGAGATGACCCTCTAGAGAAACAATGACACTGCGAGGTCGAGACTCATAAACACTATGGCATCTCCACATATATGGCTGGCCCAAGAGAACATCAAATACATTCAATGGGGAAACATCACATAATACCTCATCCTTGAAGGGTTGGATGATGTATGACAATTGAAACTTCTTTCTGACATGAAGATATCATCCTTGGTGAAGCCAACTGATGTTGTATGGCTGCGGGTGTGATGTTGTCGACAATCCCAACTGTTTGGCGACCTGTGTTGAGATGAGGTTCTTATGGCTTCCACTATCAACAATAAAATGTAGTTGTGTACCCTTCACCCACATATGTGAATGAAAAAGGTGCTCCCCCTCTTCTAGATCTGTTGGTTCTTCTGGGTGAATTGTTGCGGTCATGAAAATAGAAGTGGGGTCTGCATCGATGATTTGTCTTTTACGGGTATTTTCAGAATTAGATTTTGAATCAGGGTTTGGTTCCTTGTCTTTGATATCAGTCACCAATGATTTTTTTGAGATACAATCATTGATGTTGTGCCAGGAGATTTTGTGGAAATTGCACCATTTTCGGGTGTCCTTTGTCTTCCCGTGACCCTTGTTTTCTTGTGGCTTGGACTGGTTTTCGAGAGACTGTTTGTTAGGGCCATATTTTTCATACTTTCGTTGTTGCATATTTTCAGATCTGAACTCCCATTGGTTCTGGTGCTTAAATTTATGCTCGATTTTAACAACATATCGATAAGTATCACTAAGGGATCATATGTCCAGAAAATCCATTTCAATTTGGATGTATCTGTGTAGAGCCCCACGGTATTTCAAAACGAAATGTCATTCAAAGTATTTGATACCCATCTTGGTGCGCAAGGTATGGAAGGTATTGGTGAACATTAGAACTACTTGGATCCTCTCTTTCCACAGTGTTGTCCATCTCATGTACTGGTCTTCATAGTTTCCAACAGGGTAATACTGTTCCTTTACCACATCCACAAAAAAATCCCATGTGGGCTCGAACCCATATATTCCAGACTCCTCTATGGAAATTTTCTCCCAGTAAGTTTCCCACCAATGTTTGACATGGGGGAGATATTTAAGGAGTATGAAGGTGATATTTTCCCTATCAGAAAAATGGTGAACAGAGAAATATTGTATAGCAGTTTTAACCACTTGTCTAGGGCATTTGCATCTATCTAACCTTCAAATATGGGAATATCAAAATTAACCTGTACCTTCAAAGGAGTGGTGCTTCCAAAGTGTTTGTTTGATGAATATGTGCCTATTTCTATTGACAAGTGTTGAAGTATGTGGGAAAAATTATCCATCATTTCACCCATCTATCTTGTGAGAGCTTGCTCAAGCAACATATTTATAAGATCATTTGCTCTGTCATTTTTCTTTTATTTCTCCATGCAGGGTTTCTTGGGCATGCGAGAGAGATTTTTTTCAAGAGAGAAAATATCGAGACCCAAATTTCTATACTCAGACCTTTTCGGGTACATGCACTAAAAAAAAAATCGATCAAGAGCAACCCGCTCTGATACCACTAATCCAGATTATTTTCGGCATGAAATGAGATAAAAGATAAAATAAAGAAATGCAAAGATATATCACAGATATTTAATAATATAAAAGAAATGTATGATATATGCAACCATAAACATAGATATTCAGTAATACATGATTTCTATTAATGAAATAAATGTACAGAGACTGTGAAAATATAGACTGAAAGACTCGCTAGAATGGTGGAATCTTATCTCTGAGAAGAGATCTGAAGGATACTTGCATTCACAAGAAGACGATTACAATGAGGTTCTCAAGGCCTTTTTACAATAAATAGGAATACCAAGAACCCTAGACATCCAAAAACCTAACCCTAGGACATGAAGCGCCAAAAGTCATGTGGGCCCCATTTGGGTAAGTTAGTACATCAACTTCGAGGGGTCGTAACTTTTGCATATGATCTCTATTTTAGGCACATGATAGTTTGTTGGAAAGGTATCGTCGAGGAGATTCAGTTTGGGGGAAATATCGAAGGAAATTTCATATTTCTCCCAATTTTCCCAAAAACGTCGTTTAGGGCCTCAAAATGACCCTGAAAGTTAAAAATTGCTAAAAATAGTAAATTACCAAAATTGCTAGAAAAATGTTTTGAGCCAGTTGGAAAAGGTGGGTGGTCATCAATATCCACCTGGATCAATCTTCCATCCTTAGGAAGCAATGGTCTCCATTTCATTAAGTGCCCAGAGAAGAGGGAAAACTGTTTGCTGAATCTGAATCTTGGTGAGATGCCTTCCTTGCTGGAGATGTTGCGCTGCTCAATTTTTGGAAGTATGTCATGAACCTGTTGAGGTTGGCATTGTTCAACAAGTCACACTACAAGAGATGATGATGTGCAGAAGGAATATTTGTGCTTTTCTACAACCTTGTCGACCTGCTTCTGTTGGATAGAAGGTGCTTGGGGCGAGGCCGTAGTGGTTGCAGTGTCCTTCTGTTCCCCTTTTGAACAGATTGTGAAGAACCTGAATTTTGCAGTATGAGATACTACATTGCAAAACTGTTGAGGTGGAACAATAGTCAGAACTATCTATGGTATTCTATAGAGATGACCCCCTAGAGAAACAATGACACTGCAGGGCCGAGACTCATAAACAACAAGGAATATACACATATATGGTTGGTCCAAGAGAACATCACAGACATCCAGTGGCGCAACATTACATAATACCTCATCCTTGAAGGGGTGGATGTCGTATGAAAATCGACACTTTTGGCTGACACAAAGATCTTCTCCTTGGTGAAGCCACCCAATGTTGTATGGTTGCGGGTGTGGTGTTTTCGACAATCACAACTATTTGACAACCTCTGCTAAGATGAGGTTCTTACGACTTTCGCTATCAATAATAAAATTCAATGGGGTCCCCTTCACCCACATCTATGAATTAAATAGGCACTCCCCCTCTTATGGATATGTTGGTTCTTCTGGTTGAATTGTTGCAGTCACGACAATAGAAGTGTGGTCTACATCAATGATCTGTCCTTTACCAGTATTTTCATAATCAGATTCTTAATCAGGGTTCGGCTCCTTGTATTTGATCTCAGCCAATAATGATTGTTTTGAGCGATATTCATTGGTGTTGTGCCAGGGGATTTTGTGGAAGTCACACCATTTTCTGATGTAGTTATTTGTCTTCAGTGACCCTTCTTTTCCTGTGGCTTGGACTGGTTTTCAGGAGACTGTTTGTTAGGGATTTATTTTTCATACTTTGATTGTTGTGGATTTGCAAACCCAAACTCCCATTTTTTCTTGTGCTTAAATTTATACTTGATTTTGACATCATATCGATAAGAAACAATGAGTGATGAGATGTCCATAAAATTTATTTCAGTTTGTATGTATCTATGTAGAGCCCCATGGTATTTCAGAACCAAATGTCATTTGGACTCTTAGATACCCATCTTTGTGCACATGGTATGTAATGTATTGGGTTAATCCAAAAATTCTTGGTCCCTCTCTTGCCACAGTGTGGTCCATCTCATGTACTGGTCCTCATAGTTGCAGCCAGGGTAATACTATTCCTTTACCGCATCCACAAAAAAATCCCAAGTATGCTCGGCCCCATATATTCCAGAATCCTCTATGAAAATTTTCTCCCATTAAGTTTCCCACCAATGTTTGACACTAGGGACAGATTTAAGGAGTGAGAAGGTGATATTTTCCCTATTGCAAAAATGGTGAACAGAGAAATAACCGTCTAGCAAATTTAACCATTTGTCTAGGGCATTCGCATCTATCTAGCCTTCAAATATTGGAATATCAAAATTAACATGTACCTTGAAAGGAGTGGTTCTTCCAAAGTGGTTGTTTGATGAATATACACCTATTTCTATCGACAGATGTTGAAGGATGTGGGAAAAATTCTTCATCATTTCGTCCCTCTGTTGTGCTAGATCTTGCTCAAGCAACAAATTTACAGGATGGTCTGCTCTCTCATTTTATTTTTCTTCTGCCAGGGAGGGTTTCTTGGGCGTGTGAGAGTGATTGTCTTCAAGAGATACAAGCTCGAGACCCAAATTTCTATACTCGGACCTCATCGAGGACATGCATTGAAAAAAAAACTATCAAGAGCAGCCTACTCTGATACCAATGATCCAGATTATTTTCGGCATGAAATGAGAGTGGAGATATAATAAAGAAATGCACAGAGATATAATAGATATTCAATAATATAACAGAAATGTTTCATATATGCAACCATAAACACAGATATATAGTAATACACAATTTCTATTAATGAAATAAATGTACAAAGACTTAAGAAATACAGAGTGAAAGAGTTGCTAGAATGGTGGCAGCTTATCTGTGAGAAGAGAAGTGACGGCTACTCGCATTCACAAGAAGATGATTACAATGAGGCTCTCAGGGCCTTTTTAAAAAAAACATGAACTCCAAAAACCCTACACATCCAAAACCCTAACCCTAGGAGATGAAGCGCCAAAAGTCATGTGGGCCCCGTTTGGGTAAGTTAGTACATCAACTTCCCGGGGTTGTATCATTTGCATACGATCTTCATTTTAGGCACATGATAGAACATTGGAAAGGCATCGTCGAGGATATTCATTTTGGGTGAAATATCAAAGAAACATTCTTATTTTTCCTCGTTTTCCCAAAAATGTCGTTTAGGGCCTCAAAATGGTCTCGGAAGTTAAAAACATTCATTTTGGGTGAAATATCAAAGAAACATTCATTTTGGGTGAAATATCAAAGAAACATTCTTATTTTTCCTCGTTTTCCCAAAAATGTCGTTTAGGGCCTCAAAATGGTCTCGGAAGTTAAAAACTGCTAAAATTAGTAAATTACCAAAATTGCCAGAAAACTATTTTGTGCTAGTTGGAAAAGGTGGGTGGCCACCGATATCCACCTGGATCAATCCTCCCTCCTTAGGAAACAATGGTATCCATTACTTTGAGTGCCCAAGGGAGAGGGAAAAACGTTTGTTGAATCTGAATCTTGGGGAGTTGCTTGCCTTGCTGGAGACATCGCGCTACTTAGTTTGTGGAAGTTTGTCACGAAACTGTTGAGGATGACATTGTTCGACAAGTCGAGCTACACGATAGGATGGTGTGCAGAAGGAATATGTTTTCTTTTCTGCAAAATTGTCGACCTACTTTTGTTGGATAGAAGGAGCTTGGGGCGAGGCTGTAGCAGTTACAGTGTCATTTTGTTCCCCTTTTGAACAAATTGTGAAGAAGCTGAATTTTTCAGTATAAGATACTACCTTGTGGCTCTTTTTAGGTGTAAAAATAGTCAGAACTACCTCTTGTATTATGTAGAGATGTCATTCTAGAGAAACAATGACACTGCCGGGTTGAGACTCATAAACAACATGGCATCTCCACATATATGGCTGGCTCAAGAGAACATCAAAGACATCCAGTGGGGAAACATCACATAATACCTCATCCTTGAAGGGATGGATGTCGTATGACAATCGACACTATTGGCTTACACGAAGATCTCCTCCTTGGCTAAGCCACCCAATGTTGTATGGCTACAGGTGTGGTGTTGTCAACAATCCCAACTATTTGATGAACTCAGTTGAGATGAGGTTCTTATGGCTTCTGCCATCAACAATAAAATGTAGTGGGGTACCCTTCACCCACATATGTGAATGAAAAAGGCACTCCCCCTCTTTTGGATCTGTTTGATCTTCTAGTTGAATTCTTGTGGTTGCGACAATAGAAGTGGGGTGTCCGTCGATGATCTGTTTTTTACTAGTATTTTCATAATCAGAATCTGAATCAGGGTTTGACTCCTTTTCTTTGATCTCGACCACCAATGATTGTTTTGAGTGACATTCATCAGTGTTGTTCCAGGGGATTTTGTGGAATTCGAACCATTTTCTGGTGTTCTTCTTTGTCTTCATGTGACCCTTCTTTTCATGAGGCTTGGATTCATTTTTAGGAGACTGTTTGTTAGTGTCATCTTTGTAATACTTTGGTTGTAGTGGATTTACAGACTCGAACTCCCATTTTTTTTGGTGCTTAAATTTCTGCTCGATTTTAACAACATATCTATAAGCAGCACCAAGTGATGAGATGTAGAGAAAATCCATTTCAGGTTAGATGTATCTGTGTAGAGCCCCACGGTATTTCAGAACCAAATGTCATTCGGAGTCTTTCATACCCAACTTGGTTTGCAAGATATGGAAGGTATTGGTGAACTCTGAAACTTCTTGGCCCCTCTTTTCTCACAGTGTGGTCCATCTCATGTACTGGTCCTCATAGTTGCCAACAGGGTAATACTGTTCCTTTACCGTATCCACAAACAAATCCCAACTCGGCTTGGCCCCATATATTCCACACTCCTCTGTGAAAATTTGCTCCTAGTAAGTTTCCAACCAATGTTTGACATGGGGGAGATCTTTAAGTAGTGTGAAGGTGTTCTTTTCCCTGTCAGAAAAATGGTGAATAGGGAAATAACCATCTAGCACATTTAACCATTTGTCTAGGCCATCCGCATCTATCTGACCTTCAAATATGGGAATATCAATATTAACCTATACCTTGAAAGGAGTGGTTCTTCCAAAGTGGTTGTTTGATGAATATGTTCCCGTTTCCATTGGTAGGAATTGAAGGATGTGGGAAACATTCTCCATCATTTTGTCTCTTTGTCATGTGAGAGCTTGCTCAAGCAACATATTTATAGGATCGTCTGCTCTATCATTTTTATTTTCTTCCACCATGGATGGTTTCTTGGGCATGCGAGAGAAATTGTATTCAAGAGAGACAATCTCGAGACCCAACTTGCTATACTCGGACCTCGTCGGGAACATGCACTAAAAAAAAATGATCAAGAGAAGCCTTCTCTGATACCACTGTTCTGGATTATTTTCGGCATGAAATGAGAATGGAGATATAATAAATAAATGCACAGAGATATCGAAGATATTCAACAATATAACAAAAATGTATCATATATGAAACCATAAACAAATATATACAATAATAAACAATTTCTATTAATGAAAGAAATGTACAGATATTGTAAAAATACAGAGTGAAACACTCACTAGAATGGTGGCAACTTATCTCTAAGAAGAGATGTGAAGGGTACTCGCATTGGAAAGAAGATGATTACAATGAGGATCTAAAGAGATTTTTACAATAAACAAGAATTCCAAAAACCCTAGAAATCCAAAAACCTCACCGTAGGATATGTATCACCAAAATTCATGTGAGCCCCATTTGGGTAAGTTAGTACATCAACTTCTCAGGGTCATAACTTTTGCATACGATCTTCGTTTTAGGCACATGATAGCCCGTTCGAAAGGTATTGTCGAGGAGATTAATTTTAGGGGAAATATCAAAGGATCATTCATAGTTCTCCCCATTTTACAAAAAACATCGTTTAGGGCCTCAAAATGGGCACAGAAGTTAAAAACTGCTAAAAATAGTAAATTACCAAAATTGCTAGAAAATTGTTTTGAGCCAGTTGGAAAAGGTGGGTGGCCACCGATATCCACCTGGATCAATCCTCCCTCCATAGGAAGCAATGTTATCCATTGTGTTGAGTGCCCCAGGGAGAGGGAAATTTTTCTCCTGAATCTGAATCTTGGTGAGTTGTTTGCCTTGTTGGAGACATCGTGCTACTCAGTTTGTGGAAGTTTGTCATGAACCTAAGGTTGTTCAACAAATCGAGCTACATGAGAGGACAGTGTGTAGAGGGAATCTTTGTGCTTTGTTGCAACCTTGTCGACCTACTTCTATTTGATAGAAGGTGCTTGGGGTGAGGCTGTAGTTGTTGCAGTGTCCTTCTGTTTGCCTTTTGAATAGATTGTGAAGAAACTAAATTTTGCAATATGAGATACTACCTTGTGGCACTGTTTAGGTGGAACAATAATAGGAACTACCTATGGTATTCTATAGATATTCCCCCTTAGAGAAACATTGACACTACGGGATCAAGACTCATAAACAACATGGCGTCTCCACATATATGGCTGGCCCAAGAGAACATCATAGACATCCAGTTGGGAAACATCACATAATACCTCATCCTTGAAGGGTTGGATCCAATATGAAAATCTAAATTGTTGGCTGACGCGAAGATATTCTCCTTGGCAAAGCCACCCGATGTTGTATGGTTGTGGGTGTGGTGTTATCGACAATCACAACTATTTGACGACCTTTGCTTAGATGAGGTTCTTATGTCTTTCGCTATCAACAATAAAATGTAGTGGGGTCCCCTTCACCCACTTCTGTGAATGAAAAAGGAATTCCTCCTCTTCTGGATCTATTGGTTCTTCTGGTTGAATTGTTGCGGTCACAACAATAGCAGTGGGGTCTGTGTCGATGATCTGTCTTTTACCAGTATTTTCAGTATCAGATTCTGAATCAAGGTTCAGCTCCTTGTCTTTGATCTCAGCCACCAATGAATATTTTGAGAGACATTCATTGGTGTTGTGCCAGGGGAGTTTGTGGAAATCACACCATTCTCTGGTGTCCTTTTTTGTCTTCCGGTGACCCTTCTTTTCCTGTGGCTTGGAATGGTTTTCAAGATACTATTTGTTAGGGTCATCTGTGCCATACTTTGGTTGTTGCGAATTTGTAGACCCAAACTCCCATTTGGTCAGGTGCTTAAATTTCTACTCGATTTTAAGAACATATTGATAAGTAGCACCAAGTGATGAGACATCTAGAAAATCCATTTCAGTGTGGATGTATCTGTGTACATCCCCACAGTATTTCAGAACCAAATGTCATTCAGATTCTTTGATACCCAACTTACTGCGCAAGGTATGGAAGGTATTTTTGAACTCTGGAACTTCTTCACCCCTCTCTTTCCATAGTGTGATCCATCTCATGTACTGGTCCTCACAGATGTCAACAAGGTAATATTGTTCCTTTATCGCATCCACACAAAAAACCCAAGTGGGCTTGATCCGATATATTCCAGACTCCTCTATGGAACTTTTCTCCTAGTAAGTTTCCCACTAATTTTGACATGGGGATGAGATTTAAGGAGTGCAAAGGTGATCTTCTCCCTATCGGAAAAATGGTGAACAGAGAAATAACCATCTAGCAGATTTAACCATTTGTCTAGGGCATCTGCTTCTATCTGACCTTCAAATAAGGGAATATCAAAATTAACCTATACCTTGAAAGGAGTGGTGCTTTGTTGGCCCTTGACCAAGTTTTGGATATCCTTGATTAGGTTTGACCTACTTTGGGACTTCGAAAGGCTGTCAAAGATGGAGCACAAGTCTAAGCAAAGATCACGGAATCTCGGCCCCTTTTTAGGGATTTTTGGGTTTTGGGCTTATGTAACGAGTATGGGGATGTTGTCCCATGGGTTTACCCATGTGTAGGATCATTTTGTAATGTATAAATAGATGTTTAAGCGATGTAAGAAAAGGATGATATAGGCACATATGTGATGATGTGCTAAGTGCGACTGATAAGTGTAAATGCTCTGTGCACGTTGTGTGAATACTTGCAAGGCTAAGTGCAAGTGACTCTAAGAGATTGTGTAAAGGCTTTGTGTTGTAACCTAGCTTGGGGAAGGAGGATATGTCTGAGGGCCCACAGATCTTCTTTCCTATGCAGAGTAGGATCGTGTGGCTCTATCCATGTAGATGATTGACTGAAGATAATAAAGAGAAGGAGATTTGGTGGATGTAGCCCCAAGCTGGGGGTGAACCATGTATATCCTGTGTTATGGTTTCTTTGTGCATTGTGATTGTTTTATTGTTCATATGGTTAATTCTTAGTGTAGTAATGTATGCTTGATGGACATTATATGATAGCTTAGTTCATAGTGATGTGAATGAATGTTATATCTTATCTGTTTCCTTATGCTAAGGGTTTTGATGTGGTATATCTGAGTGAATACTATATTGCTCTATAATTAGGGTTTTGTCTACGAAGTAAATACAGGCTAGATACTAATGAATGATGATTGCTAAGTGTTATGTTAAGGTGTTGTAATTAGAGATCTATGTCCCAGCTAAGGTTGCAGACACTAGAGTCTTGCAACCACCCCTGCCTCTACCTCAGGTGAGACTTCATCTGCTTCGCAGGTGTTGCTGAAAGGGATGGTATTTAGGGTTTTTTTGGTGCATTGTTGAAGCATCGAACCCTAGGTCTGCCCCTGTGCCAACAAATGGTTCTGTTGACGAGACCTGAAACCATGATTGTTGGGAACTTAGGAAAAGAAAGAAAGCTTTGTGCATAGATCTGTTTCTTTAGTGCGAAATGTTTTACTTGATTTACAAAGATCTATGCTAAGAAAGGAGGCAAACTTGAAGAAAAGAGGTAAGATCTGAAAGCTTTGTGCTCTGATAGAGGTAAGATGAGTGGGATTTTTTATTTAAAGAGGTAAGATATGAAATATTTCTGCTTTGTCAAAGGTAAGATAAGTGGAAATTTTTGTTTCAAAAGTATGGATCTAGGTATATTTGATAAATTTTGTTCTAGTTTGAAAACTAGGGCACAGTTAGAAGAAAGAATATTTGATATGAGTAGATCTGATAGAAATAATGAAAGATATGTTAGTCCTATGCATAGAAAGAATGTTTGGTATAAAAAATAGATGCAGGATCCTTGGAAGAATTTTTTTCAGGTTAATTACTGTGATCCTAGTGCACAGTACATGAAAAGTTGGGGATAATTTAAGAGAAATCGAGGATTAATTCTTTGTTATAGTTGTAGAAGATTAGGTCATCTTGCTAAGGATTTCCGTGATAGAAGACCTAGTTGTCTTTGTTGTAAATCTATGGACCATGAAGTTTTGGATTTCCCTAGAATGATTGCTAAGGTTGAAAGAATGAATATGAGACCAGAAGACCCTAAGGAAGGCTAAGAAACTAAGACCATGGTATAACCCCATAAAGAATTAGAGACTGTATCACTATGAATGAAAGAAACCCTGAATGACCATAGAGATATCAACTTATCAGAGATCTTAAAAGACAAAGAATGCATAGAAGAAAGAATAGGAGACTTTGACATAGACTGTGTTCTGGATGAGGAAACACAGGTGAATGTCATGATAGAAAGAACTTGGGAAATTTTGGGAAGGCTTGCTATGGTTCCTTCATTAGGAGGGATATGATTCTTTAGAGGAAAACTAATAAACCTATGTGGAAGACTTACCTAGACCTCTATGCATGCTCATGGAACTTTGACTGAGGAAGAATTTGAGGTTGTTAAATTCATTGAGAACAACGCCCCATTTTCTATGTTACTAGGAAAAATCTGGATTGAGAAAGATATGATCCGAAGAAAACAAGAAGAGGAAGCTCTAGAATAGAAATAGAAACAATTAAGAGATTTCATGACTAGGAGAATCACACACTTGATAGTAGAACAAGAGAACTAGTCCAAGCTACTAAAGACCAGGGATATAGATGATGAAACTGAAAGAACACAAAAAATCATAGCACCTACCCCAGACAAAGAAGAAGTACTACACTTGAACCCTATAGAATATAATCAAAATCATGAAGTTATGATGCCAAGAGAAGATAAGAATCGTGAAGGGAAGAGGAACCTAGTAAAGAAGAGAGCAAACCTAGAAAAGTAAGTTTGCAAAAACTGGAACTTCATTAGGATATCATAACAACGCCAAGTGGCACTTTGCCATGGCAGAGTGATATGGCCATTGGAAGAATTATGACCATTAGACCAATGCCATGAATAGTTGCAAAAAAAATTATGGCCAGAAATATCTCCATCGGGCCATTGGGATCGCACCGTAATGAACATAACTACATTGATGAAGACTTCTCAGCTGTTGGAGAGATCCATTACATCATTGTCTACTTATTCTATGGACTGTTTCATCGAGAATACTTTTGCAATTTGTAGTCACGCCAACAAGAGAACTCTTTGTTTCCGTGTTGTGTTTACTAAGACTTCGCTACCTATTGAATGAGTGTTCATCGACCTGAGTATCCGATATCGAGTGTGTATGTAGGATGAACTCAATGTAGGTGAAAATTTCGTAGAATAAGTCTTAATCGATCTAATGTCTGAAAAAGTAATGTTCGTAGGGATTCAAGCTTCATCGACGAGAGGAGTGCAAGCCTCTTCGTTGACTGCTAGTGGATTTGGACGATCTCGAGTAGCAGCCGAGAAAAGAAATAAGCATCGAGATGACTTAGATAATGCGAAGTCAATCTTGTCTATCCTGCCCAACTACATCCCACCCCTGGTTGGCATGGTGAGTCATGACAGTGTCCCAAGGGACTTCGATTACACCCTAGTTAGTGTGTACCTCCCGAAGGGGATATGTGCAATTCAAACCCAGCTAGACAAGATCATGACATTAAAATTCAACTACTTCAAACTAGGGGATCACAATAACCATAGAGTGCTCGCCCCTCACAGGTACTTGACTAGGATGAAGGGGAAGAACTTGAGGATAATCCCCCAAACATGGACTATGAACCTTGCGCAATCCACTATCTTGAACATGATGAAGATACCACATTTTGGAAGGCAATAGGAAGTTAACGCATGCATTAAGATCCTACTTCCATGATACCATGGCAACTATATGTGGCTAGACAGATGCATCACTGTTGATCCAACACTAATCCATAGGATCACTGGATTGAGCATGCAAGGATCAAACCCGCAAGACTTCTACGCAAGGAAGGTTGCATATCACACCTTGGCACAGAAGATTAAGGATAACTATGGTGATGTAGAAAAGGGGACATGAGGCTACAATTTAGCTTCCATCCATAATGGTGTAGTGTGCCTAGCCTGCCAGCTAATCGCAGGGAAGCTAGTGAGAAAGAATAGACCTACATAGGTCACAGGGTTCATTGTTGACCTTGCTGGAAAATGCGTAGAAGGACTACAGATGAAATGGGCAAAGTACTTAGTCAACTAGTTAGAATTAGATTGTTGCAAATCTCAGGATCAAGGTTATGAGTTCCACTTTAGCTGGCTCCTGATCCTCATCGTGTTTACAACTTGGGAGATGTTGGAAGGTGTGACCTTCCCCGACATTGAGCCATTCGAGCCGCTCGCTATGAAGTTCACCATGCTTTGGTATTCGAGTGACATGGGAAGATAGTGGCAGTCGAACATAGTATTCCATACCTACTATATTCAGTTAAAGAGGTCCATTGAGTCTATCCCTCATATGAAACCAAACACTATACACCGGTTCAAGACCCTTATAAATTTCTATGTAGATCGACATTTTACTTATATCACTGCGCACGCAAACAAGAGTAAAGAAGAAATTCAATCATACTATAAGCTCACAGAAGAGTACCTAGAAGAAATAACTAAGGACTAGCCTGTAGAGCTCCTTATCCATTTTGACCCCGCAGAATTGTTTGATCCCAAACTAATCAGAAGTCCAGAGGCCACTCGAGAAGAACATGACACACTTGGAACTAGCATAAGGAAAAAGATAGAAGAAGTCCAGTAGTTGAGCAGTGCATCAAAATAAACTGCTTCAAACTCACCTGGAAGAGGAGGTAACGATGAAGTAGATAAAGAAGAGAACAATCGGAAAGAAAATCAGTAGAAGCAAGGCGAAGTAACACCGCCTAGGTATCCCGTTGATGAGACTGATCCATCTAAGAAAATAAAGGTTTCTTCCACGAAACCTATCTCGTGGAAGAAATCCAGATCTAGTAAGACAAAGTTGCAGACTGTGCTAACGCTTGATGACTTTGAATTCATCATCACAACTATATTATACACCTCACAAGACATTTTGCAGAACAATGAAGCCAAAGAAGAAGCCATGTATGAGAAAATTGAAGAAGAACTGCGAGGGGCATAGTAGGCCCTTCACTCCATTTGAACAGTGTCCACTGCGCCCTCAAAAGAAATGGAGTTGGGAGATGAGCCTACCCAACTTTGTAGACTAGCCAATGTGACTAAAGCCCACCTTCTTCGCACACAAGAAGAAAAGGAACAGGTCATGGTGTCCCTAAAGCATGCACAAGAAGCGGTGATAGAGCAACGCAGTATTGTGCAGCAGGAGAAGGTTGCCCTCTAGTCAAAATTTGAAGAAGAGAAAGCACAAATCTAGCGAGAGAAGGAAAAAATGCTCGTTGAGTAGGTTGGAGTAAAAGAAGCAGTCAACAAAGAACTCGTCTCTATGATGAGATTAGAGCAAAAGGAGGAAGACCCAGTAGAGCATCAAGTAGCAAAGCTTGCTAAAGCCATTCAACAACTTCAGTAGAGAATAACAGATCTAGAGCTACAATCAGTGCCAAACACTTCGTAGGACATGCAGGATCAAAGAGAAGCAACTGATTGGAGTGCAGTTGAGAGAATCAATACCTTGGCCATGGAATGTAAATATCTCAGTGATCGCAATGCACAAACTTATGAACGACTTACTGATGATCCTGAACTAAAGACACTAGAGTCCCAACTCCAAGAGGAAAAGAAACAAGAAACAACGATAAAGGCATATTTGAAGCTCTTGTCTGCAGTTGCAAGAATGAAAATATCTTAGGAATAGTGCACTTCTCAACAATAGTTCCATGCCATATAGATAAAAGTCATGGAACTGACTCAGAGGCTCCAACCAGTTTAGGATGCAGCTTGTCAATTGTCTGAGGAGATTGAAGGACGAGGAGCATTACTAGAGAAAGTAGTCAATTCAGTCGAACATCACTTAGAGGGACCTATGAACGAGGAATTTATTCAAGAGTTCGTCGAGTAGGAGGCCTTGGCTCAGCAGTAGGTCGAAGTAGCTCGAGCTAGGCTCAAGAATTTTGAAGTAGAGCTATCCAGATCAGAGTGACCCAGGATGAGTCACAGGTGAGTGTTGGGGGTCTATTGGCCCTTGACCAAGTTTTGGATATCCTTGGTCAGTTTTAACCTATTTTTGGACTTCACCAGGCTGTTGAATATGGAGCGTAAGTTGAAGCAGAGATCATGGAATCTCAACCCCATTTTAGGGATTTTTGGGTTTTAGGCTTATGTAACAGGTATGGGGATGTTGGCCCATGGGTTTACCCATGTTTAGGCCCATTTTGCAATGTATAAATAGATGTCTAGGCAATTTAAGAAAATGACAATATAGGAATCTGTGTGATGATGTGCTAAGTGCGAGTGATAAGTGTAAATTATTTGTGCATGCTGTGTGAATACTTGCAAGGCTAAGTGCAAGTGACTATAAGAGATTGTGTAAAGGCTTTGTGTTGTAACCTAGCTCAGGGAGGGAGGATTTGGCTGAGTACGCACAGATCTCCTATCCTATGCAGAGTAAGATCTTGTGGCTCTGTGCATGTAGACAATTGACTGAATATAATAAAGAGAAGAAGAGTTGGTGGACATAGCCCTAGGCTGGGGGTGAACCACGTATATCCTATGTTATGGTTGCTTTATGCATTGTGATTGTTTTATTGTTCATATGGTTAATTTTTAGTGTAGTAATGTATTCTTTATGAACATGATATGATAGCTTAGTTCTTATTGATATGAATGAATGTTATATATGATCTGTTTCCTTATGTTATGGGTTTCTATGTGGTAGATCTGAGTGAATACTACATAGCTCTATACTTAGGGTTTTGTTTGCAAAGTAAATACAAGCTAGATACTAATGAATGATAATTTCTAAGTGTTATGTTAAGGTGTTGTAATCACAGATATGTGTCCCAGCTAAGGTTACAGACACTGGAGTCCTTCAACAACCCCTGGCTCTACCTCGGGTGAGACTTCATTTTCTTCGCAGGTGTTGATGAAAGGGACGGTAATTAGGGTTTTGTTGGTGCATTGTTGAAGCGTTGAAACCTGGGTATGCCCCTGTGACAACATGATTCCAAAGTGGCTACTTGATGAAGATGTACCTCTTGCTATCGACAGACGTTGAAGGATGTGGGAAAAATTCTCCATCATTTCGTGCCTTTGTCGTGTGAGAGTTTGCTCAAGAAAAATATTTATAGGATCATCTGCTCCATTGTTTTTCTTTTCTTCCACCATGGAGGGTTTCTTTGGCATGTGAGAGAGATTTTCTCCAAAAATGACAAGCTCGAGACCCAAATTTCTATAGTTGGACCTCGTCGGGGACATGCACTGAATAAAAACGATCAAGAGGAGCCTGCTCTGATACCACTGATCCAGATTATTTTCGGCACGAAATGAGAGAAGATATATAATAAAGAAATTTACAAAGATATCATAGATATTCAATAATAAAACAGAAATGTATCATAGATGCAACCATAAACATAGATATACAGTAATACATGATTTCTAATAATGAAAGAAATGTACAAAGACTGTAAAAATATAGAGTGAAAGACTCGCTAAAATGGTTGCAGCTTATCTCTGAGAAGAGATGTGATGGCTACTCGCATTCGCAAGAAGATGATTACAATGAGGCTCTAAATGCATTTTTACAATAAACATGCATGCCAAAAACCCTAAACTACCAAAAACCTAACCCTAAGAGATGAAGCCCCAAAAGTCATGTGGGCCCTGTTTGGGTAAGTTAGTACATCAACTTCTCGGGGTCGTAAATTTTTCATACCATCTTTGTTTTAGGCGCATGATAGCCCATTTGAAAGGTATCGCTAAAGGAACTTCTATATTTCTCCTTGTTTTCCCAAAAACGTCGCTTAGGGCCTCAAAATGGCCTCGGAAGTTAAAAACTGCTAAAAATAGTAAATTACCAAAATTGCCAAAAAACTGTTTTGAGACAGTTGGAAAAGGTGGGTGGCCACAGATATCCACCTAGATCAATCCTCCCTCTTTAGGAAGAAATGGTATCCATTGAGTTGAGTGCCCGGGGGAGAGGGAAAAACATTTGCTGAATTTGAATCTTGGTGAGTTGCTTGCCTTGTTGAAGATGTCGCATTGCTCAGTTTGTGGAAGTTTGTCACGAACCTGTTCAACAAGCCGAGCTACATGAAAGGATGGTGTGCAGAAGGAATCTTTGTGCTTTGATGAAACCTTGTCAACCTTCTTTTGTTGGATAGAAGATGCTTGAGGTGAGGTTGTAGTGGTTGCAGTGCCCTTTTGTTCCCCTTTTAAAAAAAATGTGAAGAAGTTGAATTTTGCAGTATGAGATACTAACTTGTGGCATTGTTTAGGTGGAACAATAGTCATAAATACCCTTGGTATTCTGTATAGATGACCCTGTAGAGAAACAATGACACTGCGGGGTCGAGACTCATAAACAACATGGCATCTCCAAATATATGGCTGGCCAAAGAGAACATCAAAGAAATCCAGTGGGGAAATATCACATAATAACTCATCCTTGAAGGGTTGGATGTTGTATAACAATCAAAATTATTAGCTGACATGAAGATATGATCATTGGCAAATCCACCTAATGTTGTATGGTTGCAGGCATGGTGTTGTCGACAATCCCAACTGTTCGACGACCTCTGCTGAGATGAGGTTCTTATGGATTTTGATGTCAACAATAAAATGCAATGGGGTATACTTCACCCACATCTGTGAATGAAAAAGGCATTCCCCCTCTTCTAGATCTATTGGTTCTTCTGGTTGAATTGTTGCAGTCGCGACAATAGCAGTGGGTTCTATGTTGATGATCTTTCTTTTACCAGTATTTTCAAAATCAGATTTTGAAACAAGGTTCAACTCCTTGTATTTTATCTCAACCACCAATGATGACTTTGAGCAACATTCATCGGTGTTGTTCTAGGTAATTTTTGGAAATCAAACCATTTTCTAGTGTCCTTCTTTGTCTTCCCATGACCCTTCTTTTCCTGTGGCTTAGACTAATTTTCGGGAGACTATTTTTTAGGGCCTTCCTTGTCATACTTTGATTGTTGTGGATTTGCAAACCCAAACTCCCGTTTGTTCTAGTGTTTAAATTTCTACTTGATTTTAACATCATATATATAAGAAGCACTGAGTGATGAGATGTCTAGAAAATCCATTTCAGTTTGGATGTATCTGTGTAGAACCCCACGGTATTTCAGAACCAAATGTCGTTCAGTTTCTTTGATACCCATCTTGGTGCACAAGGTATGGAAGGTATTGGTGAACTCTGGAATTTCTTGGCTCCTCTCTTGCCATAGTGCGGTCCATCTCATGTATTGTCCCTCATAGTTTCCAACAGGGTAATATTGTTCCTTTACCGCATCCACAAAAAAAGCCTAAGTGGGCTCGACCCCATATATTCTAGAATCGTCTGTGGAACTTTTTTTCCAGTAATTTTCCCACCATTGTTTGACATGGGGGATATCTTCAAGGAGTGAAAGCTGATCTTTTCCTTGTCGGAAAAATGGTGAGCAGAGAAATAACCATCTAGCAGATTTAACCATTTGTCTAGGGCATCCGCATATATATGACCTTCAAATATGGAAATGTAAAAATTAAACTATACCTTGAAAGGAGTGGTTCTTCCAATGTGGTTTTTTGATGAATATGCACCTGTTGCTATCAGTAGGCGTTGAAGGATATGGGAAAAATTCTCCATCATTTCATCACTATGTCGTGTGAGAGCTTGCTAAAGTAATAGATTTATAAGATCGTCTGCTCCATTGTTTTTATTTTCTTCTACCATGGAGGTTTTCTTCAGAGTGCAAGAGTAATTATCTTCAATAGAGAAAATCTCGAGACCCAACTTGCTATACACAGACCTCGTCGGAGACATGCACTGAAAAAAAAATGATCAAGAGCATCCTCCTTTGATACCACTGATCCGTATTATTTTCGGCACGAAATGAGAGCGGAGATATAATATCAAAATCCACAGAGATATCGCAGATATTCAATAATATAATAGAAATGTATCATATATGCAACCATAAACACAGATATACAGTAATACATGATTTCTATTAATGAAATAAATGTACAAAGACGGTAATTATATAGAGTGAAAGACTCGCTAGAATGGTGGCATCTTATCTTTGACAAGAGATGTGAAGGCTACTCACATTTGCAAGAAGATGATTACAATAAGGCTCTGAAGGCCTTTTTACAATAAACAAAAATTCAAAATACCCTATACATCCAAAAATCTAACCCTAGGACATGAAGCGTCGAAATTCATGTGGGCCCCTTTTGGGTAAGTCAGTACATCAACTTCCCGATGTCATAACTTTTGCATACGATCTCCGTTTTAGGCGCATGATAGCCCATTGGAAAGGTATTGTTGAAGAGATTCATTTTGGGGGAAATATTAAAGGATCTTCCTTATTTTTCCTTGTTTTCCCAAAAACGTCGTTTAGGGCCTCAATATGGCCCTGAAAGTTAAAAACTGCTAAAAATAGTAAATTACCAAAATTTGCCAGAAAATTGTTTTGAGCCAGTTGGAAAAGGTGGGTGGCCACCAATATCCACATGGATTATCTGTATAACTCTTACTCTTTTCTTCATTCTTTTTTTCTAGAAACCTAGAGTGCTTCTCTTCATTCTGTATTGTTGATGTAAATGTTTCAGTCTCTTCAACATTCTTGTTGAGTTTGACGACTTTGAATCTTAGTGTGACAACTTCTTCTTCAAGCTTCTTATCCTCTTCTTATTTCTTCATTATTTGAGACTTCATGACTTCTTATGTTCTCTTTTCTTCTTCAAGTTGGATTTTCAAATTAATTATTTCTTCTTCGAGTCTTCTATTTTCTTGACCAAATTATTCATCAAGCTGGTTTAAGTCATCAATTCTTTACTTGAGATGATTTGTCAGTATCTTTTCTCTCTTTTCGTCTTCTTCCTTTTGTGTTTCTATGTTGGATTCCAAACATTGCTTCTAATCTTGAACATTTCTTCAATTTCTTTGTCTTCTTTCAACTGATCCTGTAGACCTCTAATAATATGATGTACTTCTTCCAAGGTTTGAGGACTTTTCTTTAGCTTAATCAATTCTTCCTTTAGGAGCTAGTTTTTCTTATTTGGTTTTCTTAGTTGAGTGAAAGCACATTTAAATTTTGCCTCAATATCCACTTCACTCTCTTCTTCTTCTGAGTCTGTATGATATGATGAACATATTTCATCTTGTTTTATACATACATCTTCTTTGGCATTCTCTAACTCTATAATGGGAGAAAAATATATCGTATGTAGTTTATTCGAAAGTTCTTTAGCTGATGAACACTGTCCCACTTTGTCCTTTACTGAATCAGGTAATCCTTCCAAGACAAAATCCAATGCTATTTTGTTTATCCTTTTCAATTCCTTAGTGCCTGTAGTTTTTGGTTTCTTTGTAGCATTGTATCCTATAACAACTGGGTGCCAAACTGTTGATACTTAGAGGGAGCTGAATCAATATCAAGTACAATTTAAAAAAACATTCAAATTATACTTCAACCAAATTATGTATTCAATTATGTCTAATGATCAATAAACAATAGTAGAAGAGTTACACCAATAAACCACAATATACCATGCACAATATATGAGAAATAACCAATAGTTATTGTTCAAGGGAAGTAATGCCTTCCAAAGGTAGCTACAACTTCCAAATATAAAGGGAGGGATAAACCTCCAAAAGGAAGATATAATCCTCTAATATCAAGCGAGGTTTGACCTCTCCATCCTTTACCCTTCCTTCCACCCAAGAATATATGAGAGATAATAAAACTTTAAATTAAATCATCACCATCAACCAACCATCACATAGAACTTGATAATGCTTCGTGAGACTTCTTCAACTTCTGCAATTCTTCACTTATTAGAATAATATGATCCTATAGATAATATAACTCAATGTATTATCTGAAACTCCTCCAATTTTCACTACTTGAATCCTCCCAAAAAAGGAGTTATAGAGAAAATGGTAGACCTTATTCAATTTTGGTTTATTCAAGAGAGAAAACTTGTACAACATGCCCCACGCTCAATATTTATCATAAGATTCTGAATTTCATACACATCAAACTAAAGACTATATTATTTCCAATTCAACTAGTCTCACTTCATTTGGATTCTCTATGAAGACGTTTTGACTATTTTACCTAGAACACTTGTTTATGACTAGCTTCAGGACTAGTCAAAAACCCTATCTTCTATAGAGTGTATCTCCGAAATGATAGTGAATAAAGAATTGAAATGTTTACCATAGGTACCTAGAGATGTCTTCTCAATAGGATAAAAATTTCACCATCTGAATCATTCTAGAAAAAATGTTATAGATAAAATGGTAAGATGACTTGTAAATAACATACCTTAGAACACATCACTAAAAGATTTCATCCTCCCTTTAAATTTGACCTTCTTTACTTCATATTTCCTCTAAAATTTGACTTATATCTCCTTGTTCATTAAAAAACTTGTGTGTGTTAAAAAATGAATGTTTAATGAGATGTATTTATACCCTTTGTGTCACTTCCTTTTAACATTAGGGCCAACCTGACACTTTATTATTTTGTAATTCTTTTCTTTAGTTATCTTCAGGGTTGACCTGTACTTCCTTATTCAATTTACTTTGTCATATTCAAAAATTCATTTCTCCTCAACCATGAGGATCCACATGACATGACACCTACCACCGTAAAAAACATGATGTATATTATCCATCCATGGGTGTTGTATCTGCATCTACACTGTGCTTCCTATCCAAATACCTTCATCAATATTGGGGTCCAAAACCAATGAATATGGTTGACATCAATGACAACAACCAATATTCCAACAATATCCCCCTTTGTCATTGATGGAAACACTCATGCTCCCCCTGTCATCATGATCCCAATTTCTCTCCCCCTTTGACATCAATGGCAAGGGGTGGGGTTTCTCCCCATGAGTTCAATGGCATAAGGTGACCTTATTCTTTGGGGCTATTCCCCTTGAACATGTGGCACTCAATAATACTTCATCCTTATTTTTTGTCTTTGGGACTTTTTCTTCCTTGGAATCCTTTTGTGTGGCTTTTGTATTCTCTCTCTTCTTCATGTATAGGATGTATATATTGTTCTGTTTTCTTGTTGTAGTTTCAACCAATCTTCCTGATGTTTTTTCTTTGATTTTACATTTTTAGGAGTAAAACATAAGAGTGTATCCTTGATCACATATTTTGCTGACACTGAGGAGATTATGCTTCAGATCTTCAACCAATAGGAATTTTTTTGATTCTACATTTTCACTTCCAAGATTTAAAGTTCCTTTTCCAAGTATTTTGGTAGATGAGTCATCTCCAAATGCAACATTTCCACCCTTTTTCTTCAAGATGGAAAATTTTCTTTGATCTTCGGTCATATGAGATGAGCACCCATTGTCTATGAACCATGCATCTTCTTCTTGGCATTCTTTAGCAACCACTGTTATTCGACAGTTTTAATTGTGTGGAATTTCTTTCCTTTTCCATGTTGTAGTTGGTATAGGGACATTTGGCATACGATTATTTTCCTTCATCTCTCTGCAATATCGTGCTTTGTGACCAAGATTATTACACTTGGAACATAGAATATTTTGATCCATTAATGGGTTAAATGGATTATAATTTATGTTGACAAGTCTACGAACATTTCCATATCTACTATTTGCACCATTCATGTAGCTTGCGTAGTTATTTCTTTCATTGGTTCTACAATTGATTTCCTTGTGTCCAAAATTTCCACAAGTATAAAAATGTCCAAGAAATAAATCTTGATAGCTGGGAGTAAGTGATATTCTTTGTGGTGTGGTCCATATGGGTTTACGATCTATTTTTTTGTAGTTTCCTTCATAATGATTTCTTTCACACCTAATGGGTGAAGATCTTCTTGATGTCTCATTCCTTCTGAATTCTAGTCTTCTATATTGTTGTTCAACTTGTTTTGGAGTGTTGGTTTCATCATTTTCATCTTCCTTCTCTTGTTTTTTTGTCTTTAAACTATCATTGTATCTTAGTCCCATCTTGTCGTTTGGAGATCTTTGACTGCTAGGGATCTCATCTAATTTTTCAGTGTTTTTTTCAAACTTCTTCAACTTTTCTATTGTTAATAGTAGCTCCCCTTTTCTGTGATTCAATTCTTCTTTCAATTTCTCATAACCTTCTAAATGTCCCTTCAAGCTATCAATGGTATTTTCAAGATTTTAATTCTCTTCTTCACAACTACTCAATTCACCTTTAGTATTATGTTTGTGTTGCTAAGCTTTCTATTTTTCAGTTTCAACATGCTTCAACTTTGTAATACTCTCATCTTCTTGTTCACTCTTTGCATTGTCTTTGTATCCCCAAAAGGAATCAAGGTTGGTTTATTCATCTGAATCTTCTTCATAAATTATTTATTCTTCTTTAGAACTCTTGTGATCATCATCCTGGGTTTCTTGGGTTATGAAGAGGACTTCTCCTCCATCATTATGTTCTTCAACACTCACATCTGAGGAGATTTCATCATCCTTGGAGTAGAATCTCTTTTTATTGTTGAGACTTCTCTTTTTATAGAGGTAGTTTTCAATAATATGTCTGATTCTACAACAGTTAAATAATTTGAGAGGAGACTTACCTTTGTATCTTCCACTTCCCTTTTGGAACTGTTAGGACCCTATAATGTACATTTTTTCTCATACTTGTTTCTATCATTACATCCTTTTCCCGCTCATATTTAATATTACATTATCACCCTAATCTATTTTTTCAAAGGTATATAACATTTCTTCTCTTTTCTATATGTTTAACTTGTTTTACATGTAATTTTACATTACTTTCATACTTAGCCATTAATAAAAAATATATAGTTGCTAAACCAGTTTGAAGACTGTAGTTAATATATCATTGCTGAACAGTTAAATAGTATGCAAATCCCATTGCTGAAACAGTCTGTGATTTGTGATGCTGAAACAGTATTTCATATACAACAGTAACAAGAAAAGACAATATATCGTTACCGCTACATTGCTGAAACAATTAAACAGTACGCAAATCTTGTTGCTGAAACAGTCTGTGATTTGTGATGCTGAAACAATATTTCACATACAACAGTAATAGAAAAGATAATTAAAGGAGCTGTTACACTGGCCACAACAACTGTACCTCAAAGCTAGCACCATTACAACCACTATAATGACATTTTGCTACGGAAGATCAGAATATCCTATTCCAGCATAGAAGATTAGATCAGACTAAGAATAGGATTTGTACATACACATGTAATCTTATGATTAATTGTATTAAGAGGATTCTCCTCTTTAAATAGAGGAGAAATCAACATTAGAAGGGAGATTACAAAAGGCTTAGCTAGAAGGGAATTACAAAGGAGCATGTTCACTTTTGATATTGTAACTTGTTACATTGGACAGATAAATAAAAAATCATTTTGAGCATTTATTCTTAGTTCCCTTTCATTTATAGGGAATCTTGTGAGAAGGAGAGGGCCCACCTTCTTCACAAGATTCACCCATTAGTTTCTATAGTTTGTTAAGTATTGTTTTTATTCATGCCTTGCTAAAACTCTGTTTTGCTGAAACTCTGTTTCAACTGATTGTTGCATCATTTTCATACAATTCATTCCTAGGTAATTGTTGATCATTTTGATTGGTAATTCTATTTGTACAATGAGTTTATGAAAGTGTGATAGTTAGAGATAGGTGCTAAAGATTCCTACTTTGGGGAATAGGGTCCTTTTCTCTCTTACATAATAGTTAGTCTTCTTTGCAGTATGCTGAAAGGTTCATTTTCCCTAGGTTGTTGTTTCTTAATGTAATCCAGGATTCTTCTGATAATTATTTTCCTTTGAATCTTGAATTCTGAAATAGATAGATTGCTTTTACTGTAATTCAAAGTAGAACTTTAGCCTGTTCAAAGCAAGGTTTGATTAGTGTAACTTTTACTACAACTTTGGATTTCTTTTGATATTGAACATATACAGTGTGTGATTGCCTTTCAAATAAGTAGACTTCCCTGGGTTGACAATTTATGTAACACTTGATTATTTTAATTAATAAACAATTATAGTGACCAACATTTTGGTGCCGTTACTAGGGAAGGAAATTATAGATTTCAAAAGAATTTATGTTTTTCTTTCAAATGTACAGATTGCATGAGAGGACGTGGAGCCCCCAAGGAACTTGACCCTACAGGTGGCAGGGGCAGAGGAAGGGGAGGAAGAAAGACTTTTATCGACAAGATTATATCAAAATCTGATCTTTTGTTCCTCAATGACCAAGCTCTCGAAAACCAAGGCCTCAACCTTCTTTTCAAGTGAACTTTGAAATGGAGAGAGTTGAGAAACCAGTAGAAAACATTGAGGATCGAGAAAGTGCAGTAGGGGAACAAACAAAAGAAACCATGGATGGGTATAATGAAGAACTGCACCATGAAGAACAGGTAGGTCTTGAACGAGAGGTAAACGATGAAAACTCTTTTTCTACCTTAGGATTTCCTATTGGTGATCTTCCTAGAGGAGTAGCTCCCATGAAGAATATTCCACTTTCGGCTTTACCTAACTTTCATGGTTTATCTTTTGAAGATCTTGATGAATTCCTTTTTGAGTTTGACATATTATGCAGAAGTTATGATTACATTACCAATGCTAAAAAATTAAATCTATTTCCAGCAACATTAAAGGGAAATGCATTAATATGGTTCATGAGTCTTGGAGGTCATGTAATCACAACATGGGATCAGATGAAATAGAAATTTATGCACAAATATCAAGACTATTGCCAAACAAGAGAGAAAAGAGAGGAACTATTCAAGATGATACAGAAAGAGGATGAAAATATGGAGGTCTTTTTTGGAAATGCTACAATATAATCTACAAAGATCCAATCAGCCTGATGTAAGTAAAGATATTCTTAAAACAATATTGTTAAAAGGAGTAAGGGATGACTGTCTAGATATGTTGAATATGGTTGGTAAAGGGGACATATCTAAAGAATCATATGATGAAATTGTTAACCTCTGTAAAATATGTTCAAGAGGAGTTGTAAAAGATGTTCAAGAGGAGTTGCAAGGAATAGATAAAACAACAGGGATACCACATTTTCAAGAGTTCAAAAATCAGCCAGTGGAGGAGCAGCAAGAGTCAAAATAGGTAATTTACTTGAGGATTTTAAAGCTGAAATGTTAAGTTCTTTTGCTTCACAAATTGACACCTTGCAGATTAAAAAGAAACAAGCCAAAGAAAAAGTGAATCTGTCCATCTTTTGTTCCAAATGTAGAGAAAAGCACCCACTAAGGGAATGCCCATTGGACAAAATGCCAATTTGCACCCTTTGTGATAAGGATCATGAAACTCAACAATGCCCTTCTTTACCAGGAATCAAAGCAACATTACAACGAACCAATGAAGAAGCCGAAGTCGTCTATCTATTGACATAGAGAATGCAATGGAAACCGCGGGGACAAGGTATGAATCCGAATATGCCATTTACATATTCTAATCATTGGAATAATTATCCTTCTTTTAGTCAAGAAAATTACCCTCCCTTTAACCAAATGCAATACCCACCCTTCAATCAAATGAATTACCCACCCATGCAACAAACAAACCCTCCCTTTATAGACCCAACAATATGGACACCTTGGCCTTCACAACAACAACCTTACCTTAACCAATGGAATCCAAATTGGAGAGGTCAACAACCCCCGTTCCCAAATAAATTTCCTCAATTTCAATCACAATTTCAACAACCACTCCCTTTACCACTAGGTGCTCCACCGAATAATCAAATGATGCAGCCCCAACTACCTATACAACCTAACCCTAACCCCAATAATAAGGCTGTGCAGTGTATTGATATTCAAAACTAGCCTATACTTTATGTTTTCCTTGCACAATGCAATGATATTCATTTATGATCTGGGAAAATAGTAGAACCTATCATTGATGATGTTACCTCTTCTGATTCCGATAAAGAATAAATAAAAAAGAACGATTCACCTAAAGAGGTACAACCATCCTCAAATACTATTGTTGAAACAATAGAACCACCATTCCCTGAGCATTTAGCTTTGACTAAAACTCTCGAGCCACCTTCTTCCAATCTTCTAGGGGAATTACAAAATCTCTACGTCAAAATTCCACTATTACAAGCACTAAGACATGTACCAATTTATGCCAGAACTATGCGATACATTTGTGTTAAGAAACCCGGTAGGAAAACTAAAGATCCTCTCATAGTTCACATCATGGGAGATTTTTCTACACTAATGATGGGTAAATCTCCTCTAGTTAAATATGGTGATCCCAACCATCCTACTGTCACAGTGCAAATTGGAAAAACACTAATTCCTCGAGTTCTGGTAGACTTAGGCACTGCTATCAATATTATGACTCTTGAAACTTCACAATTGTTACAACTGAAGAATGGAATCAAAGATACCCCAACCATTCTAAAATTAGCTGACTGTTCAACAATCAAATCGAAAGGAGTTATTGAAGACCTAATCATCTCAATTGAGTCCTGGAATTATCCAACTGACTTTGTGGTATTACAACCTAAAACAAAGTTGGGGGATCATCCTCTAATTTTGGGTAGGCCTTGGCTAGCCACAACAGATGCCTTTATCAGCTACAGATCTAGTTCAATGACAATTTCCAATGGAAATGATACCAAACAACTTACTCTCTACCCTCATGCTACACCCTTGATTAATAATGGAAATTCCTTATGGGTGGACTATGATGATCAAACTACTCAACCTATCTTGACTATCGAACAAGACCTAAGACTTAAACATGCCACTGAGGATGAAGTAATTATTAATTTTATTTGTGAACCCTCCTCTGTGACTCCAGAAACACATAATCAACTAGCTGCACTTTTGGAGTCAGATACCTAGGAAAACCTTAACTTTGAAGACCTACCTCAAACATTAGCTACCATCTCTTCTAAACATATACCAGTAGAAATTGAACCTGGAAAAACACTGAATATAAACCCCAACTTGATAGTTGCTGAAACACAACAATTAATGAAGTTACTTCTTGAACATAAGGAAGCATTCGCATGGGACTATATAGATATGAAGGGAATCTCTCCTAAATTATGTACTCATCGTATCTATATCAAGGAAGATTGTCAACCGATCTGTCAATCTCAACGATGAATGAACCCTAATTTAAGAGAAATTCTTAAAGAGGAACTTCAAAAATTGCTTAATGCAGGGTTTATATATCCTATATCTGACAGTGAAAGGGTTTCCTCGTTGGTAATAGTTACTAAGAAAAATGGGAAATGGAGAGTGTGCGTAGATTATAGAGCGTTAAATAAAGCCACTCAAAAAGATCACTTTCCATTACCATTCATTGATCAGGTGTTAGATAATTTGTCAGGAAATAAATTCTTCTCTTTCTTAGATGGTTTCAGTGGGTATAACCAAATCAAAACTGCACCCCAAGACCAAGATAAGACCACTTTTACTAGCCCCTGGGGAACTTTTTCTTATAGAGTCCTCCCATTTGGACTATGTAATGCACCAACAACCTTTCAAAGAG
>JZKD02S0723177.1:1126636-1149681 GCA_000966675.3 Picea glauca
CATGACAACCCTGCTAGAATTGTATCTAGAAGTCTACCAAATATTTCAGCAGGCAGGCAGGCTGGGTTATTTTCAGAGGCTCCATGGATTTGATCAACAACAAGTTCTTCAATTTGCTTAGAATCTTCAAGAAGACCATTCTATTGTTCAAGGGGTTCAGATTCCAGTCACAGAGGATGATATAGCATAGGTTTTGGGTCTTCCCATCATTGGCATTTGCTAGTTCAACCACAAACACATTATTCTTAATGCCCAGTAGGATTTTCTCTTGCCAGGAGAACAAGTTGAGCCTAAAGCCCAGGGTGTTCGACTTAGCTTGTTGTCGCCTCCCTGGCTAAAAGTTGCAGAGTTTGTCAAGCAACACCTTACCTGTGAAGGTCGATACCAGGTAGTTTACCAGTATGAATTTGTCTTGTTATCTCATTTACGACATGCTAGACTGGTGAATATTCCTTACTATATGCTCGGATGCCTTAGAAATATGTCGCATTATTGTAGACAGGTTAAAAATCACATCCTTTCCCTCACCCATCACCATCTCATTGAATTACTCATCCAAATAGGTTTTTCCCATCAAAACCCTCTCCTAAAAAATTCACCCATAAACCCTTAGGAAGCTGTTGAACATCCTAAAAATCCTCATGAAGAGAAACCACAAAAACTTCCTGACCCTCCAGAAATACCTATTAATCCACCTACAGATCCAATTGCTCCAATTAAACCTCCTACCATACCAAGTCCACCCCACAATTTACCAGAATCATCTACTCCTACTATTCATATCCTTAGCAATGATTTTGAAGAAGATAAACCTAATAACCCTCCCTACTCCATCACTGAGGAAAAACCCACTCGCAAAAGAAAGAAGCAAACTACTACTCTTCCTGCCTTTTTACCTAAAAGGCAAATGAGGCCTTCAATCAAAGTAGCAACTATTGCCACTACCCTAAACCTCCAACCCATTTTGCTAAAATCCCATACACCTCCACCCTCCCCAATCCCAGATTTTTTACCTGTTCCACCCACGGGCACTGAAACACAAGAACCATAGGCCCATGGTGCTGCAACATCATTTTCTTTACATCAAGTAGTTGTCACACAAGAACCGGCTACTCATTCAATAGCTATCACACAAGAACCAACTACTCATTCAGTAGTTGTTACACAAGAACCAGCTATAGCTGTTACACAAGAACCAGCTACAGCT
The DNA here is from genome assembly GCA_000966675.3 of Picea glauca. NCBI lineage: Eukaryota > Viridiplantae > Streptophyta > Pinopsida > Pinales > Pinaceae > Picea > Picea glauca. The sequence continues at coordinate 1,127,844 of JZKD02S0723177.1, forward strand.
GAAACACAAGAACCAACTGCTAACTTTATTCCTGAAATACAAGAATTAGATGCCCAGGGTGCTCCAACATCATTTTCTTTACATCAAGTAGTTGTCACACAAGAATGAGCTACTCATTTAGTAGTTGTTACACAAGAACCAACTACTCATTTAGTAGTTGTTACACAGGAACCAACTACAACTAAAACATAAGAACCAACTGTTACCCATGATTTTGTTCATCATGATGGTGTATTAATGATGATGTACTCAAGCTCTTCATAAGAACTTTCTCCTGAGAAAAGTTACTTTCATCTCTTCCCAGAAAACTCACTTTTGAAGAGGGTTCACAGGCTACTAATATATTAGGGTGTGAGAATGACCCATTCTCGCAGGATGCCTTAAGCCATGGTGTGAACTTCTCGCACTGTGTTGAATAGCTAGGGTGCGAACTCATCCTAAAGCATGGAAAAAGATGAATTCTCGATGGTTCTAGAAGGGAGTCTTCTAGAAGAATGGGTTGGCACTTGAATGGTTATCCTTGTACTGGATTCCCTCATATTGTGGGATCATTCTTATCCAAGTAACTATCTCATTCTCTCCTATATATTGAGGGAATTCTCATGGAAAAGGTTAAGCAAGATTCATTGGAGAATTGGTGAATGAATTGTGTGAAGGACTTAGCTTGAACAACAACTTGGAGACTCTAGCAAGTCTATCAAGAGGAGTTGATCTTCTTCATGCAAGGATTGAGAAAGTGTGTGTGTTGGAGCCAAGAGCCATCGAAAGGAATCTTGCGACATCAAGGCTATCAGGTTGTAATCTTTACTTTAAATTAATATGATATAGTGGCATGTCCCTTTCCCATAAAGCTATTCTCACTTTATTGTGTAATTCCTTGATCATACACATAAGTTGACAGTTGAATATATTTTTCTATCTTCACTTTGGTTGGTTTGTGTTGTCTTGGTCTTGACCTCATGAGAGCACCAGAGCGAAGCGGGAGAAACAAAGACCCTAGGAAGTGATACTAAGGTATGTTACTTGTTCCTTCCTAATAGCTAATTCAATGGTAAAAACTTAGGGAAAGAGTCATGTCATGTCTTGTTTTGTTCTAGATCTAGGTGGATCTAGGGAGATCTGTTAGTGTCCGCACCTACCGATTAGATCGATAACAAAATTGGCGACTCCGTTGGGGATTATAACCTGTTTTCTTTGTGTTTTTTGGTATTTTCCTTGGCCATTTGTTCTTATCTTACCTTTATCCATTCATATCAATCTCTGAGTCTTCAGGATACCCTGATAGACCCTCTAGGTCCAGAGGCCTCCTCAAATTTTGTGTCTTTTTCCAAAAATTTGATTAGTTTCAAACATTCTCGCACTGCACTTCACAACAGCCTACGAGAATCTATAGGGTTTGCACCCTACTTTTAGTTTCAATGCGAGGTTCTCGCACTCTAATCAAAGCCCACCTGTGAGAATCACTGATTCTTGCACTATGTAATATTGCCAACCTGCGAACTCATTTTTTCGAAGTTTTGGATTTGAGTTTTTACATCTTGAATTGCCCAAAATAATTTAGATGCTTAAAAAGAGTCTCTTGGACCATTGATTGATGTTCTTCTTGTCTTTATTTTCGTGCACGAATAGTCTTAGAATTTCAAAGGCTATTTCTGTCACTTGTTCTTGACTTTCATTTCTTGACTTTTCTTGGCAAAGATATACTCTTGGATTTTGGAATATGAGTGTGCTTGTTTGGTTAAGGACCGACAATCGGTTCAAAGTTGAGTTTCTTGGTCTTTATCATTTGCTTATTGTTTGAAAGATCACTTTTCTTATGCAATTGAAAAGACTAGATTGGTTTGCTTGTTATTTTTGTTTTCATTGAAAGAGTGGTTTGGGTTTTTATCATTGCTTGTTCATTGGTTTTTGATTTTTTGTACCCTCACTATCATGGTGTGGGTCCTTTTTGAAAAGTGAACAAATGTTTTTCTTTCAAAAATCATTTTCGTCTTCGAAAACATTGAAAATCAATTGTTGAAATTATTGAAAAAGAAGAAATAGAGAATTGTTATTGATGCATGATTTGTTTCATTTGCATTTTAAAGGAAATTGTGTCTTGTAGTTCAAAGTTTGATCCGGAAAATTTCTCTCTCCCTCCCATACATAGGATTCATTGAACGAAAATCAACATATTTCATTTTCATCCATGCATCGTTGGGTCGGAGTCTTATACAACATCAGTTTCATCTCTGTTTCCTTTGAGTAAACAACAACTCTTAATAACACTGCGCAATTGTAAAATTTACTTAGTAACTCTTTTCTAGGGCTCTATTACACCAACCTTTAGCTAGGCTAGTGCTTTGGAGTAGGAAGAAAGATACACTCTCCAAAGCACAAAACACATAATAACATCTTGTGTTAGGGAGTGTTAAATTCCATTTGCAACATATTTTCCTGGGAAGCCCTTCTCACACAAGGGTCAAGCATGAGGTCGCATTGATATTGCCAGAGTTAATCACCCTGCTTTGTTGATATCAGTGTAGATATTGCACGTATTATGGGGATCACTCAGAGGTATACCCACAATGATGTGTAAAAGACTTTTGAGTTGATTGTAGGCTAGATACCCTGCCTTTGCGTGTGGATCGGACTGTCGACTATCCCCCCAAGCTTTATTGTTCTTGGTGGTAACCTTAGTGGCCTATCTTTCTAGGTTCTTACATGAGGTGACTGTGAAGGGGAAAGTTTTCACAGTACCTAGAATTGACGTTGACCAAACTCACTCGGGCTCCTTGGAGGGTATACCCATGATTATGTGTGGGATCTTGCACCAGGGTGTAAGTCCATTAAGCAAGTCGTCAGTGTAAATTTTCCACCCTAGCCCAACCCCTTCTCATCTCATTGCTATGACGTTGGATTTCATCACCAATTAGTGGCTTCAGAATTAGAAGTTCTTGTTTGCTTGGTGATTGCTTCCTAGATTTTTTTTACTAGCGCATGTTGTTTGTTTATTGAAGTTGACCATAAGATTTTCTTCATGAAGTTTGTCACTCGTTTACAATAGCTCCTCCACATCGTTCATGTAGAATGCAGGGTTTATCTCCAGAGCATATGGAAGGTTCTCAACCCTTGCCTACAAGTACACCTGAGGGCTCTCCTCGGAAACGTGAAGTCACAGTCATCACCATGCCACAAGTGGAACGAACTGACTCTCTAGAACATTTTCAAATTACAAATACTCAAGAGGACTTTCGACTTCACTATGATTCTAAGCGACCATTTATGTGACTGAATTCTTCTAGAGACTTAGTTGTTACATCTTTTGGATCACCAGTTGGACCCTTTCCAGGTAGAGAAGGCCAAGATCTTTTTTTTGTCTATAGGTGTTTTCCGATGGGACTTTTTTGGTCCAGGTTCACCTGTGATTTTTGAAATCAACCCACCTGTGATCTCCAAAACCTCTAGCCCAAAGACAGTACCATTGACCACCACCTATCACTTTATCGTCCCTGCCGAAATGGCCCATCTCACAGATACTATGAGTGTTCCAAATGGGTTTACTATGGTTAGTATTGCTCCCATCAACACACTGTGAAGGCCCTACGTCACTCCGACACTACCACCCAGATACCGTGTGTTGAATGCCTCCATTCCTACTCCTGCACAAACTCCATCCGGCTCTCCTGGTGGTCCTTTTTCTTCTGGGCACTCTCTTCCCAGTTTTATTCCAACACTCCCTCAATTTCCTTTTTGAGGACCTTCTTCATCTTCTACTGGAAATCTTAATCCTAGTGGCGATATAACATCCTCCTCAATCGACTGGGGGGCAGCAATTTCCAGCTACATCCATAATACCCCCTAGTAATGGCCAACCATATCCAGGTTTGTTCAATCCCATTTGGGGAGCAAATGCTCAAACTCAAGTCCCTGTTCTAGGGTATAATCATATGAGCTACTATCCTCTCCAACCACCACCGAATCTGCCTGGGTATTCACATTATATGTAGACTGCTTATGGTCCTACTGGTTTTCTGACAGGGCTTCCTCCCCAAAGCCACCAGTACCTACAGGTGAATCAACAGTTACCCTTTATCGCCACTTTGTATCTTTTGGATTTGTTAAGGATTTTAAATGATCCTATTTGTCACTTTCCCCAATGGCCTGCTATACCAGCCAAGCTTCCATCGGACATTCCTAAATTCGACGGCAAAGCGAGAGAGGACCCAAACAATCACGTTATGAATTGTCACCTATGGTTCTCATCCAAATTGTTGATGGATGACTCTATTTGTTTACGTCCTTTTCAACGAACCCTCATAGGTTCTGCTACGAAGTGGTATATCGAATTACCACGAGGTTTCTTCTCTGACTTCAACACCCTATCTATGGCTTTCCTTATGCATTACCAGTTATCGATCCGTTATGACACGGGGACTGAGATTTTGACTTCCTTCAAACAAAACAAAGCCACTCATATATCCGATCACATCCATGAGTGGCGAAGGAGACGACATCTCATTAAACTTGAGCTCCCCGATTAGTTGCTGGCAGAGTGGTTCACAAAATCATTTGTGAATGACATCGGTCGTGACATTGCCATGGGTGGCATAGTCATGGAAGAGCAGGCTATAAGTCATTCTCAATATCTTGACCTCATTTACTCACAAACGAGAACCCTTTATGATTTCCTACCTGACTTACCTCATCCTTCTACTTCCAACACTTCAACTACTCTAGTTGCCTTGCATGTAGCTGACGTTGTGATTGGTACTTTCCAAGGCCAACCACATTCCCCTTCAAGTGTAAACCCCAAATCTTATTCTTCTAATGTTCAAAATGCTTCGTCTCCTACCCCTCCCACTGGCAAGACTTCTGAGGTAAATGCAGTTCAATCTACCCCTGCTGGTAAAAACAAATCTAAAAAGGGAAGGGGTAAGACTAAGGAGGGAAAAAATACTCCTCAAGCAGAGCAAACCAAAACTACCCCTGTTGACAATCAGGATAAGCACAAACCATGATACCCTTGTCTTATCTGTGGTGATGATCACTACACGAAGGATTGTCCATGATGTGTCGAGGTCACTAAGTTCCTTCAAGGAGCTCCAAAACCACCTGCAACGGTCGTTTTGTCCCAACCCTTCCCGTCTCAACAACAGGCTCAGTTGGCCATCCATGACCAACCCTCATCTTCTACTACCTCCTATGTTTTGATGTGTACTGGCGATTCTAAGCAGAGCGACGTTGCACTTACCACTCGAGCCAAAGATTATTCTCCCTCTAAGGAGAAGGTTGATGACTTACCCCCTTCCTTGGTACAACCCTCTCCTACGACTCCACCTACCAATGGTCCTCTTCATCTCAAACGACCGAGCCTCGACACAGTTCTGCGACCTCCCCCAAAGGGCGTCGTTCAGAAATCAGCTTTAAATCCTCATGCTCATGCTTCCCAAAACTACAGGATTGTTGAAGATCTGGCTCAAGCACCTTCTGCGATGTCAGCCCTCGAAGTCCTTTAGAGTTGTCCTACACAATGGAAGGCACTGTTGAAATATATCAGTGGAATCAATTCGACAGATACAAATTTAATAATCTTTGACTTGGAAGATCACATTCCAAGGTTACCCCCTCAACTCGTATTCCAGATCCAAGTGGTTGTCTCTGACAAAAACATTTTCCGAACTGTGATCGATGAGGGTGCCTCGACATGTGTTATGTCTCTTGCTTGCTGGAAAGCCATTGGCTCTCCTTCTTTGAATGAATCCCAAAACACTCTTAAAGCCTTCAATGAATCCGGTTTTAATCCCTACGGTGTCCTTCCTTCATTGCCCATCACATTAGAAGGCAAAATGGTCCAAGTCGAAGTTGAAGTCTTTGATGCTCCCCTTGATTATAATATTTTGCTTGGCCATAGCTGGATCAATTCCATGTGCGTAGTTGTGTCGACCCTTTTTCGTCTAGTACGTTTCCCACATCAAGGTAAGGTTTTTACCGTCGACCAACTAGCCTTCTTTAATTCTGATACCCTTACTAGCAACGTACCGTTTATTGATAAAACCCCACCGGGTTATGAGAACGTTGGTGTAGGCCTTCTAAAAGACTCTTCGTTAATGGATACTTTCCCGATTCCACCACCCGATGTTCCACACTCGTCTGTTGCTTCTATCAACACGATATCCACTTTGCCTCACGAACTTCCTATGTCTCACGACCCCTAGATAGTACCTGACCTTGGAGATCATCTTCGTTTCAGCGACACAATGTCGTTGATTCCAGTTGAATCTGCCTATTGGGCCATTCAATCGAAAACACCTTCTACCCCCTCTCTTGGTGAGTTGTCTCCCAATCCTTTTCGTGTAATTTTTCCTATAGACGAGATGATCATGTCTGTCATGGAAGACACCCCATGGGATGATGGACATCATCGTTCCATCCTCTTTCTGGAGCAACATACCATTGAGAACTACCAACGGATCTCGACTTTGTTGACCGTTGTCATCATCTCCACCATTCTTAAGTCTGTACACGATGTGTTTTCCAAAGGGAACTTAACCAACATCTCATCCACTATTCCACTTGACATATCCATCAAACCTAGGATTGTCTAAAATGTCCATATCGGAGCTTCATGTTCTTCTGATGAAATTGTCACCTACACATCCCTTTTCAAACAGTTTCATGACATCTTCGCCTGGAGCCATGAAGAAATGTTGGGTATCGACCTTGAGATTGTGATACATGAGACAAAGACATACCCCGACGGTAAACCAGTCTGTCAACGCCTTTGTCTAGTTCACCCATGTAAAGCGGCTGCTATCAAGCTCGAAGTCGAGAAACTTCTTAAAGCCGACTTTATTTATCCGGTGGCTCTCACAAATTTGGTTTCCAATCTTGTCCCGATTGACAAAAAACAAAGCACCATTCGTGTATGCGTTGATTATAGGGATATCAACAAAGCTTGTCCCAAAGACAACTTTCCTACCCCCTTCATCGATCAAATTGTCGACAATTGCGCTGAAAGTGAAATCTTTTCTCTCATGGATGGTTTCTTTGGGTATAATCAAATCAACATTGTTCCCAAGGATCAACATAAGACTGCTTTTATTTGTCCTTGGGGTACTTTTGCTTATCGGAAACTTCCTTTTGGTCTCAAGAATGCTGGCGCAACTTTTCAAAGAACTATGTCTTATGCTTTCCATGATATCAATAATAGCGTTCAACCATATTTGGATGATTTACCCGCTCATTCAATGCGCCGAGTCGATCACCCAATGCACCTCCGAGCCATTTTCATTCAATGTTGATTCTATCGTATACATTTGAATCCTCATAAGTGCATTTTCTACATGGAATCCGACCACCTTATAGGTTTTATCGTTTCGCGTCAAGGGATCCAAGTGGATCCTTTAAAGGTTGAGGTGATCCTTAATATCCCTCCTTCTACTCTTCACCAATTACAAAGTTTGTAGGGGAAAGCAAACTTTCTTCGTCGTTTTATCCCAAATTATGCCGAGATAACTCATGGATTTACGTGGCTATTAAAAAAGGGTTTAGAGTTCGTTTGGGATACCATTGCCAACAATGATTTTGAAGCTTTGAAATTGTCTCTAATGCGTGCTCCGCTTCTCTTTCCCCTCGATTATAGTCGTGATTATTTCCTCTACCTTGCTGCCTCAGATTACACCATTGGTATGGTTCTCATCCAAGAGGATGATTCTAATGACGAACATTTTATCTACTACTTGAGTTGAAGTCTAACACCTACTAAAATCAAGTATTTACATGGCAAGAAACTGGCCTTGGCTGCCATCCAAGCCATCCAATGCTTCCGACACTATATCCTCTCACACAAGACTACTGTGATTTCTCATTGCAACCCTATGCAACACATTCTCACTCGTCAATTGCTAGGGGTAAAATACTCCAAATGGATTGTGATACTCCAGGAGTTTGACTTGGAATTCGAATGCGCCCAAGTCTAAGAAGTCCTTAGTATTTGCTAAGTTGATATGCAACTTTCCCCATTCTGCAATAGAAAATGTAGTAGCTGATTCATTACCCGATGAATCATTTTTCCTTATTAGCACTGATGATCTTTGGTATGGTGATATCATTATATATCTCCAAACCCAGACTTTCCAGCCAACTTTGTCCAGTACTGAACGACGTCGAATACGATACCAAGCTCGTCAATACATTATCCTCAGGGATACTCTTTATCGTCGGGGGATTGACTCTGTTTTTCGACATTGTCTAACGTTCGACGAAGCTGAGAAAGCTCCGACTGACTACCATTTTGGAGCCTCTGGTGGTCATATGTATGGGTATGCTACTACCCAGAATATCTTACGAGCAGGGTATTTTTGACCTTCAATATTTAACGACTGCATAATCACCATTCAAAAATGCCATGCTTTCCAGACCTATAATAACAAGATACGGTCACATCCTGCTCCTCTTCACCCTGTGATCTCAGTTGGTCCCTTTGCAAAATGGGGCATCAATTTCATGACATGTCAGCCTCACTCAGCTGGGGAGCATGGTTACATTATTGTAGCCATCGATTACTTTACGAAATGGGCTGAGGCGATGTCGACATTTGACAACACTAGAAAGACCGCATCATTATTCATTTTTAATCATGTCATAGCTCATTTTGGTGTTCCCCAAGCTATCTTCACTGATCACGGTAGCCACTTTAGGAATTTTATGATGTCTGAACTTACTGAAAATTTGGGTCTTCACCATGATAACTCAACGCCCTATTACCCACAAGCCAACGGCAAAGTCAAAGCGATTAACATAGTTCTTGTAACTATGCTCTGACAAATGATAGGGATTCATAAAACAAGTTGGCACACAATGTTGTTTTCGGCATTGTGGGCGTACCGGACATTAGACAAGTCCACTACTAGGTTTAAACCTTTCCGGTTAGTCTATGGTGTGGAAGCCATTATCCCGATTGAATGCGAGATACCCTCTTTAAAAATAGATGTTGAACTCCTACCAAACACTTCTGCTGAGGAAGAATGTCTATTGTATCTTATGCGAATAGATGAAACTCGACGTGATGCCACCCTAGTCATAGAAGCTCAGAAAAAGCGTGTCAAGGCCCAATATGACAAACATGTCAAGCCTCACGTTTTCTCTGAAGGTGATCTTGTTCTTCTCTATGAACAAGATCGAGATATGTTAGGAGATGGGAAATTCGAATCCATGTGGCGAGGTCCTTATATCGTTGGAGGAGTTTTTGAAAAAGGAGCTTATGAGTTAGTAGATTACGATGGTATCCCTTTGAGTGAACCTAGGAATGGGTTGTACTTGAAGAAGTACTATGCATAAAATCATCTGTGCATGAGTACTTGCATTTTTATTTTATCATACTTCTTGTGTGTTACTATAGCTTGCTTTTTTCATTATCTAGTCTCTACCCTTATGTGACGTTGTGTTTGATTTCTAGATGTCGGATTCTTTTCTACCCTATATTGGCTTTACTGATGGCACTAGTCGTAGTACTCAGAACCTTTCTTCCATTGCATGGGCAATTTACGCCCCTAGAAACGAACTTGTCTCCTTACGAGGTGTGTGTCTCGGCTATGCGACCAACAACATTGTAGAGTATAGTGCCATTATTTAATTATTGATTGATGCTATCTTGCTTGGAATTCATCATTTGGTTGTGCGACTCGATTCGCAGCTTGTAGTACTACAATTAAGTAATGTCTATACTATTCGAAGTCCTACTTTGTTACAGGTGTATTTGTGAATTCGCCTCTTGGAATGTTATTTTGATTACATTGAATATCAACATATTCCTAGATGTCTAAATACATTAACAGATGCATTGGCTAACTATGCATTAGATAGACATTTGAATCATTTATAAATCAATCACATCAATGTTCACACAACACATGATAAACTGGTAGAAGTTATCTGTATATATAACAATCAAAAGAGCTTTTTACAAAAAGTTTTGTCCGAAGACCAAAATATCAAAATCTGAAGCTCATAACTTCTACAAAGTGATGTCATGGATGACGTTCATGGTAACACACAACTGCCCGAGAAACCCTATGGAGCAGTCGACTCATGGACCCTGAAACCCCTACTGTATGACATTGATTGTGTCATGGAACCTCTTCAAGAGGCATGTCTGGAATATCTACGGTCAAGCCCTCTAGGTTTTGTTCCACTACTTGATAATCCTTGGCATATTGTGGTGCTGGGGCTACCTCTCCTCATCGCTAAATGGGAGAAGTACCAGAAGGTCGGTAAGGTCCAACATCTGTGTCAACAAAAATGAATTTTGTATTTAGTCTTTGGATGAACATATAAAAAACATTTGAATATGATTAAAATTCACAAAAACATTGAAAAAGAAAAAAAATGTGTGTACTTCTTACCAAGTTCCCCCCACTGAGCATCCTCTGGCAATACTAAGTCTGGATCTCCTTGGAAATAAAACCTGACATAAGCATAATCGTCAACCATCAACATTTGTGGTTGAATCCAGTCAAAGAAGGTATCATCATACTTGATGATCGGTCCAGCTACATGTCGGGCCATGAGCCGACACCATCTCATCATCCTTGGATCCCTGGGAGCCGGTAAATTCCACTCAACCTGCAACCTCAGTAATGGAACCCTCTCAAGGAAGAAGGACACTAACAAAGATCCATACCCAAATTGCTTCAGGTCGCCTCATCTGCATTTGGTCAACTTCTTTTTCATACTACGCAGCACAACATCTGCCCAGTTGAAAACCTGAGGTTCAGTACACTCTATAGCATACTGGAAGTAACTCTGTAGCACCATGTGAGGAGAAGAGCTCCCCGCCATCCGATATATGGTGAACAATATAGTACAGAGGGTCAAATCCCATACCCCCCAAATAGCTACTTTTTCTTTCTTCCTCTCTGCCTCGGGAACACAGTGTATGCGGTAGTACTCACTCATGGAAAGCCCACCACATCTGCTACCAGTCAAGCTCACATGGTACCCACGTCATGACAGTCTAGTCAAAAAGTAAATTTCATCAATATATATGGACAATGTGTGGACCCCCACATGAAATACCTGCTGATCGGGATCCCACATATGCACCAGGTACTCTAATAACTTGACTTGGGCCCTCATGCCCAGGATACGAAAGTACTTCAAAAGACCATAGTTTCTTAGAGCAGCAATAATGGGTGGGTGATTTTCGGCAATAACATTTCTTCTTCATGCACCCTTTTGCGCCATTCAAGAACTATTTTGATGGCCAATTACCTGCATAAGAAGCACAAAAAGAAGATTAGCAACTCTATTCATTAATTGGTTCTCTTTCATTGAGTAAATTTTTAAAAAACTTTTGTGCTTTGCAGTTCTCGCAGGTTCCCTTTAAGAAAAGTGTGAGAACCTCGCAGGCTGCTATGGGATCACCTACGAGAATTCCCCATTCTCGCAGGTCCCGTGTAGCCCACCTGCGAGAATGGCCGAGCACAAGTAGAGCTCACAAAACCAACTCAAAAAATGAATTTTAACCAATGAAAATGCAAAATTAAACCATGAAAGAGTAAAGAACAAAGAGTCTACCTCACTGTTGCTGATGGCTCGATGAATGGATTCTCGTAACTCCCACAATCTAACGCCAAACTTCGAGGGTAAAAGAGGGGTTTTTGGGCTCAAATAGTGGAAAAGTGAAAATGATATGGTAAAAAGAGTTTTACTCCTTTTTATTTACTTTTACCATGTTATTTGGTTTTCTAATAATTATTTATTTATCAAACCCTAATCCCTAATGCCCTTTTGAGTGTAACTTTTGCAGGCGTAACAACTTTGATGGTCATGTATCGGGATGCAGACATAATTTTTCTTTTTCCAACGCATGTTTTGATTATTTTTTATGGTTTTTGTATAAAACCTTGAGCGTGGTCTTTTTCCTTTCTCACACTTGAAAATACATGAGAACACGATTGAGCATACTTTTATCACTTTTTCGGGCTCAACAAGGTTATATGAAAAAGGAACCCCCCTGGAGTCCTCTTTAAGCTCTTTTTCAGACTCTCTAAACATGAAAAGATAGCCGAGCGACCTTGCTATTTTCAGGCTCGATAAAGTATCTGAGGAAAGTGTCTGGTGAGCGATAATTTATCTCTTTTTCAGTCTCATCGGACTATTTTATGAGAAAGGAACTAAGAGAGTTCTCTTTTAAGTGTTTTTTTAGACTCTATAATCATGAAAAACTTTCGAGTTTTCTATCTCTGGACTCGTTAAACAAACATTAACAGACCCGTAATGGGACTGAACCACAGCTTCTTAGGGTTCGTTAAAAATACTCCGAAGGACATATTCGAAGGATAAGATTATATCAAAAAGCAAATGTTATCCGCATCAAGCTTGTGTAAAAATAAAGAGTTACTCACCAGAATTGGTGGAGGAAAATTTGGGAAAGGGATATGATTTCATCTTCGTATTGATTGGCAGTAAGTGTCGCTCTTGAACATGACACCCTCAATTCATCATTTGAAGCCAGTTTGGGAAATCCATTTGTCTCTCATTCGATTTGCTACAAGGTCATTCCCTGTGTTGTATTTGAGTCAATGCTGCCAAATCATTGGTCGTGTCATTCATATGTTCAAGAGAATTCCATCTGAAACCTCTATTGAGTTTGCCATCTGTAGTTGTCCATTCTCTCCTTGTCAGCCTTCCCTGTGTCCAATCCAACTTACATCATACTCTGTTTCACCTTCAAAATCTGTTACTCATTTCGTGTCATTGATGGGGGATACATCAAGACCCTCCCGTGACGAGTTTTGTTCTGTCGAATTCAACTCATTATCTGGAATCAAGACATAGAAATTCTTTGGTACCTTGGAGCTTTCATGCCTCAATGACAGGTTTCCTAGCTTTCGACAGTGGGTTTACATAATTGACCCCTGATTGAAATATTCCATCAGATGTTTGACTTCAAATCATTCATTCACACTCGATGGATTGTACTAGAGTACCTTGGGAGTGATTGACATCAATGGTGATTTCCCTCGCACTTGTTAATGGTTTCATAAATGAACGATAATCAAGTGGTTTCTTCCATGTTCGACTTCAACACATGTATTCACATGGTTAGATTCGTACTTTGGGTGAAGAGAATGAAGACCTCGAATATCATCTCTTTGTCCAGGTTGTGATGGAGAATGTATAATCTGTGACACATAGATCCACTGTGTATGTCTTGTGGCTATGTCGTCTCAATTTGAATTTTTTCACATAAATCCATAGTGTATTCCTGGTGGCTATGCTATATTTTGATGGCATGGATCCACAGTGTATGATTGGTGGCCATGACCCATGTCTACAAGTGTCATCCATCTGTGATCTGAGTATGGGAATGCCTACCTCAGAATTGGTATATATGATACTCTGTAGATACTTGGTTGTTCGCAGGTTTTCGATTAGGCATGCTCCTGGTTTCTGACACACACATGCAGCTTACAAAGTCTTTCGGCTGTCACCGATTCCACCCTCATACTTTGGGGGGCATTCTGTTACCCATGATTTTGGTCATAATGATGGTGTATTAATGATGGTGTACTCAGGCTCTTCATAAGAACTTTCTCCTGAGAAAAGTTACTTTCATCTCTTCCCAGAAAACTCACTTTTGAAGAGGGTTCACACGCTGCTAATATATTAGGGTGCGAGAATGACCCATTCTCGCAGGCTTCCTTAAGCCAGGGTGTGAACTTCTCACACTGTGTTGAATAGATAGGGTGTGAACTTGTCCTAAATCATGGAAAAAGATGAATTCTCGATGGTTCTAGAAGGGAATATTCTAGAAGAATGGGTTGGCATTCGAATGGTTATCCTTGTACTGGATTCCCTAATATTGTGGGATCATTCTTATCCAAATAACTATCTCATTCTCTCCTATATATTGAGGGAATTCTCATGGAAAAGGTTAAGAAAGATTCATTGGAGAATTGGTGAAAGAATTTTGTGAAGGACTTAGCTTGAACAATAGCTTGGAGACTCTAATAAGTCTATCAAGAGGATTTGATCTTTTTCATGCAAGGATTGAGCAAGTGTGTGTGTTGGAGCCAAGATCCATCGAAAGGAATCTTGCGACATCAAGGCTATCAGATTGTAATCTTTACTTTCAATTAATATGATATAGTGGCATGTCCCTTTCCCATAAAGATATTCTCACTTTATTGTGTAATTCCTTGATCATACACATAAGTTGACAGTTGAATATATTTTGCTATCTTCACTTTGGTTGGTTTGTGTTGTCTTGGTCTTGACCTCACGAGAGCACTAGAGCGAAGCGAGAGCAATAGAGACCCTAAGAAGCGATACTAAGGTATGTTACTTGTTCCTTCCTACTAGCTAATTCAATGGTCAAAACTTAGGGAAAGAGTCATGTCCTGTCTTGTTTTGTTCTAGATCCAGGTGGATCTAGGGAGATCTGTTAGTGTCCGCACCTACCGAGTAGTCAGATAACACTAGCTGTTGAATTAATTCCTGAAATACAAGAATCAGATGCCCAGGGTGCTGCAACACTATTTTCTTTACATCAAGTAGCTGAAACACAAGAATCAGCTGTTGATTTTGTAGCTGCTCCACAAGAACCAACTACTAAGGTTGTGACTGTTACACAAAAACCAGTCACCCCTCTTGATACACCTATGACAGATCAACAACTAGAACCAACAATGGCTTCTCTTTTACAAGAGAATGAGTTTCTAAGATTAGAACTGGAATCTTACAAGCAAGAGCCGGTAATGGCAAAGGAAGCCTATGATAGGGAACTTAAATTGTATACCTTAGCTCACGTAGCGACCATGGTAGAGAAAAACACAAAATATGATCAGTATAGAGAGTATATGTGCAGCCAATGTAGGGATATTTATGATCAAGAAGTCTAAAAAGTGGTTCAAATCCCAATTCCTAGAGCTTTCCCTACACCTACAACTTTTGTAGTTAAAAAAGAGGAATGCTCTACTGTTACACAAGAACCAGTAGGACCTTCAAAAATTTCAAAAAGCAAAGATAATCTACAAGAATCCTTGCCTACAACAACTGTTAAATCCAAAGCTCATGTTTTCATTAGTGAAGCTGCTCAAACTTTGCCTATTGATGAATCTACCCCTCCTGGCAAGATCAGTACCCTTACTTTTGTGGAACAAGCCACTCAGACTCTACCTCATTCTACCAGTTACGATGTTGAAACACAAACTCAACCATGGAATGAGTAGGTAATAATGAACAAATGGAAAAAGGAGTCTGCTATTACACATGACAAAATCTTGTAGGAGCACAAACTACTTTTGTTGTACCACATATATTCAAACTGGGAAGCTTTGGAGAAAACACGCAAAGAATCTCATTTCCATAAGAAGCAGAATGAGGAGTTAAGAAGCAAATTGCTCCTGATGTTTGATTTGGTACAAAAATTGTTGGTTGCTAGGAAAGCATCCCCAAATTACTCTCTTTTCCTTACAGAACAACTTGCATTCTTTCAGACGAAATTAATCAAAGATGGAAGACCCTATGCAGTGTTCAAAATAGAAGATTTTGTTCAAACTTTTGCAAAAGCCTCTACTATTGATCAACATCTACTATGTGCATTATATATTCATAATGAATCCATTCTTGAGAACAGACAGCTTAATCTTAATCCTCTTGTTGGTGATATCCAGATTCGGGCACTCGCCTTCTTCCTTGTCAACCAGATTATGTGGAAGAATGATTTTCTAGCTGCCAGGCATAATGAAGATAACCGTCTCCTCTAGATATGACTAGAACCATAGAACACTGCCACCTTTGTTGCAGAATATTATCAAATTTTTAAGAAACTAGGGATGATTCAACATATGTGACAACTATAGGCAACAGTACTTCAGGATTGTCAACAATTTATTAAATCCACAAAAATGGCTACCCTAAAATCAAATAACATGTTTTGGCAACAATCTTCTGAGAAAAGGTAGGAGCACAATCCATTTAGTCTTACCAATCTTGAGACAACAATCTTCCGGGTACCGAGTTACATCAAATGTGTCCAAAAATGCACTGAAAATTGGATAGGTTATCAGTTCCATTTTCCCATTATGTGGATGCCTGCAGAGAAGTATCAAGTTCATCATAGGTAGCCCAAGAAGGTTGAAGCAGCAGCCTGGCAAAGGCTACAACATGTTCAAGGATTCAGTGCCCCAACAGATAGTACTTTCTACATCTACTGCTTAAGTAATTTGCACGCCCAAAGTCAGTATTCAGATTCTGATTCAGATTGAAGTTGCCTGAGGACATGCAACCTTTTTAGTTGGGGGAGATGTTAGGACCCCATAATGTGCCTTTTTGCTGATACTTTTTTCTATCATTACATCCTTTTCCCGCTCATATTTAAGCTTACATTATCACCTTAATCTATTTTTCCAAAGGTATATAACTTTTCTTCTCTTTGTTATATGTTTAACTTGTTTTACATGTAATTTTACATTACTTTCATACTTAGCCGTTAATTAGAAATATATAGTTGCTAAAATAGTTTGAAGACTACAGTTAATATATCGTTGTTGCTTGAAGACCACATTGTTGAACAGTTAAACAATGCGCAAATCCCGTTGCTGAAACAATCCGTGATTTGCAATGTTGAAACAATATTTCATATACAACAGTAACAATAAAATATAATATATCGTTAATGCTACGTTGCTGAAACAGTTAAACAATATGCAAATCCCGTTGCTGAAACAGTTTGTGATTTGTGATGCCGAAACCGTATTTCACATACAATAGTAACAGAAAATATAATTAAATGAGTTTTTACACTGGAGGCAATAGTTGTACCTCAAAGCCAACACCATTACAACCACTGTAATGACATTTTTCTATGGAAGATCAAAATATCCTATTCTATCATAGAAGATTAGATTAGACTAAGAATATGATTTGTACGTACACATGTAATCTTATGCTTAATTGTATTAAGAGGATTATCCTCTTTAAATAGAGGAGAAGTCAACATTAGAAGGGAGATTACAGAAGGCTTAGCTAGAAGGGAATTACAGAGAAGGAGCATGTTCACTTTTCATATTGTAACTTGTTACATTGGACAGATGAATAAAAGATCATTTTGAGCATTTCTTCTTAGTTCCCTTTCATTTTTGGGGAATCTTGTGAGAAGGAGAGGGCCCACCTTCTTCACAAGATTCACCCATTAGTTTTTGTAGTGTGTTAAGTATTATTTTTATTCATTCCTTATTAAAACTTTGTTTTGCTGAAACTTTGTTTCAACTTATTGTTGCATCGTTTTCATACAATTCATTTCCAGGTAATTGTTGATCATTTTGATTGGTAATTTTGTTTGCAGAATGAGTTTATGAAAGTGTGATAGTCAGAGACATGTGCTAAAGATTCCTACTTTGGAGAATAGGGTCTTATTCTCTGTTACAAAATAGTTAGTCTTCTTTGTAGTATGCTGAAAGGTTCCTTTTCCCTAGGTTGTTGTTTCTTAATGTAATCCAAGATTCTTCTGACAATTATTTTCCTTTGAATCCTGAATTCTGCAATAGATAGATTGTTTTTACTGTAATTCAAACTTCAGCATGTTCAAAGAAAGGTGTGATTAGTGTAACGTTTACTACAACTTTGGATTGTTTTTTAGATTGAGCATATACAATGTGTGATTGCCTTTGAAATAAACAAACTTCCTTGGGCTGACAATTTATGTAACACTTTATTGTTTTAATTAATAAACAATTATAGTGACCAACAGGAATGTTCTTATGAAATTTGTTATTTCTTCATCAAGGTCATTATCCTTGTATTTTGTCTTCTTTATGGATTTAAAGGCTGCTTCATTATTTGGCTGGTCACTTTTTGTACCTGTTCTCATTTCATATGCTATAAGAGACCCATGTAATTCATCCATTGTCATTTTGGTCATGTCCCTAGTTTCTTCAATGACAAAGACCTTAGTATCATACTTCAAGAGAAGTGATCTCAACACTTTTTGTACAACAAAGGATTCAGTAAGATCTTAACCTAATCCTATCATAGAATTAACAACTTCATCAACTCTAAGAATATAGGTTGCAATATCTTCCTTTTCATCCATCTTCAAACTTTCAAATTTTGCTCTATGTCATTGAAGCTTGACCTCCTTAAATTTCGGATCACCTTCATAGATACTCTTGAGTTTGTCCCATACCTCTTTAACAGTGTTGCATCCCATCACTTTTCTATCAATGGTTGGTGGAAATCCTCCTAGAATAACATGTCTAGCTTTTGAATTACAACTCATAAGCTTCTTCTCATTTTGATCATTTGGAGCATTATTTGGGATTACATAGCCATTTACAACTGAGTACCAAATGTCTACTCCCAAAACTGTTAGGTAAGTTTTCAATATATCACTCCATTATGCATAATTTATTACATCAAATATTTGAATCCCATTTGAAATTTTCTCATGGTCATCCATCTCTGCTCAGGATTTTCCTTCAAGTGGTTAAACTGTTCTGAAGACAACCTGATTTGATACCAATTGTTGATACTGAGAGGGGGGTGAATCAGTATCAAGTACAATTTAAAAATAAAATCAACTTATACTTCAACCAAATTATATTTTCAATTATATCCAATGAGCAATGGACAATAGTAGAAGAGTTACACCAATACACCACAATACACCATGCACAATATATGAGAAATAACCAATATTTATTGTTCAAGGGAAGTAATGACTTCCAAAGGTAGTTATAGCTTCCAAATATAAAGGGAGGGATAAAAATCCAAAAGGAAGATACAATCCTCCAATATCAAGAGAGGGTTGACTTGTCCATCCTTTACCCTTCCTTCCACACAAGAATATATGAGAGATAATAAAACATTACATTAAATCATCACCATCAACCAACCATCACATAGAACCTGATAATGCTTCCTGAGACTTATTCAACTTCTACAATTCTTCACTTCTTAGAATACTCTAATCTTGTAGATAATATAACTCAATGTATTCTCTGAAACTCCTCCAAGTTTCACTCCTTGAATCCTCCCAGAAAACGAGTTATAGAGAAAATGGTAGACCTTATTCAATTTTGGTTTAATCAAGAGAGAAAACTTTTACAACATGCCCTACACTCAATATTTAACATAAGAGTCTAAAATTTGTACAGAAGAAACTATAGAACATACTATTTCCAATGCAATTGGTCTCACTTCATTTGGATTATCTATGAAGACGTTACAATTGTTTTACCTGGAACACATGTTTATGGTTATCTTCGGGACTAGTAAAAAACCCTATATTTCATAGAGTGTATCTCCAAAATTATAGTGAATAAAGCGTTGAAGGTTTTACCACAAGTACCTAGATATATCTTCTCAATAGCATAAAACGTTCACCATATGAATTGTTCTAGAAAAAAAATTATAGAAAAAATGGTAAGATGACCTGTAAATAACATACCTTAGAACACATCACAAAAAGACTTCATCCTCCCTTGAAATTCAACCTTCTTTACTTCAGATTTCCTCTGAAATTCGAATTATATATCCTTGTTCTTTAACAAACTTGTGTGTGTTAAAAAATGAATGTTAAATGAGATGTATTTATACCCTTTATGTCACTTCCTTTTAACATTAGGGCCAACCTGACACTTTCTTATTTTGTAATTCTTTTCTTTAATTATCTTCAGGGTCGACCTATACTTCCTTCTTCAATTCACTTTGTCATCTTCAAAAATTCATTTCTCCTCAGCCATGAGGATCCACGTGATGTGCCACCTACCATTGTAAACAACATGATGTATACTATCCATACATGGGTGTTGTATTTGCATATGCATTGTCCTTCGTGTTCAAATACCTTCATCAATATTGGGGTCCAAAACCAATGAATAGGGTTGACATCAATGAAAAAACCAATCTTCCAACACAAAAATCATACCCCTGTTCCTATAAAAATGTTTTCATTCTGTTTCTCCACATCTGATACTTCAGACCATTCTGACCATCGAACTGTGGTATTCTATTTCTATACAAACTGTTTTTCTCCATGATCTTCCTTCCAGTGGCTAAACTATTTTCTTGAAGGACCTGCTCTGATACCAATTTTTTGATTACTGAGGAGGGGGGGGGTGAATCATTAATAAGATATTATAGCAATTATTAATCCTTTAAAACACAATGTATATTATTTTCCTTGTTCAACCATGTTCATATTTTCATCATCAATACCATATTCCATAATAAGCATTAACATTCATCAATGCATAATAAACAATAACAAAAACATCCACATAATGTGCAATACATCGATATGTATGTGGAAACCCAATGTGGAAGAAAGCCATGTAATGTTTTTCTTATATGTCAAGAATTACATTCAAGGAAGCACCAACTTCCAATTCTCCATCTACAACTGGAAGGAGACTCCAATCCCCTAGTTTCTCAAGTTACAACCTAAGGGAAACTCCAACTCCCCAATTCTCTAGCTACAACCAGAAGGAGGCTACAACCCCCTGTAACAACCTCCTCATTACAACAACAACTCTGATAACCGATGCAATTTTTTTTTTTGTTTAAGGTGTGTGCGCTAGTGTAAAAGGGAACATACACACTTGACTCTATGTCACCTCTCGACGGCTTACAAGATGCAACCATCAGGGTCACAACAAGAAGACATAAGGCACACAACCAGTGATTTCAAGGATTAACGACCATAGGGTTATGCATAGTACAACACAGAAGGAAGAATCCATGGTAGTAGATTTTACTATTTCTGCACAGGAAAGCAGGGCGTTTAATCTTAGTTCTCTGCTCCGGAGAGAGAGAAGGTCAGATAGGCTCCTGGCCGACTGCTCAGGCAAAAACTAGTAATCTCCGTCAGGTGTGTCGCAAGAGTGGAAACCCTTCCTTTAAAGGGCCCAGGACTCTTGATACGACACTGGATTCATTACACAGAATTAAACACACACCCAGACTTACATACTAAGGCTACATGGAGGTGTCTATATCCCGCCCGACAAACTGACCAAGCAAAATGATCACGATCTCGTACAACACAAATTATATGAACAACACGTCCTCTAGGAAGGTGCAAGTAAGAAGGACTCCGACATTTACCATCCATGACTAAGACTTAATGACGCAATCGCAGACCAACTACTTCATTTAAAAGTCAATAATCGATGAGTTATCCAACCTTAAATGATGTAAATTTAAGTAATGGCAATCCCCCGATTACCAAATCTTAATGACTTCAAGTGCTAGTTTAGGACCTTATAATTATCTCTATTGATGATAATTAGTTTCATCAACCCTGCCATAAAATATCAACCATTTTTTTTTCACTTTTCATTGCAAGGACTAGTACCATGACCAACACATTACATCTGACAATTTATTTATATCAACTCCATTAACCTTACCATAAATGATGACACCTTTAACCTGAATCAATCCATAACCATTAGGATTAATAGTAATGATTCATTACCTAATCATTACCATTAATCAGTACTTAATCATTACCATACTCATGACATAATCATTACCTAATCCTTACATAATCATTACCATTAATCATTTTACATTCTATTCTAATAATTCAACATTTACTGTAACATTTCTACCTTATAAAACCATGATTATTTAACAATCATTACCGTTACCACCAGATTACTTTCACTATCATTATTTTAAAAATTATTACATAATACATCAACATTACTTCCACAATTATTGCCTTATAGTACCATAAATACTAACCTTGCAATTAAATACCAAAACACTTTACCTCTGGGCCTCACATTAAGATACAATGTAGAAGACATAAAGACTAAATATAAAGGAAATAAGAATGGGA
>JZKD02S0723177.1:1217990-1231788 GCA_000966675.3 Picea glauca
ATTCAAGAACACGCCGCTGACATCAAACACAATCGCACTCGTCCCTCAGCTCTCGCAGAACACTCAGATAAAACCAAACATCACATCTGTATTGAAGAAACCAAAATACTTGCTATGATAGATCACTATCACAATAGAAAATTCAGAGAAGCAATCAAAATTGAAAAACAACCTAATAATATAAATAGATATGATGGATGGAAAATTAGTCATAATTGGATCCCTACCCTAGCCAATATGAAGAACCCTAAATATTAGTTTTTAAAACCTTGTCCATTTGACCCTTTTTAAATTAAAAATAAAATTAGAATTTATTAAACAAAAAGTAATAAACAAATAGGTAATTAATTATTATAACAATTAATTAATTAACTAAACAAACAATTATAAAACTAAAAATAAAATTAGAATTTATTAAACAAAAAGTAATAAACAAATAGGTAATTAATTATTATAACAATTAATTAATAAACTAAACAAACAATTGTAAAACTATAAAAAATTAAAATTATAATTATTTCAGTAAGTCGGCTCCTTACAATAACTTTTTGAGTATTTATACATGTGTTATATTCTCTTTTCCTTCATTTTTCAAAACGCGCTTTCCTGATGATGGACCACACTAGTTTGGTCCGAAACGTCGAAGAACATAAAACCTATGCGATGGATCCGAAAGCACTCTCTGAACAAAACAATAATCGCAAAAGTCTTAGAACAGAAATAATTTGGGACCAACAAAAAATTGTCCCTACTCATACAAAGTAATTAAGGATGTAGAATACATACCTAGGGACATAACCAGTCAAGTCCTGATCCACCATGCATGAAACAATCCATGAAAATTTCCTATATTTTGAGCCAACATGCATATGTTAATATGACTAGTGCTTGTAGGTTTGACAGGAGGTTCAGCCAAAAATTCCTTTAGTAAACTCACTATGCCACCTTGAGTGTCTACGAAAGAATCTACCTTAGAGAGTTTGAGGACTATGTTCAGTGTTGGAAGTTGTCAAACCGTTCTAAAGGTCTTTGGGGTCAAAGGGATGGCAAACCTTTCATTCTCCTTCACTTTGATTAGTCAATGCTTGGGATCAAATACGTTGGTACACCATGCTATAATTTCTATGAAATAGAATACCTTGGGCATGCGCCAAGACTTAGCTATCCCAGACGTCCATACTTTATTTGTAAGTTCATCTTTTGGTGAAAGCTCAAAATACCATTTATATGTGATAGACCACTAGAATTCTCAACTTTCACAGGCTAATGAGTTCATTGTATCTCCTCCTAATGGCTCTCTCATTTTCTTGGCCATCTCGTTCTTTCAATGTGCTTAGATAAATGTGAGGATTACATGTATAAAATAGATTTTTCATCGAATAGGCACCATGTTAATCACTAATTAGGGGTCAATCTCACTGTTAAAACTTTCTCCCTCATACACTTAGTGCATGTCCTTCATAAATGGTAACTATCATTTGCATACAAATAACTTGGAGGGAGATGTGAGAAAGTTAATCCTCATTATTAACAACATATTTTCTCATCTTGTGAAATATTTGCAATGGATGTATTATGATTACCTTGAAAATATAAATAATGCTCCATGCAGAATATAAAATATGGGAAGAAAGAGTACTATGAATAATGTGGGATGCAGGAGGAAGGGTCAAGTGTTATCCCTTCACATGAGATGTGATGTTGGAAAAATAGAATAAATGAAAGAAATTTGGGATGGAGGTGCGGTAAAACTGTGTGAAATGTGGATGTGGGAGGATTGGGACCACTAATAGGCTCGCATGAAGCTTTTTATGCATCCACATTACCGATCTTTTGTGAGATTTTTTGGCAAAGGAAATTACTCCTGTATCTACATGGATAAGGAATTTTATAGAAGGGATCCAAAAAATAAACAAAGTCTCATGCAAAGAAGGTAAAGTTATCAACAAGGATTTGAGAATGAAGTTTGTTGATGTTTTGGCAGTTGTTGGAGGTATTAACCTCCACATGTAACCTATGACTTAGAATAGAATATTTCGAAAGAAATTGAACCATTAAACAGATGTTTGGAAACCCTAGAAGACAAGTCAACCTAGCAGAATAAATAATATTGGAATATTATATTCCAAAAATATAAGTTGACTCCATAGGAAAAAAATAAACAAAAAATATAATTACCAGAAAGTCAGGTTGGCCAAGCGAGAAAATTCACTAGATAGATTAATATAAATAGAGGATGTTTTAGCTCATTTAGATACCTAGTTAGAGCACAAGTCTTGTGGAGAGCTCCAGTTGCAACTGCAACTGCAGTTGTAAGGGGGAATACATGTGTATGGTCATCTCTTGGTCTTGGTCTCTCTCTAGCATTATCAAGTGATTCTCTTGGTGATTCTCTTAGTGAAACGTTTGGTGATATTCTTTCTAAGTATGGTGCAAGGTTGAGAGAGTAGTGTAGCTGCAACTATTGCAGTTGTGTATGGCACTTATTGTGTGGATATGGAGACTCTCTCTCTTGTGTGCTACCATTGGAGAAGGGTCACTCTACTTGTCTTGAGTTGTTGCTACAGATAGTAGCTAGGGTTTATCTATTGGTTATGGAGTAGGCTTGTCGAAAGTATTCTAGGTAAATTTGAGTGTGCTCAGGGGTGGAATATGTGAATGCCTATGGTTGGGTAACAATGATGTGACATTTTTATGGTTAAATGAGAATACTAAAATTTAAACATGGTATCAGAGATGGTTTCCTTCGTAATAGTATAATTGTTGGAAGGAATATCCTCAATTTCCCCCATTGTCAATATCATTGAGAACTTACTAAAATCACTAAGAAGGTCTCCTAAGTAGGGCACATCTCTTTCCCGGATGAAATGTGCAGATTTATGAAGTTGAGAAATTAGGGTTTCCTCATAAAAGCCTAGGTGTTCAGTGACATTTGGAGTTTCATTGCTAGTTCCTTCATGCTAATTGCTTCGTGCTAGTTCCAACACCAGTTGTAGTGTCAGTTGCAACACCAGTTGCATTTCTAGTTGCAGCACGCGTTGCAATGCAAACACTAGTTGTAGTGAATGTTTCTATGAAGTGTTGGGACTAACTTTTAGTTGTCCTAGTGCACATTACCCTAGCACATCTACAACTACGTTTAGATTACAAGTTGGAGAACCTTCGAAGTTTTAAGTTCATCATTTCTTTTCGTTGCTATCGGATGGTGCCACTACCCATCGATGCTTCTAGAGATATGTATTTATATATATTTAAATTGTATCATTATTTTGAGTGTGATTATAGGAGAAGGGATCTCTTACAATCGTATATACAGAGCCCGATCTCAGACCCAACAAATTTAGAGGAACAACACACTCCAGGTTTGATTTTTTTCATATTCCTCTATCTATTACAGAATTATTGTAACCTTATGAACATCTAGTTGTATTTTGATCTATTGAAGTTATAGTAACCTCTGTTCAAAGTTAAATTTATAAGCCGACTCTAGTCAAAGTATTAGATTTATTAAGGTTGAGATTTTAGAGTTTATTTGCATTATATTCTCTAACTCAGATTTTTGTCAAGAAAGCATAATGTCTTAATTACAAAGGACAGGTTGAAGAAAATACTTGTCATCTTGAGTAAAGGAGACTCGGAAGAAAATAAAAAACACTCGTTCTTGAAGATAACACTCCAGGTTCCATGTTTGATTGATTAAATTAATAAGTTTCCAATTTGCACATATCAAGTTTGATAATTGCTACATTACTAGTTGTGAAAACAATCCTTAAAAGGTTCTATTACTGCTAGATAAAATGAATACTTGGAAGCATGTGAGTACTATTGATATAAATTCTTATTATACTTGGTCACAAGATGAACTAACAACTCCTTTAGGAGATACTTTTTGTTTTTCTTCCAAGCATGTCACCTTGGTAATAATATGATGATTACCATGAGATTGCCTTTTTATTCGTGTCGACATAGATATGTTCTTATGAAAATGCTATTATATGTTTTGTTCTTGTTTTCTTGTTCTGGGAAGTTTACTATGGAGGAATGATTGATCACAACATTAGAATACTTGTGTTCCTATTTCTTATTATTATATTTTTATTTTGGTTCTTGTTCCAGGAAGGTCAAAAGAAATAACTCTGAGAAGGAGCTATTATGATTATTGTTCTCATTCTTGTTTTTATTATTATAAGAGTATTATTCTTGTCTACTATTTTTCCCTTTGTTGTCCTTGTTCCGGGCAAGCCATATGTGATAACTCTGAGGGAAGCTATAGTGGTGGTTGCAGGAGAAAACATATTAGATGGTATCTAGTTTGATACATTGAGTAGACTATCCAGGTAAGAAGTTATATACATAAGTGTATACATCCATGTACCAAATAAGAAGAAGAAGAAGAACGGTAATTTTGTGAGATACATAGTATCCGATATGAATATTGATTGTAAGGAGAAGAAGGATCCAAAGATGAATGAACAAATCCCTCTAATGTAGTTGATCACTCTTTAGATCATTAGGAAGAATTAGTAGAGCCATAAGGGCCTACCCAGAATCATTGCAGTAACCAAGAAGAGACCAATGTGGTCCCATGAAAATTTGCAGGATGCAACATTGATGAGCCATATTGACATAGCACCCCTACCTCAGCAAGTTCTGTGTTACCTCCCAGTCTTTGGATCTTTCCATTTCCCTAAGCTGAAACGACTCTTTAGTTCCCACTAGAACATTCAATGCATATAAAACCACAGGTCCTTCTTAGAAGTTACACATGTGCGAACTAGCACTAAGCACGAACCTCCACTTCACGTGACCACCCGATGTGACCACTAACTTAACCTGAAAAGGTATTCGGATTTCGCGACTTCGTGATTTCTATTGTGAGTCCTCCTGATTCATTCGATTTCCAAAACCTTGAAATGGGCCATTGGTCCACTAGATCCTCCTTTATCCCTCAACCATATGACCTCCATTCAAGTCCTGGGGCTCCACCACCGAGCACGTCTGGATTTTGTGACTCTTCTCCTTTTCCCAAAGTTCGAACTCACTCCATAGATCAATGAACTTGAACCTTCCTAGGATCTGATGGCCCAGATCGTGTCGGGACTTCGTGTATCAGGGATTCCCAAAACATCTTCCTCTACCCTTCCGACTTCCAAAATGATGAAATCTCAAAGAGACGAATCAACGACTCTCGTTGATTCAGATATGATGGCTGCTAATCCTCATGATCTTGCGAGTGTTAAAAGAAACCTAGTCTTCACCTCTCTGTTGATACACTATATCCAACAGCCCATGTAAAATCGGTGTTTCTCCCTTCAAAAAATTCAACCATCCGTTCAGGTTCTCAAAGACTCCTGGCCAAATAACTTGGCATCCTTCCTCCTGAGCTTGGTTTCTGTGAGGTGACTTCGAGCCTCGTCCTTCCTTTGAACTTTCCAAGTCTCTATCCCTTTTGAGCTTGATGTTGGCTGCAACTCAAGGATTCGAAGGGATTCTTGCACACACTCCTTGCGGCTTCACGATAATATCTCATTATCTGAACTCTCCAACACTGTGCACTCCTTGCAACAACAAATCTTCAACCACCCACGTGGTTGGAAAAAGTCTAAGACTTCAAATGCCCTACACACGCCTTGCATGGATCTATGTTATGCCTGCACTTATGTTGGTAGGAGAACAACTCTATCTCTCCTGAGCTTTTCTAAGGTAAAACTCGGAATCTCGTCAACACACTCCTTGCAGGAATTCTCAAGAAAAGAAACAATTGGAACTCATACACTCCCTCTCACAGACTTCATACACTCAACATGAAATCATACACATAAAGCATTGAAACAAATACGTGATAAAGTATGTAATAAAATTGTAAACATACCATTCAACAGATGCAAACAGTATTCATAACAACATCATGAAATTGAGTCAAATCATTCTCATATTAACACAGTTCCTTTGTACATGGGTTCTATAGCAACAACTATCTGCTTATAGAACTTCTACAATCTTTGTTCTTCTCTGCTCTCCTATGCTCTCTTTAGATCTTTACTCTTATAATTAGAATAATTATACAATACAATACATACGAGGGATATTTCTCAAGTTTTCCTCCTACAACCTCAAGCTATCTAATCAAATTAAAGTCTACATCTACTTTACAGTCATTACATTAATTGTTCACAACTGTCATATGAGAGAAATCGCACAAGATCTGAATTAAAATCCCCCAAAAGATTTAAGATCACTTATGTATCTCCTGGTATTAAATTAATGTGCCATTTTTTTGAAATTTAAAATATCTTCTAAATGCGCGCTGCTGCATATCCAACTGTCCTCCACTTGTGCTTACTTGTGATGCTCCTGCATCATATTCCTCTGGATGAAAAATTCATGGACTCTTTTCCATGAGCTCCTACACCATCTGTCCATGTTTCTGTATATTTTCTTCACTTTCCCAATTGTAATCTTCAATCGGGTGTCCCTTCCACTTTATCATATATTCAAAATATGTCTTCCTCTGGGTCTTCTTGCTAACTTTCTGATCAACGATCTTTTCCATATGTGGATTTTCAACAAAATACATATGTTTAACCCACTAAAATTCCTTTGTATTCTCTTCCCCATCTACTTCATCTTCTCTGTAAGTATACATATCTACTACATTGAATATGGGTGACATGCCCGCATCATCTGGCAATTCTATCTCATAAGCATTTGCCTCAAATTTTCTCAGAATCTTACACGGACCTATATTTTTCATCTTCATATTATTATATGTTCCCCTTGGGAATATTTGTTTTCTTAGATGTGATAAGACTGCATCTCCCACTTCAAACTGAAGATGTCTTATGTGTTGATCTGATCTGCGCTTATATTCTTGGTCGGAATTTTGCAACCGCTCTTTAATCTTACGATGGAGCTCTTGCATCTCTGCTGCAAAATCTTTTGCTCCAGCACTTCTGAACTCATTTTGATCTAAGTATCTCAAATGAGATACTCCTCTTGGATACATTCCATACATTATCTAAAATGGGCTTTGTCCTGTGCTTCAGTAGGTGAGTCATTATATGCAAATTTCGCTTATGGGAGAATTTGATCCCACTGACTGTGATGTTAAATGACTAAACTCCTCAACAAGTCTCCCAAAATTCGATTTACTACCTCAATCTATCCATCCATCTGAGGGTGATATGTTGAGATAAAAGATAGATTCATCCCTAGCTTCTTCCATAATATCCTCTAGAAATGACCAACAAATTTCGTATCTCGATCTGAAACAATACTCTTGGGTAAAACATGAAGTTGAACAAATTTTTTGAAAAAAAGATTTTCAATTTGTGTTGCATCACTAGTTTTCTGACATGGAATGAAATGTGCCATTTTTTAGAATCTGTCGACTACCCTGAGTATGGAATCACAACCTCTCTATGTCCTAGGCACTCCTAACACAAAATCCATGCTTACCACGTCCCACGGCCTCTCTGGTACTAGACATGGTTGATACAATCCTGTATTTTGTCTTTTCCCCTTTGCATGATGGAAAATTCTACATCTGTTCACAAATTTCTTGACATTTGTCCTCATCCCTGGCCAATGATATAAATTGTTCAGTTGCGCAAATGTTTTATCATGGCCAAAATGTCCATCCAATCCCCCACTATGATTTTCCTTCAAAAGGTTTTCTCTCATAGACCCCTTCGGGATACACAATTGATTTCCTTTGAATATAAATCCATCATGGATCAATTCTTTAATCCATTGGCTTCTATCTCTCAGAACAAGATTGTCACATGCTTCATAAGCATCCTTAAACTTTGAATCATCTATGTACATTTCCTTAAGGTTATCAAAACCTAAGGTTTTCACACGAAACTCCTACAGAATCAAACATTTCTTGCTCAATGCATCAACAACCTTGTTAGCATTTCCAAAAATGTTCTTTATAACAGATGTAAAGTTCTGCATAAATTCAACCCATTTTGCATGGTTCTAGTTCAATTTTTCCTATCTGGTTATAAAATGTAAGGCATGGTTTTTTCTATACAAAATGAAATCTTTTGGAACTAGGTAGTGCCTCCATTTATTCAATGCTTGTATGACTACATAAAACTCTTTATCATACGTGGAATAATTTCTCTTGCCATTGTTCAACTTCTCACTGAAGTATGCAATTGGTCTATTGTCTTGATTTAGACTGCTCCAATCGAAAATCCACTTGCATCACATCTCACTTGAAATGTCTTACTAAAATCTGATAGAACCAGAATTGGTTGTACAATTATCTTCTCCTTTAACAACTTGAAACTTTTCTCTGCTTCCTTTGTCCAATGAAAAGATTTATGTTTTTTCTTGAGTGTGTCCATCATTGGTGCATAAATTCCACTAAAATTCCTAATGGACTTCCTCTAAAAATTGGCTATTCCATGGAAGCTTCTGACTTCAAAGATATTCCTTGGCGACGACCATTCTTTGATTTCTTTTATCTTCTCAGGATCCATCTTCAACTCATTCGAGGAGATCATGAACCCCAAATAAATGAGTTTTGTCTTCATGAAATACAACTTATTCAAATTTATGAGCAACTTCTCTTACTGTAACCACCTCATCACTAGAGTTAAATGTCTCAAATGTTCTTCGTCAGTCTTACTGAAGATCAATGTATCTTCAAGATACACAATTACAAACTTCCCAATGAAATCTTTCAAAGTTTTGTTCATCAATATCATGAAAGTACTTGGCGCATTCAACAAACCAAATGACATGAAAAGACATTCATACAACCCTTCATTCGTCTTGAATGTTGTCTTCAATTCATCACCTTCTCTCACTCTAATATGATGATATATGCTCTTCAAATCAATTTTTGAAAAAAACTCTGCTCCAATCAAGTAATCCATCAAGTCATCCATCCTGGGTAGAGGAAATTTGTACGTGATAGTTATTTTTTTTATAGCCCTCGATTTTGTATACATTCTCCATCCACCATCCTTCTTCAGACTTAACACTGTTGGCACAGTGCATGGACTCAAGATTTCTCTAATCAACCCTTTGTCCATCAAATCCTGGACTTTCTTCTTAACTTCTTCATTCTCCTGTGGCATCAGTTTGTATTTTTCAATGTTTGGTAAACTCACTCTTGGTATAAGGTCAATGTGTTGGCTTATACTTTTGATGGGCGGCAACAAACAAGGTAAATCGTCCACCACTATATCAGCGAAATTCTCCAGCATTTCCTAAATCTCCTCAGATAGATCATCTATTGAGGTGTTGGTCAAGATGACTCTAGGTTTTCTCACCAAAACAAACTGCATTTCTTCATCCTTCTTGACTTCATCTAGAAGTTCCTTCCCACTCATGAAAAGTATAGTATTACATGTTTCTTCTTTCACCTTCTTGTCTTCAATTGGCAACAACATATGTGTCCTACAATTCTTTTCCAAGGTATAGGTGTTCTTTCTTCCATCATGAATAACATTCCTGTCATATTGCCAAGGCATATCCAACAAAAGATGACAAACATCCATGGGAATAACATCACATAAGATCTCATCTCTATATCCCCCTATCTTAAATTCAAATAAACATTGTTTAGTGACTATTACCTGATGTCCCTTTTGCAACCATGAAACCTTGTATGGGCTCAGATGTGCAACTGTCTCCAATTCCATATTTTCCACCATTTTTGTGGATACTAGATTATATGTGCTTCCACTATCCACTATCACCTTTCATACCCTATCCTTGGTCTTGCAGGTAGTTCTGAACAAACTGTTCCTCTGGACTGGATTCTCCATCTCTTTCTCTGGCTTCAAGATAACTTTCCTCATCATTAAGGATCTTCCGCTTTCTGCATATTTTGCCTCAAAATTTCATCTTTGCACTTTTAAATTGCAATCTTCACATCCTCCATCCCTTTTTATATCGGTACATTCAAAATATTTTTGTCTGACCTTTCAATAGACAAAACACTTTATTTCACCTCCTTTGCCTCTTCCTCTTCCTCTTGCTTGAGGAAAAGTGTTCCTATTGACATATTGTCCTCCTTGTGAGCTTCCTCCCTTTTTTGGGTGGTTATGAGGTTTCTTTTCTTCATCCTTGGGATTTTTTACTCTGTCATGGGCAACTTCTTTTCCGCTACTTTGACTTCTACCTTTGCCCCTTTGACCTTGATTTGAGGACAAATTCACTTCTTCCTTTGAAGAAATCTAATAAGCATCTTCCACATTTATGATTTTCACCATGCTCTTCTCATATTGAATCTCATATTTCAAGCCATTCATGTATCTGGTTATTTTTTCGTCATCACTATCACGATGACCAGCTCTTATGTTTAACCTGTAAAATTCTTCAATGTGTTCCTTCATTGTCATCCCTTTTTGTCTCAAATTTTGCATTCTTTGAAACACATTAATTTGGCAATCACTAGGTATAAACTTAGATTTCATCTTGGCACCCATCCTATCCCAACTTTTGATTCTTTGTTTTTCTTTGCAACACCTGTCAACCTGGAGTTCATCCCACCACAGTGTTGCATGCCCTTTCACTCTAGTGACAACGTGCTTTACTTTTTTATCTTCTTCGATATCCTCATAGTTGAATTATTTATCTAGAGATCTAAACCAATATAGCAGCTCCTCAACATCTAAGTTGCCTTCATACATCGGGATGTCCATTTTTTCTTCGGCACCTATTATTGAAAAAACTTTGAATAGACATTCCTCTGCAGCATCTTCGGCGACAACCTCTTCTTCGGCTCCAACTTCATTTTCACTTTCAACTTCACTGATATCTCTAGTATCAGGTTTTCATATCTGTGTTGTCTCCATAGCATCCAATCGAGCAAGAATTTCTCTCATTTCCCTTTCCACAGTTGGATTGGGCATGGGTCTCTCTTGACGTCTTCTTGGCAACATTGTTTCAATCTGTCCATGTAGAATTTTAAATCACAACTGTCTTTTGTCTTCCTTCTATAGAAAACAATATTTTTTAGCTCTAATACCACCTGAAATAAGCACCCCTACCTCAGAAGGTTATGCTTGACCTCTTGGTCTTTAGATCTTTCTATTTCACTGAGCCGAAACGACTCTTTAGTTCCCACTGTCACCTTCAATGCATATAAAACCACAAGTCATTCTTATGCCTCAACCATATGACCTCCAGTCAAGTCCTGGGGCTCCACCTCTGAGTGCATCAGGATTTTGCGACTCATGAGTTCACGATGTGACTCTTGTGATTTTCCCGAAGTCTGAACTCGCGACTTCCTCTCCACAAATCAATGGCCCTGAACCTTCCACGATATGATGACCCAGATCACATTGGGACTTTGTGTATTGGGAATTCTCGAAACACCTTCCTCTACCCTTCCGACTTCCGAAACGAAGAAATCTCAAAGCACCAAATCAATGGCTCTCGTTGATTCAGATGTGACGGTTGTTAATCCTCCTGAGCTTGTGAGTGTTAAAAGACACTCAATCTTAACCTCTCCACTGATCCTCTAGATACAATGGCCCACGAAAAATCAGTGTTTCTCCCTCCAATAAATTCAACCGTCCATTCAGGTTCTCAAATACTCCTGGACAAATAACTTGGCGTCCTTCCTCCTAAGTTGGTTTTTGTGAGGTGACTTCGACCCTCGTCCTTCCTTTGAACTTTACAAGTCTCTATCCCTTCTGAGCTTGATGCTAGTTGCAACTCAAGGATTCCAAGGGATTCTTGCACACACTCCTTGCGGCTCACGATAATCTCTGATTATCTAAACTCTCCAACTTTGTGCTCTCGCAACAACAATTCTTCAACCACCCACCTGGTTTGAAAAAGTCTAAGACTTCAAACGGCCTGTGCACACCTTGCATGGCTCTATTCTATACCTGCACTTCTATTGGTATGATAACAAATCTATCTCTCTTGATATTTTCTAAGGTAAAACTTAGAATCTCGTCAATGCACTCCTTCCAGACCTTCACTGCACTCCTTGCAGGAATTCTCAAGAAGAGAAACAATTGAAACTCATACTCTCCCTCTCACAAACTTCATGCACTCAACATGAAATCATACACATAAATTATTGAAACAAATACGTAACAGAGTATGCAAGAAAACTGTAAACATACCATTCAATAGATGCAAACATTATTCATAACAACACCATGAAATTGAGTCAAAGAACTCTCATATTAACTTGGTGCTTCTGTACATGGGTTTTATAGCAACAACTATTTGCTTATACAACTTCTACAATATTTGTTCTTCTGTGATCTCCTATGCTCTCTTCAGCTATCAACTCTTACAATTAGAATAATGATACAATACAATACATATGAGGGAGCTTTCTCAAGTTTTCCCTCCTGCAATCTCAAGATATCTAATTGAATTAAAGTATACATCTACTTTACATTCATTACATTAATTGTTCAAAACCGACAGATGAGAGAAATCACTCAAAAAATGCGTTACAATCCCCCAAAACATTTAAGAGAAGTTATGTCTCTCCAGGTATTACATTAATGTGCCATTCTTTTGAAATTCAGAATAACTTCCAAATGCACGTTGGTGCGTATCCAGCTGTCCTCCGCTTGCACTTACTTGTGATGCTCCTGCATCACATATCATGAGGAGAAGATGGCTCCAAATATTATATAGACTTAGAGGGAGAATGGAGACTCAAAGACTTTCAGAATCAGATGGAAGAGAGAGACATCTTCCGGAATGGACAGACAAATTCCATGGGTTGAGAAGGCTAGATCGAAGCTTCAGAGGCTTTGAGGAGATATGAGATATTATGGGCAGATTATCTTGCTGCAGTATACTATGCTACAATGATTGAGGAGGAATCTAGTTGGAAGGAATAGGATATATATCTTTTCCTTGGTTCTGATACTAGAATGGAATTCAGTGGTGACTTCCAAGTTGATCTACAAGATCAATCATGTTACAGATAAATAGCCTAGAGATGTACAAAGCTTTTTTTGTGTCCAAAGGATTCTCCCAACAAGAGGGAGAATAATATGACGAGGCACTTGCTCCAGTATATTTCTACCGACGAACAGGCAGTAGATATGTTGACCAAGCCTCTATCAAGGAAAATCTTGGAGTGGTCCAAATGTTTTTCTCCAGTAGTGAGAATTGATGTATTCCCTAGTAGCGGGAAGTGATGTGATCCCCAGTAGTGGGAGCTACCCTAGTGTAGGTTGGTATGCTACTCCAAAGTAGACTTGTATGTTACCCCAGTGTAGGTTGGTATGCTACTCCAACGCAGGTTGGTATGTTATCCCAGCATAGGATGGTATGCTACTCCAACACAGGCTAGTATGTTACACCATCGCAGGTTGGTATGCTACTCCAACACAGGATAGTATGTTACCCCAACATAGGTTGGTATGCTACTCCAACACATGATGGTATGTTACCCCAGTATAGGTTGGTATGCTACTCTAATGTAGGTTGGTGTTATCACTGAAATTTCGTCTGCACAGGGCGACAAGAACTCCGCATCGTCAACACAGAAAAACAGTCATTCATGGCACAAGGTTAATCCCACAGCACAACAAAAGGGGTCAAAACTATACAAAATGACCAAAAATTACAAGGCGCTTTACACTCACTGGGCGCACGCGCGCACGCAATATCTTCGTACTTGGAGCGCATATGCGCGACTGTGGGGTGCAAAACCCGCGCGCCTACCAAACGACACATTTATGGAACTGGTCGGCCTCCCAACCACTAATGGATCGGCTCCCAAGTCGATTTGACACCAAATCTGAGCTCAATCTGCGTGGGGAGGCTGGTCAAAGACCTAATTGTGCCC
>JZKD02S0723177.1:1251332-1276137 GCA_000966675.3 Picea glauca
GCATCTTTAACTTTCTCGTTTCCTTCATAGCTACTTATCAGTTTTTCCCACATTTCTTTAGCAGTTTGAAGATTCATTACCTTCACAAATTCTGATTCAGCCAGACCACTGAGAAATTGCATGTTTTTTGTCATTTTTGGTCTTGAATTCTTAAAAAAAAATCCCCCTCATGGCCGTTTTGGATTTGAACCTGTGACCTTCGAGAAGGAAACACATGTTATTAACCACTATTCTCACTCAAGTGGTACATATTATAAATATTAATATTAATTATAATTATTAATAAATTAAATATATACATATATGTACATATAAATATATATAATTAAATTAATATAAAGTAAATAAAGTTAGAGATAAATTGAAATAATATTAATATAGGTCCATCTCATGGAGGTTAATTTACAAGGTAATTAATTATATAATTATGTTAATTATAAGTGATAGTAAGTGTTCTAGGTGGATATTGGTGGCCACCCACCTATTCCACTAATTCAGAATGGTTTCACATATTGGCAGTTTTTCTACAGCTTTTCGGGTCCCAAACTTCCAGACCCGTTTTGCGGCCCTAAATGACGTTTACTGGAGTAAAAATTCCTAACATGCAACCAAGGGCATATGATAGGACAAATGAAATGTGTACTCCTTGAATAGACATTTTCGACGAGGTATCAATCACCCCAAACGAAGATTGTATGCAAAAGTTGTGCCCTCGAAAAATTGACATATCAACTAACCACATCTGGGCCCACAAATCTTTTGGAATTTAATCTCTTGGGGTTAGTGTTTTGAATTTTTAGGGTTTATCATTGATAATTTTATGTTAAATTTTTCTTTTTACCTCTTTTTCGTTATCTTCTTGCGAATGAGCATAACTGTCACATCTCTATTTTCAGAGATAAGCTACCACCATTCTAGCTAGATTGCATGCTTTGCATTTTTACAATCTTTTGTATTCAAGACATGCATTAATAGAATCTAAGTTTAAATGTATTATTGTATTTCTTTCAAAATATCTATGTGTTTCCTTAATATATACATGCCTTCATTTCAATCTCAAAATAATCTGGATCAGTGGTATCAGAGTAGTCAACTCCTTGTCATTTCTTAGAGCATGTCCTTGACGAGGTCAAGGTATAGAGAGTTGGGTCTCGAGCTACTTTCTCTTCAGGAAAATCACTCTCTCCATCTCAAGCAACCCCCCATGGTGCAAGAAAAGAGAGACTATATAGCAGGATATCCTATCAAATTGTTTCTCGAAGAAGCCCTTACGCAATAGAGGAACAAGCCTCACGCAATAGAGGAATGAGATGATGCTTAATTTCTCCTAGATCCTTCGATGACTACCAACAATGACAATGACACCTTCAGCCAACAGTCACTTCAGAGGTGTGACACTATTAAAGGTATAATTTAACTTTTCTATTCCTTTATTTAAAGGCCAGATAGACACCAATGCTTTGGAAAAATGGTTAAGTTTGCTAGAGAGTTATTTCTCTATCCAAAATTTTTCCAACAATGAAAATTCACCTTGAGGTTCCTTAAATCTCTTCCCTGTGTTAGATATTTGTGGGAAACTTACTATGATAAAAACATTAGAGATGAATCTACAATTTTTGGGCCAGAATGCACTTGGGCGACTTTTGTTAATGCCATAAAGAAGCAATACTACAATGTTGGAAACTATGATGACGAGTACACAAGATGGACAACTCTATGTTAGGAGAGAGACTAGATGGTGCCAGAGTACATCAACATATTCCACACCTTGCACACAAAGATAGATATTAGAGACTCTAAGTAGAACCTAGTCTTGAAGTACTTCCACATCCTACATAGGTACATCCAAACAGATATGGAGCTCCTAGACATCTCCTCACTAGGAGATGTTTACCGATATGTTGTCAAGATGAAGAAAAAGTTCAAGAAAAAGAATAAGTCATATTTCAGCTATGAAAACCCATTGTTACACATTATTTTCATCATCCCTGTGACCATTAATGACGTAAACCTATATGTTTTCTTCAAAGGGATCAATGGAATGAATTCCTGATGAAAGAAGGGAGAAGAACTTTGTCTGAGAGATGAAATCATATTTTCCTTTGTAAAAACCTCATAAAGTGGGATCGTCACACCTTGCTTAGTGTTAAAGGTTTGAAGATCTAGGATCATCATAGGTTTCACCACAGTATCGTATGACAACATCACAATTTTCTTAGTTTTAAGGGTGCGACAATTTTTCGTACATAGGAAAAAGAGGAATTTCTCGAAAGTTATAGAAGAGAAGCTTGGAGGGTGAGGTGGCCTCCGATCGGTTTGGATCTGAGTCACATCCCTGATCTCATGGGATCATCCTAACCTCCTCACCCTATCCTTTTCAGCTTATAAAAGGAGGGGAGTTCTCATGGGGAAAGTTAGCTTGCTAGCTTGGGAGATTGGAAATTTGGCTTGAGATTGTTAGCTTGGTTAGAGTGGCTTTGAATTTTTCTTTGTCAAGATAGATTGTTAGTGACTTTCATATCTATAGTCTCAGAATTCTTAGCAAAGAAGCAAGTGAAAAATGAGGGACGGTTGGAAGGGATCTTATGACATCAAGGCTTTGGTTGTAATCTCTCTTTCTATTATTTAATACAGATGCACTTTTCTTTCCTATTGGTAAAATCATGAAGATGGGTAACACTTTTGATTGTTTTATGACCAAAAAAAATTGTATTTTCACAAGTTCTTCAACTTTCGGCATACAAAAGTATTTTTTTTATTTAGAATTTCACTTTACAGTAAAAACAAAACTTGTGAATAATTTTGTTATATTTCTAATGACTATTTTTCATTTTCTTTTATCAAGATTTGATATGTCAATTTGACAATTGTTTAGCAGTATGTTTCTTAAACATGAAAGGAATGATAATGTGTTATTGTTTTCCACAACAATGTTTCTATTATTAAACTTATGTTTTTAAGAAATGAAATATACGGAAACAATCTACAAAGACTCTATTTTATTATGACTATAATTTTGAATCTAACAGATGAATATTATAATTTCTAGAATTTTTTGAAATTGACCAAGATGAAAACATTGCAGATTTTAAACACGTGTTTTTCTACACCTTGTATCTGTCTTAATTTTTACTTAAAAGTAAAATCTAAAAATACCCTTTTGAAGAGAACAGTTTAACAATTATGAATATAAATTTTCCATAATTTTCCGTTTTGTATTTTTAGAGATATGGATTTTTCATTTCACCGAATCATAATGTCACCTAAAAATACTATGCAATGATTTTTTTTATAAAATTAAATAAAATTAGATAAAAACAATGAAAATGAAAACAAATTATACCCAATGAAAGTAGATTCAATTTTTAAAATGTTGGTATCAATTCTCAAACTAAATTCTGAGTATTTTTAGAAGTCCGCTACCTCCAAAGATGAAGTAAGATGGAGAGAATTTGCAGTTTCCTACAAACAGTCCCATTTTCAAGTTTTTGGCTGAAATATTCTTTCGGCCAAAACCTAGTTTTTAACGGAATCCGTTAAAAATAAACGTTTTGGCCAAAAATTCTTTCTGCCGAAATATGCTTACCATGGGAAATTAATTCATCCAAAAAACATTGTACACGAATTTTGAGGGCACCGTTAAATTTGACGTGAAAATTTTCGGCCGAAAAAGATTTCGACTGAAAGCAACATTTGTTCGGCCGAAAAATTACCGCTAGAAATTTTGGATACTCAATTGTCATGAAAGTGTTACCCAGATTCATGATTTTACCCCTATATGAATCTTATTTGTCGATATTGTATGATTCCTTGATCACATACATAGTTTCATATCAAGTAGGCTCTATTATTCTTGTGTTCCTTTGCAAATATTTCTCCATAAGCCTTATGGTGGAGCTTGAATTGCATTGACGATGTCAGATCTTTGATATTTAAAAGGTATGTTCTAGATCCATTTCTCATTTGATAATTGAAATATAAGGAAAGAGTAGTGTTATATCTTGTTTTGTTCTAGTTTCATAGTGAATCTAGGGGGATTGATTTGTGTCTGCACTTAACAATTAACTTGATAAAAAAATTGGTGACCATACTGGGGAATGGATTGTTTTCCTAGTTTGTATTGATTTCTTTCTTTGATTGCCTGGGTTCTATTTTCTGAGTCACTAGGAGATCTATATGAACTCTTTGACTATTTAAAATCACTAGAAAACCCTCTTTCTTTTTATTTTTTCCCTTTTCCCTTTGGTCATTGCATCCTGCTTTAAGGGATAGTGTGGCGATCTAGGATCGACGCATCCTACCTTTAGACACAGTGCGACGTCATCACACTG
Organism: Picea glauca; assembly: GCA_000966675.3. NCBI lineage: Eukaryota > Viridiplantae > Streptophyta > Pinopsida > Pinales > Pinaceae > Picea > Picea glauca. The sequence goes on from JZKD02S0723177.1 coordinate 1,255,664, forward strand.
TACTATTATCTGGCCTGCGACGATCTAGGATTGTCACACTGTGATGGCTAGTAGCCCACAACTATTTTGTGAAATTGTTTAGTTTTTGATGGTTTTCCCTGTCCAGATCCGTGGCAAGTGTTTGGGGTGATTTGTTAGGTCTGATTATAGTCTTCTTGACAACTTTAAGTCTGTTTTTAGCCATCTTTTCTTTGTTTTAGCTTGTTTTCTTTTGAAATATTTGATCTCTTGCTTTGAGTGTCTTTCAGTTACAAAACATTGTTTATTTCTTTAGAATTGTTTAGTGAAAGAACACTTCTTTTTCTAAATAGTTCGTGTTAAAAGAGAAAATTTGTTTGGTTTACTTTGTTTTTTAGAGATTCGTTATTGATTTTAACTATCTTTGAGACAAAAAAAAATTAATTTCTTGCTTTATACTAGATTGGGGGCATCCTTGCATTTGAAGTAGTGAAATTGCATGGTTTTTGGCATTTTTGGTCTGGAATTATTAAAAAGCATTCCCACTCATGGCCGCTTTGGATTTGAGCCTGTGACCTTCGAAAAAGAAACACATGTTCTTAACCACTATTCTCACTCAAGTGGTACATATTATAAATATTAATATTATTTTTAATTGTTAATAAATTAAATATATACATATAAATATATATAATTAAATTGTATATTAAATTAAATTAATATAAAGTAAATAAAGTTAGAGATAAATTAAAATAATATTAATATAGGTCAATCTCATGGAGGTTAATTTACAAGGTAATTAATTAGATAATTATGTTAATTCTAAGTGATAGTAAGTTGTCTAGGTGGATATTGGTGGCCACCCACCTATTCCACTAATTCAGAATGGTTCCACATCTTGGCAGTTTTTCTGCAGTTTTTCTATAGTTTTTCATGTCCCAAACTTCCAAACCCATTTTGCTGCCCTAAACGACGTTTATTGGCTCAAAAATGCCTAACATGTAGCCAAGGGTAGATGCTAGGACAAACAAAATGTGTACTCCTTGAATATACATTTCCGACGAGGTATCGATCACACCAAATGAAGATTGTATGCAAAAGTTGCAACCTTGAAAAATTGACATATCAACTAACCACATATGGGCCCAAAAACCTTTTGGAATTTTATCTTTTGGGGTTAGTGTTTTGGATGTTTAGGGTTTATCATTGATGATTTTATGTTAAAAATTCTTTTTGACCTCTTTTTCATTATCTTCTTGTGAATGAGTGTAATTGTCACATCTCTATCTTCAGAGATAAGCTACCACCATTCTAGCTATATTGCATGCTTTTCATTTTTACAGTATTTTGTATTCAAGACACTAATTAATAGAATCTAAGTTTAATTGTATTATTGTATTTCTTGCAATATCTGTTGAGCACAAGATATGATCAGTTTTATGACAGTAATTAGATACTTTTGCTGAATGCACATATGTGTTTTTCATGTTTTGGAGAAGCTTTTTGAATAATTTTGTGCCAGGACGTTATGATCCACACCAAGTATGTATAATTCATGTTTTATGTTAATATTGAGTATAATTCATCACGTTTTTATGTTTCCAAGGATCTAATTCACATTTTTTTGGTGTTACAGGGAAAAATCGCATCACGTTTCTTCTTCTGACACTCAGTCTGACACTCCATCCAATACTCGATCTGGCTCTCCATCCAACACCTCGTCTTGCACAAAAATGATGGGAGATTTGGCGGTTATGATATTGGCAGTCAGTGATGGGAGAATCATGAACATGGGTGATGCAGGAGCATCAACACCTCATCAAGCGAGCCAGCGCATGGAGCAAAGAAAAGAACAGCTGGGTAGTGCCAGCATTCAAATTTTGAATACTTTGGGAAATGTTGCGCCGTAATTTGAATGAAAGCATTCAAAAGAAGCGCACTTGTACATTGTAACGGACCTTGAGCGGATAAGCTCTCGTCCTTAGGTAGCTGAGGCATTTATTAGATTTAATGCAAGTAGATAATTTAATTAAGTCTAGATTAGACAGTTTTGCTTTCGAGAGGGAAAACGGAATATAGGCACCCTCCTTTGTATCATTGTAACGTGGTCGAGCATGAGAATGGAGGATTAGCATTCAGGAGCAAGAGTAGAGAAAACCAGAGAACTGGTGAAGAATCCCCATGTATAGATATTGAATTAATAGGAAAGCTTTGATTCAATTCCATGGCTGTGATTGTTCTCTGTGTGTTGTTGATATTATGTTGTTGCATACTTGCTTCTTTTTATGCTTTCATTGTATATGTTGTATATGTAATTTCATGGCAGATTAGGAATCTGGGAGAGAGGCGAGAATAAGTTTCAAAGTGTTTCACTGTTCGAGCCAGGAGATTCCTGCATAGAGTGCAGTTGAATTCCTCCGCATAGAGTGTGTTGAGGGGGGCTCTACAGTTAAACTCTTATTCTCCTCCACCGGAATTGTGTTGGGTTATTCGAACCATATAGGTGAAGAGTAGGTTGAATTGAAGTCTCAGAGGCGAGCTTGGGAAAAGGAAGACAGGAAAGCCTTGATTCAATTCCATGGATGTGTTTATTCTCTGTGTGTTGTTGGCATTATGCCTTTGCATATTTGCTTCTTGTTACACATTTCTTTCATATGTTGTGTATGTGATTTTATGGAAGAATTGAAATATGAATGTCTAAGTGAATGAGTTTGAATTGTTTCTCTAAGTGAACCAGAGAATTCCTGTAAGGGTGCAGTTGAATTTGTCCTCAAGGAATGCGTGACTACAGGGTTGCTTGGAGGAAGATTTTATCTTCATCTCAGGAGTGCAGGTTTGGTATTAGAGTCGTGCAAGGTGGGCGCAGGCTAGGAGTAGATTCAGAATTGTGATTCTGAGTGGAAAGTGGGTGGAAGACAGAACGGAGAAGTCACCAGTCATGAGGAATAGTCGTAGGTTGGCGAACCATCTCGCGGAGAGATACTCCCGGTTCGAAGGTGCAGCAAGGATAACGTGGACGTGAAGTCTACAGAGCGAACAAAAGAAAGTTCGAAGGTTGGGGAAAGCAGAAGCGTTGAAAGAATCATGAGGAGCGTGACTTAAGGCCGTGGATTGGGCGTTCCGGGAGCTCGTTAAGTAAGGCTCTTGATTCACGTAGAGGAAATCGTGGGATCGCCAGAAGCGAAGTCTCGGCGTTTTCTCCCATGGAATGATTCATAGTCAAGTTGACGTGGCGAGAAATCTCGGGACATCGGGTCTCGGGAGTTGAAAGGAAAATCATTTGGCTCATTAGTCGTGAGGTTGCGGGATCGACATCTCGGGTCTCGGGAGTTTGAACTCCGAGGGCTTAGTACTCCGATCGGTGAAAAGCGAGAAAGAAAAGGTCCCGATAAGCAAGGGGAAAGTCAACGTTGACTTACCTCGGGTCTCGGGGGTCCGAAGGGACATCATCCAACCATTGAATTCGCGAGAGTCGAGGTTCCGACCTCTCCTATTAAATCACCACGGGAGTAACGTGGAAAGAGCTGTGGGTTGCAAACTTCCGATAAGGAAGTAGAAGAGTCTTAGAACTCTTCGGGCAGAGAGGAAGAGGGTCCTGGTGTAGGCGATCGTACCTCGAGGGAGGCAGGTTGCGTCAATGGGTTTTTCTCGTGCTTTCCCCCTTCAACTACTGAACTCTTAACAAATCGGTTTGGGTTGTTGAGCAGGGCGATTATTGGCTCTCTCCATTTCGGTAGTTAGGGCACCATTGATGTAATTCGTTGTTTTTAGAAGTGGTTCGACCCTCCAGTGGTCGACCAATTGGTCTATAAAACTTATAAATACCATCGTGGTGTTAATACAATAGTTAAGCAGTAGAAGAAGTAGAGGATTAGAGACAAATATGATTTTCCTCTGTTTTTGCTATTTTCAATTGCCAGAATTATATAAGACTACGTTTTTCAAGTTTTAATGGTGAAATCATTTTGTTGAGCTCGTGGTGTGTGTTTGAAAAGTGACCACGAATTGTTGGGGGCCCACCAGCAGTTTGGTAACTATTCTATTAGTTATTTGTGAATTTTATAGCTTAGATGTCTTTTATCTCATTTCCTGTACATGCATTGTTATTTTTCTTTGTTATATAATTTGTTGATGTAGCTTAATTGTTTAGCTCTTTTGCAGGTTAGTATGAAGTCTTTTGTTAATATGCATTGATTTTGTAGTTAGTAGGAACGAGTTTGAAAACTCATACACTAACCCCGTGTGCAATTAAATATTAGATTGTATCTTATTTATGCTTTTAAAATCAAGTTTAAAACAGAGTAGAATAGATTTTTAGTTTATGTTTTCTTTAATGAGGCTTCGGTGGATGGATAGGGTTAGTTTTAATTTTTATTTGTAGATTGCCTATTCAATTGTTATTTAGATTTTGCTTAACTAGTTGTTGATTAATTTGTTCATTATTTTACTTGCTATATGCTAGAATCATGTTTTAGTTTCTGTTTATACGTATTTTTCTTTCCGCAATTTGAATTGTTAAAATAGATATAGCATAGTTTTATTTTATGTGATTTCTTTCCTAGAATTAGATTGCAATTCCAATTCTTAGTTAATGATTGAATTTAATTATGAGTTTTGCTTACATAGCATAGAGTACAATTATAATCTTGCTATATTGTTGATGGTTAATGCATGAGTAATAATCACATGAATATGCAGGGTAATTGATGTTGTTTCCGTAATGGCTAAGTTCTCACTAGATTTCTTAATCCACACCTTTCACTTTGTTATTGAAATCAGTATCGAGCTTATACCTCTTGAATTATCTTTTGTTTTCAAGTGCCATCGAGATATTATAAGACACCAAATACATTCACACAACCACCAACACTATATTTGAGTTTTTATAGTTGAAAAGATAGTTTCTTGCTTTTGTAGATCAGAAAATAGTTTTCTTATTGTTGTAGGATAGATAGTCTTTTTCTTTGGTAGATTAAAGAGTAGTTTGCTTATCATAGATTGAAGGTTAGTTGTTAGTTCTTCCTTCTTTCAATTAGATAGATTTATTTTTATGAATTAGAGATAGTTGTATTAAGAATAGAGTTCACTTGTCTGTTAGTTAGTTGCTTATTGAGTAGTCTTAATTAGTTTACTTGCAGTAGAAGTTATCCTAGGTTAGTTAGTTGTTTACTTGCTTTAATAGGTTAGTTGCTTACTTTATATTCTTTATTCGATAGTGTAGTTGCTTGTTTATTTACTTGCTTTCACAAGGTAGTTGTTTATTGAATTTAAGTAGGTTAATTACAAGTAGTTTGTTGTTTCTATTTGCTTGTTAGATGAATAATTTTTTGTTTCTTATTGTTATGATTGAACTAGTTTTCTTTAAGTAGGGTTTTTATTTGTTTTCCTAGAACTATCCATTGATCCTTGGTCCAAAGGTTACTTAGGTTACCTAGTTTAAGTTTCTTAGTAGGTTTTTCCATTAATAGTCTTTGCTTGAATAAATTAGCCCTTGTATAGTTACTTCCTTAATTAGACTATACTACTACCAACCTTCTACCTTGGCATATATTTTTCTACAACTCTAAGTTTACTACCCCAGGTTGACAATTTAATTGAGGGTTTTTAGGGTGTTTTTAGTGCATATAGAAAACCCATCATTTTTTGTGGCATTGTCGGGGAGTTGTCTCAAGGTAGGAAGTAGTTAGGAATCATATCATTTCTAGACCTTAGCATTAGATTGGTGGCGGAGGAACTTTAAGTTGAGAGGTAAGAACCTGCGCATCTGCTATTGCAGGCTCCCCCAAACCCAATGGTAGTTTTTCTTTTTCTTTTTGTTTTCTTTCATGAATAGACCTAGAGATCCAAAAGGTAGATACATTAAATCTAAATCAGACCTTTCAAACAAGGTTCCTTTAGATCTTTTTGGGGGAAGGGATGTTCCACTTATAAAATCTGCAGATCGATACTGAAAAATAGGAGCTAGCTCAACTCAAAGAGCTAAAATAGTCTCTGAAGAGAGTAACATAGGGAGCAATATAGAATAAGAAATTGAAGCATCAATCATATTGGGATAGGAGGTAAGACCACTCGATCCTTCCACAAAACCAAACCATACAACCTTTTCTTTTACACCACAACCAGGAGACCCTAATTTTGAAGACATCATAGACCCTGAACAGGTGAATATTTTGTTTGGTAGTTCAGCCAATGCAATTATCTCTCAAACTGACACAAACAATTTGGCACTAGTAGTCTCAATCGACTCGAGTAGAGTGCCATACATCCAATCCATAGGGAGACCCTTCCATCAAAGAGAAACCTTGTTCTCTTCAAAGATAAAACCACCTAGGTACTCTCTTTTTGGAAATCAAACCAACATGGGTGATCAAGAGGATCATAAAAATGTAAGACATGGGGAGGAAGAAGAAACTTGAAGCCAAACTGAAACTACCTTTGGGTTTCCAATTTTGGACACACTCCAAATTTTAACATGAAGAATATTCCTCTCTCAACACTGCCTACCTTTTATGGTAAAAACAATGAAGACCCAGACACCTTCCTATTTGAATTTGACATCTTTTGTAGGAGCTACAACTACGTTCAATATGCCCAGAAACTAAAACTCTTTCCTTCCACCCTCAAAGACTCTGCACTAAGATGGTTCATGCGGTTGGGAGAATCCAGCATTAGGTCTTGGGAAGCCATGAAGGACATATTTATTAAGAAGTACAAAGACTATTGCAAGACCAAAGAGACTCGTAATAAAATCTTTAAAATACAATAGTTAGAATATGAGACCCTTGAATATTATATGGAAAGATTTGGTTATATCTCCCATAAGTCAAAATACCATGACCTCCCAGAGGATGTAATTAGGGCTCTTTTCCTTAAGGGAATTTTAGAAGAATATCTAGAGATCCTTAACCTAATGGAATCAGGTGACATCTCCCATAAACCATTTTCCAAAATATGTGAAATGTGTAAAAATTACTCAAGGAGTAGAGCCAAAACAGGAGAGAATGTTCGGGACCCTTATAATAGAAGCTTAAAACTAGTTAGTTAAGGTGGTAGCACGAGAGTATAGATAGGAAACCTTTTAGAAAACTTCAAGACATATATCTTAAGAACAATAGGTTCCCAGCTAGACACTGTTAAAATTAAAAAGAAACAGGAGGAGGAAAATGCAGCAATGAGCATATATTTCGCAAGATGCAGGAGGAAGCATTCCTCAAGAGAATGCCCATTAGATGAAATTTTAGTTTGTGACTTATGTACAAAAGACCATTCAACTGATAAATGTCCATCATTTCCAAGTTTATTATCCATCTATAGGAGTGGATATCCTGGGGAGTCTTCTTATGCACCTAGGAGAACATGGTAGCCTAGGAACCAACCCACATACCCATATCTCCAATCTCAAGTTCCACCCTATTATCAACAACAACAATGAAACTCGCCAGGTTGGAAAAACTAGTCCACTCAGTACCAACATCCTTGGTTTCAAGGATGGATATGAGGACATAATCAAGGAAACCCTCAAGCTCCACCTATGCCTATGTCCAACCATCATTATCCTTAGTTCCCACCGAACACTCCACAACTTCTGCCAGGTTTTATTCCACCACCTTTACCTCCTATTCCACAACAACAACTGCTACAATATTAGAATGAAAGATCCCCGAGACCGACACTATTACTAGCACAACCAGTTTTGAATCCCAATAATAAGCCCCCTCAACCTCTTCACAATGTTGAGATGCAGGCCTTCTCAACATATTTCATTACTCCTATTCCATTACAGGAAATTCAACTAAGATCAGGAAAATTTCTAGATAGGCAGAGACCTTTATTAGTCATCCAAGAACAACAACAAGAAGAAACCACCAAGCAATCCACGGATGACACTAGGTGGGAAGAAGTTATTATCCCGAAGAACCAAGAACCCAAGATTCCCCAAAATGAACCTTCACAAATTACAAAGGTCCCTCCTTATCCAGACCGATTGGTAATCGAAAAACCTACCACCCAACCAGAATTTGACATCTTGAATGAATTGAATAATATTTATGTCAAGATTCCCCTACTTCAAGCCATTAAAGACATTCCAATCTATAGTAAGGTAGTCAAAGAATTGTGTATTAAGAAATGCGTTAGGAAGAAAAAGGACCCTCCTACAGTACATTTGGTAGGACTTTCTGAATACATATCAGAGCATCCAAAACTAGAAAAATATGGGAACCTAGGAAACCCTGTAGTGATCATAAACATTAATGTGGTCTCCATTGGAAACACTCTCATAGACATAGGGGAAACCATCAATGTTATGAACACTACTACCTTGGAACAATTACAGTTACAAACTCTTCTTCAACCTACCCCAACCATTTTGGAATTAGTAGCTAAGACCAGGGTTATACCTGAAGGAATTTTAGATGATATCATGGTTAATTTAGCCTCATGGGAATACCCAGTAGATTTTCTTGTCATTCACTCAAAGGATCCTACCAAAGGCCATCCCGTCATTTTGGGAATACCTTGGCTAGCCACAACCAATGAATTTATTGGCTGTAGAGAGGGGGAAATGACCATCTCAAATGGTCTCTCTATCCAGAATCTCACCATGTACCCTCCATCTCAACCTATCATGGAGAATCTATGGTGGCTTGAGTGTCCATACGAGAATGAGGAATGGGAAGAACCCATATTTCCATGTGACCATGCATGGGCACTTCAGGAGCACACAATGGAAAATGTGCTAAGCCAATTTATTTATGTTATCACATGTGTGGATTTTCCAAAGTCTTTTCCCCAATTTGAGTACATATTTGGGGAAGAATTTTAGGAACAATTGGACTCATCCATTTTTTATTCGACATATTTTATCTTTGAGATAGATGAGTCTGCCATGTCTTATACTATGCCCTACAAGATTAGTCCAGGGAAATCTTTACATATAAACTCTAGGCTAGATACAGACCAACATAAATAGTTAGTAGATATCCTTAAACAACAATCATGAGCATTTTCCTGGGAATACACTGACATGAAGGGTATACACCCTTATACATGCATCCATCACATATATACCCATGGGGAAGTAACACCTATTAGGAAACCTCAGAGAAGGATGAACCCAACACTCAAAGATATAGTCAAAGAGGAGATCCAAAAGTTGTTAAATGTCAGATTTGTTTATCCCATCTCCAATACTAAGTGGGTATCCCAGCTTGTAGTGGTTCCAAATAAAGTGACATGGAAATGGAGAATTTGTGTTGATTTCCGGGAACTCAACAAAGCCACTTTTAAAGATTACTTTCCTCTCCCTTTCATCGACCAATTTCTAGATACCTTGTCTAGAAAATAAGTATTTTTCCTTTTTATATGGGTACAATGGGTACAATCGGATTCTTATAGAACCTGAGGACAAGGAAAAGACTACCTTTACTTGTCCTTGGAGAACCTATGCCTATAGGGTCTTACCCTTTGGATTGTGTAATGCTCCTGCCACATTTCAATGAGCAGTATTAGGGATATTTTTCGATCTTATTCATGATTGTGTGGAGGTCTACATGGATGACTTCACAATTTATGGAAACACTTACCAGGAAGCCTTAGACAACTTAGAAAAAGTCCTCATCAGATGCCAAGAAATGAACCTATCTCTCAGTCATGAAAAGTGTAAAATGTTGTTGACTGAAGGAGTGGTTCTAGGAAATCATGTTTCATCTTAAGGGATAAAATTTGATCCTAAAAAGATTGAGGTCATCGTCAGAATTCCATCCCCCAAGACTTAGAAAGAGGTAACAAGATTTCTTGTACATGCCAGATATTACCGACAATTTATTGAAAATTTTACAAAGATTGTTGCACCTATGTTTGGATTGTTAATAAAAGATGTTGATTTTGTTTGGACTAAGCAGTGTCAAACTACCTTTGAAACCCTGAAAGCTAAGATATCTATGGAACCAGTTCTTAGAGGGCCCAATTGGAATCTCCCATTTCATATATCCACTGATGCCTCCAACACCGCAATAGGAGGGGTATTAGGGAAGAAAGAGGACCAAGAGTCCTATGCCATTTATTTTGTGAGCAAGAACTTGTCCCCTGCCGAGTTAAACTACACAATTACCGAGAAGGAATTATTGGCAGTTGTTCATGCTATCAACAAGTTTTGTCATTACATTATAGGTTATGAATTATTCATACATACAGATCATTCTTCCATTAGATTTCTCATGAATAAACCTATAACTAATGGCCAAGTGACTAGGTGGCTCTTGTTATTGAAAGAATTTAATATCACTGTGCTTGAACAACCTGGAAAGCATAATGTAGTAGATGATTTTCTTTCCTGAATAAAAAATGAGGATGATGATATCCCTGTAGATGATAGTTTCCCAGGCGAGCATATTTTTTCCCTCTCTGTCAATACCCCATGGTTTGCATATATGGAAAACTATCTAGCTACTAGGAAGTTATCGTCTCATTTTTCACCTCATGAAAAGTAGAAAATTATTACAGATAGTGCTAATTACTCTTGGGTTGGTCATGAAATTTTTCAGACAGGTCCTGATTTGATTATTTGTAGATGTGTCTAAGAGGATGAGGTACCAGAAATACTATGAAGTTGTCATGATGGAACATGTGGTGGCCATTTTTCTAACAAACGTACAACATATAAGGTGTTACATTCAGGTTACTATTGTCCTATCATTTTCAAAGATGTTGCCAAGTATGTGAGAAGTTGTGATAGTTTCCAAAGGATAGGAAGACATACGTCATCTGACGAAATTCCCTTGCGTGCCCAAATTATGATAGAACCCTTCGAAAAATGGGCCCTTGACTTTGTAGGACCAATTTCACCCATGTCCCGTAAAAAGAACTATATTGTGGTTTGTAAGGACTATGCCACCAAGTGGGTAGAGGAAAAATCCCTATTCAGGGCTACAGAAAAGTCTGTTGTCGAATTCATCTATGAAGACATATTTACCCGCTTTGGTGTCCCTCGTGAAATTATTACATACCAGGGCACTTAATTCACTTCCAAGCTGATGAGAGAGCTAACAGAAAAATATGGGATTAAACACCGTAAATCTTATCCATACCACCCGCAAGCCAATGGTCAGGTAGAATCTACAAACAGATTTTTGGAAGCCATCTTGACCAAGACTATTCAATTACATCACTAGGATTGGGCTAATAGGCTCCCAGAGGCTTTGTGGGCATATCAGACCACCTAGAGAAATACCACCGGGCATACCCCTTATGAGCTAGTGTACGGGAAACAAGTACTTCTACCTATATAATTCCAAGTAAGGACCTTCCATATTGCCGCAAAATTAGGATTGAACTTAGATGAGGCTCAGAAGAAATGAGCCCTATAATTGATTGAGTTGGATGAAATCAAGCAAGATGCCATCCAACGGACAATATTATTCCAAAACCAGAGGAGCAAGTGGCATGACAATTTTATTAATAAGAAACACTTCCAACCTGGTGACTGGGCTCTATTGTTTGATTCTCAATTCAAAACCTTCAAAGGAAAACTCACCACTCGGTGGTTGGGCCCTTATGAGGTAGACACTATATATGACAATGGAGTTGTAAAAATTAAAACAATTGATGATGCAAAAGTCTCCTTTGTAGTAAATGGATACCGACTCAAATTTTATCATAATCCCATTTCCAAAGAGGATTTTCTACAGGTCATGTCAATGAAGAAGGAATTGGCCTTAGTAGATGGGGAAGTCCCCCCTTGTTCTTGAAATTTTTTCTAAATCTTCTATTGTACATATGTAAATAGTTTTTTGAATTTTGTTAATAAGGCAATTCTAGAGATTTCCGTAAGATTTATTTCACCGAGAGTAGACAGTTTAAAAGAAATATTAAAGAAGGATTTTTTCTTCAAAACATTGTTACACTTGAATTTTGTGTTTGCTAAGCATCAAATGAATATTGACTTACTGTAATTGGCCATATTTTTGCAATAAATCTCATTTTTTAAGGCATTCTAAAGAAGTTTCTCTTGAAACTCTTCACCACTGTATAAGTGATACCATAACTATCAAGCCTAGAGGTCTCTCGTACAGTTTTTCCAAGAAACCTGAGTAAGTGAGTAAAGTGTCTTTATCAAAGAGTAACAAGGAGGTCTAATAAGCGGTTATTCATGGAAACATCACAATAACTACAAAAGAGGAAAGTGAGTTGAGCCTAGAGATACCTTTCTGTTCTTTCTCAATGGTACCATCCACTACACACTAAATAGCTTGATTATATCATATCTTTAGATAGGCCAGGTCTTCTTAAGTACCCCTTACATCGGGACAATCACTAAGTAATATAATGGAAAGTCATCCTCTAACATAAATACTATCCGAATTAAAATAAAAAATAAAAAAAGTTGTTTTCAGAGTTGTCCCCCCATCTTCTTGCATAAAGCAATCTTATACTAAAATATTAAAAGATGGAGGGCCAGTCTCTAAGGGTGTAAGAGGCTAACTCATTGGGATACTGAACAGGTCTGTTGGAAGTGGGTACTGGCCTGTGGTATGACTAGGTAAACTAGATGGAGTACTGAACAGGCTCGCTGGCAGTGGGGCATTCTACCTAGCGAGGATGGTATTCTGACAAAAATAAATAATATATTTAAACTTCTCCTGATGTATGGCATTGTTTGTAGACAAAGCTGACATGAAGTATGTATGGTTAGTTTAAGGCTAATGAACTCCATCAACTTTCCATTGGGAGCTAACTCTAAGAGTATCAGGAAACTCTCTTGCCTACCTCTTCTTATCTATATATAGGATCTCTTATCCTATAGGTGGGGCCATATTCTAACCATCTCATCGGAACAATCTGTGAAATTTATCTTTACACTTGACATACTATAAATCTACGGCTATTGGGGGAACTGACTGGTTTCCTATACTTTTGATTGTGAGGTGTCACAATACTTAGGTGTGGGGGAGGGGTTCATGAGTTGACAAATGATCATTTCCTAGAAAAATAAATATTTGCAAGAATTTTTGTATTATTTCCACGATATGGGTTATTACATTAACAGCCATTTTATTTTTGAAGTGCTAAACTCTTTTGTGTTATAAATTTTTGAGCATATACATAACAGACCACTTGTATTGGCTTATTTCTTATTACAAGCTATACATTGTAGGTTAGACATTACATGTCCTATGCTTGCTATAACCTGTTCATTGTAGGTTCTTTGACATTACATGCCCCATGCAAGAGAATTCATTGAGCATGGTGAAAAAATAAACAACAATGGAACATTTTGCCTATGCTCTTAACCACTGTGATTGTCAAAAACATTTCAATATTGCAGGCTATCCATTACAGGTGGTAAAAATGTATTTAGCACAGAGGTTTCATATGAAGTACCGTATAAAATGCCATATGAGGTGTCGAACAAAGTGCCATATGAATTACACACCAGTAACTGTCCTAAATTCCAGGTAACCAGGAATCAATGACATCCAATTAAATTGGTTCCAGGAAATTAATATTGAGGATGCAAACTTTAGAAATGTTCATGATCAAATGTCCAAGTCAAAACACTTGGACATTGATCTAACTATGCATCATTACATTTGCCCCCAAAAACGAGCCTTCAAATTCAAAATTTTCCACACATGGAAGCTCATGCGCACATGTGTGCAACCAAATCCACCATAGGCACATTTGAATTCGGACTGGGTAATCTATTATCCCAATTCACCTTGCCATTTACCTTGCCCCGCGTTAAGAAATCACGCTCAACCTCTGCCATTTCTTCTCCTGTTCAAATTGCGTTTCATCCCATGCTCAATTTGTGCCATCTCTTTTCCCGATCTCAGCCTTGCCTGGTAAATTTTTCCTCTACCACAATGCCCAAGAGGTATGAACCCTCTTCCTATGCAAATATATTTTCCATTCTCGAATTTGCACAATGCAAAGAGGTGTTTTTGCGTGCAGGCTGGGGGCCATTTTTGTGTAACTTGTAGGGCCATGATGATGGCCTATCCATACAATTTTCCCTCAGTTTCAATGGGAAGATAGCATGCATATGGTATTTTTCATTTGAGGTCTCAGAAGAGTCCATTGATGCAACCACAAAGCTTCCAAGAATGGGAGATAGATGGTTCAAAAACCACTAGCTGTCGCGCTCAATTTATAACAGGGTATTTAAGCCCGAATTCCAGAACATTTCAGGAGAAAAAGGATATTCTATGGAATGGATAAAGGAGGAATTGATCAACCCTCTCATCATCATCACAAGGTTGATTACATGCGAAGGTAGATATTCCACTTTCAAAGCCTGTCATTTGAGATTGCTACCTCATTTTCAGTTCAACAAACCTTTGAATTTTCCCTTCTACTTTCTAAAGAGCTTGGAGAAGATGTCCTCTCAAGTGAGGAAAAATGTAAATAACCCCCACAACAACCTCTTTCACCATGGCTTAATCAAATTCCTTGTTATAGCCGAATTAGAGAAACTGGGGAAAACTTGGGATGCATTTATCTATTAATTTGCAAACTCTCACTTGACAATTAAGACCGGAAAAAAGCAACTTGGCCCAAGGAATATCTCTCCATTCAAGCCCTGCTCTCCAAGAACTCCAAACCCCCTTGCACAAACAATACAAAAATCTTGTTGACATCCCTGCTTCCTCATCGGGTAAAAAGACCAAGAGTAAATATCAGAAGAAGCCTATTATTAAACCCCCAATGCCTTCAATATCTCTTGATCCCACACCTAAAAAGCTCCAAGAAGTGATTCAATAAGACTTTCCCATCGTTCCCACTAATAGGAGAGAATCCAATCAATTTGGTAAAGGACCCTTTCGAAAGATTACCCGAAGCACAAGAACAAAACCTTATGCAAAACCCCTGTCTGCTTCAGATCCTATGCAAGTGTCCTACGATCTTGAGAGTCACCACAAGAGACTTAGGGAAGTTTTTGCGGATGGATTAGAGCCACAAAGAAAGACAAAATCAGAACCTACCTCTCCTTATCAATCCCCTATTACTCCTACTTCACCCATGCCAACTTTAGATCCTAAGAATGATAGATTGTCCACATCCCTCAAAAGATCTAAGCCTTCCTCCGAGATATCTCATTCTTCCCCATCCATTGAGAAGCTATAAAAAGAAAATTCTCAGCTCCTCCAATAGTTGGAAGAAAGGAAGACAATAGACACACACCTTTATCATGATAATGCAGTCCTCCAAGCAAAGGTAAACTCCCTTCAATGGTTGGTTGATGAGATGACCAAATCCAACCACAGCCTCAGAGCACAACTCAAGCAACACAAGAGGCATACGGCAAAGTCTTCATAGCAAGAAGGAGAAGCTTCCAAAGATGATCCTCCCCAGCAAGCCTAGTCACAAGGGGTAATTTATTTTTGTTTGCAGTGGGACCTTCAAAATTGTATGTGTGGGGATAATGTTGGGCCCGAGATATGATCAGTTTTATGACAGTAATTAGATACTTTTGTCGAATGTACATATGTGTTTTTCATGTTTTGGAGAAGTTTTTGAAGAATTTTGTGCCAAAACGTTATGATCCACACTAGGTATGTATAATTCATGTTTTATGTTGATCTTGAGTATAATTCATCATGTTTTTATGTCTCCAAGGATCTAATTCACATTTTTTTTGTTTTACAGAGAAAAATCGCATCACGTTTCTACTCCCGACACTTAGTTTGGCACTCCATCCAATACTCGATCCGGTACCTGGTCCGACACTCTGTCCAACACTTTGTCTTGCACAAAAATGATGGGCGATTTGACAGTTATGGTATTGGTGGTCTGTGATAGGCAAATCAGGAACATGGGTTTTTCTCTTGCTTTCCCCCTCCATATACTGAACTCTTGACAACTCGGTTTGGGTTGTTGAGTAGGGAAATTATTGGCTCGCTCCATTTCAACAGTTAGGGCACCATTAATGTAATTCATTGTTTTTAGAAGTGGTTCGACCCTCCAGTGGTCGACCACTTGGTCTATAAAACTTATAAATACCACCATGGTGGTCATACAATAGTTAAGAAGTAGGAGAAGTAGAGGATTAGAGACAAATACAATTTTCCTCTATTTTTGCTATTTTCAAATGCCAGAATTATAGAAGACTGTGTTTTTCAAGTTTTAATGCTGAAATCATTTTGTTGAGATCGTGATGTGAATTTGAGAAGTTAACAGGACTTGTTGGGGGACCCACCAATAGTCTGGTAACTGTTCTATGAGTTATTTGTGAATTTCATAGCTTAGATGTCTTTTATCTCATTTCCTGTACATGCATTGTTATTTTTCTTTGTTATATAATTTGTTGTTGTAGCTTAATTTTTAGTTCTTTTGCAGATTAGTATGAAGGATTTTGTTAATATGCATTGATTTTGTAGTTAGTAGGAACGAGTTTGCAAACTCATACACTAACCCCGTGTGCAATTAAATATTAGATTGTATCTTATTTATGCTTTTAAAATCAAGTTTAAAACAGAGTAGAACAAAGTTTTAGTTTATGTTTTCTTCAACAAGGCTTCGATGGATGGATAGGGTTAGTTTCAATTTTTATTTGTAGATTGCCTATTCAATTGTTATTTAGATTTTGCTTAACTAGTTGTTGATTTATTTGTTCATTAGTTTACTTTCTATATGCTAGAATCATGTTTTAATTTCTGTTTATACGCATTTTCCTTTCCGCAATTTGAATTGTTAAAATAGATATAGCATAGTTTTATTTTATGCGATTTCTTTCCTAGAATTAGATTGCAATTCCAATTCTTAGTTAACGATTGAATTTAATTATGAGTTTTGCTTACATAGCATAGAGTATAATTATAATATCGTTATACTACTAATGGTTAATGCATGAGTAATAATCACATGAATATGAAGGGTAATTGATGTTGTTTCCGTAATGGCTAAGTTCTCACTGGATTGCTTAATCCACACCTTTCACTTTTCTATTGAAATCAGTATTGAGCTTATACCTCTTGAATTATCTTCCGTTATCAAGTGTAATCGAGGTATTATAAGACACCGGAGACATTCACACAACCACCAACACTATATTTGAGTTTTTATAGGTTGAAATATAGTTTATTTCTTTTGTAGATCAGAAAATAGTTTTCTTGTTGTTGTAGGATAGATAGTCTTTTTCTTTGGTAGAATAAAGAGCGGTTTTCTTATCATAGATTAAAGGTTAGTTGTTAGTTCTTCCTTCTTTCAATTAGATAGATTTCCTTTTATGAATTAGAGATAGTTGTATTAAGAATAGAGTTCACTTGTCTCTTAGTTAGTTGCTCATGGAATAGTCTTAATTAGTTTACTTGCAGTAGAAGTTATCCTAGGTTAGTTAGTTGTTTACTTGATTTAATAGGTTAGTTTCTTACTTTTCTATTCTTTCTTCGATAGTGTAGTTTCTTTTTTATTTACTTGCTTTCATAGGGTAGTTGTTTATTGAATTTTAGTAGGTTAATTACAAGTAGTTTGTTGTTGCTATTTTCTTATTAGATGAATAGGTTGCTTTTGCTTATTGTTATGATTGAACTATTTTTATTTAAGTAGGGTTTTCATTTGTTTTCCTAGAACTATCCATCGATCCTTGGTCCAAAGGTTACTTAGGTTACCTAGTTTAAATTTCTTAGTAGGTTTTTCCATTAATAGTCTTTCCTTGAATAGATTATCCCGTAGATAATTACTTCCTGAAATAGACTATACTACTACAAGCCCTTATACCTTGGCATATATTTTTCTACAACTCTATGTTTACTTACCTCAGGTTGACAATTTAATTGAGAGTTTTTAGTGTGATTTTAGTGCATATAGAACACCCATCAATATCTCTGTGTGTTTCTTTAATATATGCATGCCTTCATTTCATTCTGAAAATAATATGGATCATTGGTATCAGAGTAGTTTGCTCCTTGTCATTTCGTACATGTTCTTGACAAGGTCAAGGTATAGAGAGTTGGATCTCGAGCTAGTTTATCTTGAGGAAAACCACTCTCTCCATCTCGAGAGGCCCCCCATGGTGGAAGAAAATAGACACAACATAGCTGGATATACTATCAGATTATTGCTCGAAGAAGCCCTTGCGCATTAGAGGAACAAGCCTCACGCAATAGAGGAATGAGATGATGCTTAATTTCTCCTAGATACTTCGATGACTACCAACAATGATGATGACACCTTTAACCAATAGTCATTTCAGAGGTGTGACACTATTCAAGGTACAATTTAACTTTCATATTCCTTTATTTAAAGGCGAGATAGACACCAACGCTTTGAAAAAATGGTTAAGTCTTCTAGAGGGTTATTTATCTATCCAAAATTTTCCTAACAATGAAAATCACATTGAGGCTCCTTAAATATCTTCCCTGTGTTAGATATTGATGGGAAACTTACCATGAGAAAAACATCGTAGATGAATATGCAATTTTTGGTCTAGAACCCACTTGGGCGGCTTTTGTTGATGTCGTAAAGGAGAAATACTACCATGTTGGAAACTATGATCACAGGTACACAAGATGGAAAACTCTGTGTTAGGAGAGAGACTAGATGGTGCCAGAGTACACCAACATATTCCATACCTTGCAAAAAAATATAGGTATTAGAGATTATAAGTAGAACCTAATCCTAAAGTGCCACCACATCCTACATAGTTACATCCAAACAAATATGGAGTTCCTAGACATATCCTCACTAGGAGATGTTTACCGATATGTTGTCAAGATCAAGAAAACATTCAAGCAAAATAGTAAGAGAGATTTCATCTCTACAAACCCATTGTTACACATTATTTTCATCATCCCTATGATCATTCATGATGTAAACCTATCTATTGTCTTTAGAGGAATGAGGGGCCTGAATTCTCAAGGAAACAAGGGAGAAGAACTTTGTCTGAGATATGAAATCATATTTTCCTTTGTAAAAACCTCATAAAGTGGGATCATCGCATGTTACTCAATTTTAAAGGTGCGACAATCTAGGATCATCGTTGGTTGCACCATAGTATCCAGCGATGACATCATAGTTTGCTTAGTTTTAAGGGTGTGATGATTTTCTGTACGTAGGAAAAAGATGAATTTCCCAAATGTTCTAGAAGAGAAGCTTCAAGGGTGAGGTGGACTCAGATCAGTTTGGATCTGAGTCACATCCCTAATCTCATGGGATCATCCTAACATCCTCACCCTATCCTTTTCATCTTATAAGAGGGGATTTCTCATGGGGAAAGTTAGCTTGGTAGCTTGGGAGATTGGAAATTTGGCTTGATATTTTTAGCTTGTTTAGAGTGGATTTGAGTTTTTCTTTGTCAAGATATATTGTGAGTGACTTTCAGATCTATAGTATCAAAATTATTGGAGAAGAATCCTTTGGGAAATGAGGGACAGTTGGAAGGTGTTCGCATAGGAGTAGACCTAGGGTTCATCTCCAAGAGCACACCAACAAGCCCTAACTACTATCCCTTTCAGCAACACCTTTGAGGCAGACGCAGTATCACTCGAAGTAGCTATGGGGAGTTGTGGGACAAAGATGTCTACAACCAAAGGGAATACCAAGATGATCCAATAAAAGAACAACACAATGTTTATATATCAATTGCCATCTTAGATCTACCTCGCACAACCATCTGTCAAATCTAGCACAACAATGCAATAACAGTATATCTATAAACAAGGCAACACAACATCGATCACACACAACACCAAGATGTACGTGGCTTACTCTCTCCGTAGGGATACGTCCACAGAACTGTGATTTACCTTTAATATGAAAACATACAGTTCTTATCTACGATCTTAGCTAGCAGATCTTCTCTCTTTCTCTCTGTAAATTCTAACCTTGTACAATATCTACTGCAAACTGATATTCAGAAAAGAACAGAAAAGATACAATGGAAAATACAAACATTACACAGAGATTTTTCACCTGGAAACCCAAACCGGGAAACCAGCATATATTATATTGATACACATTCTGTTACATTGTTTACAATACAATATACATATAGGAGCCAGTGGCATCCAAAACCCTAACCCAATGACCTGGATTAGTCTGAAACCCTAATTCCTTAACCGGAAATAGAAAACCATCGGCAAAAAACCATGTGCCAAAAACCACCTAATATCACGTGGTCTCGAAAATATGTCGTCCCGGAAATATGTCAGCCCGGCGATAATATGTTGGCCCGAAACCGGCGAAAATATGTCGGCCCAAAAAAAAATTTTCGGGGGCGCT
Source organism: Picea glauca (assembly GCA_000966675.3). NCBI lineage: Eukaryota > Viridiplantae > Streptophyta > Pinopsida > Pinales > Pinaceae > Picea > Picea glauca. Next base: position 1,275,842 of record JZKD02S0723177.1, read on the forward strand.
GCCCCTGAACCCCCGCACGAGGGGCTCCACCCCCATCTTACCCCCCCGCACACCCGGCAAAGAATATAACACATACCCAACATTCTCCCACTTGTTGTTTTCTTTGCACACAGGGGGTTACAGGGTTACATAGTCAACAATCCAGGCCAGCAATACCCATGGATCCTCTACACCAAGAGATCTTCTCAGTGCTCACAGATTTTGTTAATGAATCTGCAACATTCTTCAAAGTGTCCACCTTCATCAGTGACACTTTCTTTTCTTCAATCATGTCTCTCACAAAGTGATATTGAACA